>VDFB02105785.1:557095553-557136849 GCA_007258455.2 Sequoia sempervirens
CTTTTAGCCATAGTAGCAAGGCAATGAACTGTTTGATAAAATGCTTTGGTAGACATGTATGAAAAATGTAGTAGCATAGACAAGGCAATGAACTGCTTGAAAAAAATGTCTCAAAGAAATATAGTCTCATGGTGATGGAATTCCATGACAAATGCCATGATAAGAAAATTGCTATGGATTTTCATGGCATTCCATCAGTGTGAGACTACATTTCTTTTAGGCATTTTTTCAAACAATTTACTGCCTTGTCTATGTTATTCCTTACTATTATTCTTTGTTATATTTATTCCAAGCATCCATAGCTTATTTGAAAGCACCTATTTTAGGGCTTTACTTTTTAGCCATAGCATGAAGGCGTTGAACTATTTGATAAAATGCTTTGGTAGACATGTATATATGAAAAATGTGGTAGCATAGAAAAGGTAGTGAACTATTTGAAAAAATGCTTCAAAAAATGTGGTCTCATGGTGATGAAATTCCATAATGAATTCCATGACAAGAAAATTGCTATGGATTGTCATGGCATTCCATCACCATGAGACCACATTTCTTTGAGGCATTTTTTGAAATAGTTCACTGCCTTGTCTATGCTATTGCTTACTATTATGCTTTGATAGATTTTTTCCAAGCATCCATAGCTTGTTTGAAAGCACCTATTTTACGCTTTTAGCCATAGCAGCAAGGCAGTGAACTATTTGATAAAATGCTTTCGTAGACATGTATGAAAAATGTGGTAGCATAAACAACTATCACCATCTGATATTTATGCAGTTGTAGTATGTTTTGTGCAATGTAATCAGTGATATGAATATAACCAACAAAAATCTATTTTCTATAATTCATGGTTTGAACTCTGTATTTTATTTCCTCTCAATGTCTATATGCTATGGAAATGGCATTAAATTTTTTTTAAAAAGTAGTATGCTATGTGTGTTACTATCAACAATGTAATTATATACTGATTACTCTTTCTTTTTACATAATCTAACGTATTTCAAACTTTTCATAGGCTTCCCGAAACATTGAAGGCAACAAAGGCAAGACTAGAAAAGCTAGGGCAACACAAACTTGTCTCTGGTGGTTATATGAAATTAGCTGCATAAATTGTAAGTATTAATAAATGAAATATTGCATCCAAATAATAATAAATTGAATTTTTTTTTGGTTTTATCACAGCATAGAAGCAAAATTCATGATCTTATGCAAAAATATAGGGCTCTGAATTCAACAGAGTTCCCACAGAAGAGGACCTAAATATTTCCTTCCATCAAGGCTATGGATCCGTGGCTGAATGCCTAAGAATCTTGATTGGGAAAACACAATCTTCCATTGCATCTGACACGCAGGTAAATAAACTCGATAAAGTTTATTTAAAATTGAATACTTGTGCAATCTATTCAATATTAATTTCCACCATAAAGTAATTACATGCCTATTTGTTTTAAACATTCAAGAAATGATAATACTACACATGACATTGGAATGTAACCTGGTGAGGGTGGAGCACAACGTGTAGATGAAGGCCATGGTGTGCATCTTGGTACTTTAGAGTATGTAGAGTGTGATCAACATGTTGAGCATGATCAGGCTAGAGAAGATCTGGAAAATAATGTGGCCCCATCAGGTAAAGAGGACCACTCTAAAGTTCTTTTAAACATATTTAATTGCAATTGGTGTATTAATTAATGTAACCTTTTGTGTTTCAACTTTAGAGCATGTAGAGCATGATCAACATGTTGAGCATGATCAGGCTAGAGAAGATTAGGAACATGATGTGGCCCCATCGTAAAGAGGACCACCTCATGTTCTCTTAAACATATTTAATTTCAATTGGTGTATTAATTAATGTAACCTTTCGTGTTTCAACTCAGAGGATTTAGAGGGTGTTCAACATGTTGAACATGAGTCTATAAGAAAAGTTCAAGAACATGATGTGGACCCATCGTAAAGAGAACCACTCTAATGTTCTTTTAATTAATGAAATACTTGTAACAATAATAATAAAACATATCGCTTTTAACATTTCTTTCTTATTGCAGCAGATCCCCCTTGCAACGCATCCATGACATGAGTAGAAGACTATGCATTAAGATCATGAGAAAAGGGCAGAACAACTAAAGGGGGGACAAATATTGATTTAGAAAATGATACTCCACTTCAATTTATGTAGCTTTAAAAGAAACAAAAAAAATGATTGTAATCATATCGACAACCATATTTTTGATAATATGTAAAAACTAAAGAATGAATATTATATGTTAATGAATGAATGTGAATATGTTAATTAATGAATGTTATATGTTAATGAATGAATGTTATATGTTATTAATGGATGAATGAATGATTAATGTTATATGATTGGGTATGGTGAATTGAGAGTGATGTAAGGGGGGGCAGGGGCCAAATGAGCTTCCACCATGATGTGGTTGGCCCTGTTAAGTAGAGAATATTAAACTATTCTTGAAACAAAGAGAAGCTCAATAAGGTAATGCACTTTTCAATATAAGAAATGCATCATTTGAAGCATCAAACCAATATGCAGTCTATATGTATGATTAGTCGTCAGTCTCTGCAATGGTACATTTCCATGATTTTTTATTTTTTTAAATTGATGCTTCGTCGCAATTTCGACGAAACACACCGACGAATCAACGAAAAGGTTCGGCAAAGTTTCTATAGCTGCGACGAAGGTTTTGTTGTAATTCCTTTCCCATTTCATCACCATTTCAATGAATTTTTGGTGTTGCTTCGATGCTACTACTTGCCCATTTCATCGCACTTTTGATGAACTTTTGGTGTTCTTCTGATGCTACTACTTGTTCTTTTCGTTGCCATTTCAACGAACTCCTAGTGTTGTTTCGACACTACTACTTGCCTATTTCGTCACAAGTTCGACAAACATTTGGTGTTGTTTAGACATTACTCCTTTCCCATTTGATCAAAATGGCGATCAACATCTGGTGTTGACTCCATGCTACTCCTTGCCCATTTTGTCGAACTGGCAACGAACTTCTGGTGTAATTCATCGGTGGATACATGAAGTTTTCGTCGATATTCTGACGAAATTCCGAGCCATTTCATGATGGAGATGACCAATTATTCTTCGTCGTTATTTCAACATTTAATTCGTTGTCAGCCTTTCGACAAAAAAATAGCGACGAAAATATTTTCACCATTTTGTCGCTTGTCCGATAAAGATTTGTCGAACTACAGATGAACGATCATCGAAAAATGGTGTCAAATTCAGTAGTGGAGGTTATCCAATTGAAGACAAAAAAAATTCCCAAAGGCCTTGTAGCACTTGATATGGTATTTGATAGTCAAGATAAAAGCAAGATTAAGACAACTGTTGCTCACCCAGAGGACATAGAGGAAGTAAATTTGGGGATTGAAATTTCCCCTAAGAAAGTGTATGTAGGAAATAAAATGAATCTAAGGGTGAAGGAAATGCTAATTGCCTTGCTTAGAAAATATAGACATGTCTTTGCTTGGTCATACAATGACTTGAAAGATTACATAAAGGAATTGTTTTAGCATGAGATTCCTCTCAAGGAGAATGCTAAACATATTAGGAAAAAGCAGAGACCCATCAATCCTACAATTTCTCCCAAGAAGCAAGAGGAGTTAGTAAAGTTAAGAGATGATAGCATTATAAAACCCATTAGACATTCTTCATGGGTATCCAATCTAGTGCCAGTGAGGAAAAAGAATGACGATATAAGGTTGTGTGTTGATTTTAGAAACCTAAATATATCCTCATTAAAGGACAACCACCCATTGCCAAATATGGAAGCCATGTTATAGAAGGTGACTGGTTGTGAGTTGTTGTCAATGATGGATGGTTTTTCAGGTTATAACCAAGTAAAGGTGAAGGATTCTGAGCAATATAAGACTGCATTCACTACTATGTGGGGTACCTATGTCTATGTAAGAATGCCTTTTGGATTAACAAATTTAGGTGCTACTTTTCAAAGGGCTATGGACGTGGCTTTTTTTTATTTTATCTATTTATTTATTGCTATATACCAGTATGACCTAATGACTTACTCCAAGAAGGAGGAACATCATTGTATGCACTTAGAGAAGGTATTTTTTAGATCTATTGAGTATGGGATATCTCTGAATCCAAAAAAATGTACTTTTGGGGTCACTGAGGGTAAATTATTGGCTCACATTGTGTCTAAGGATAGAGTAAGGATTAACCCTGAAAGGGTAGCAACCATAGATAGAATCCCTCAACCAAAAAATTTCAAAGGTATTTAGTCATTTTTCAGACAAATAAATTTTTTAAGCAGGTTTGTTCAACTAACTTTGCAGAAATCACAAGACCTATTTTCAAGATGTTGAAGAAGGGAGAAAAGGTATTTTGGAGTGAGGAGCCTAGCCAAGTGTTCAAAAAGATTAAACAAGCTATCAAGGAGGCTTTTATTTTGAAATATCCTAATTTCTCCAAGCCAACACACATTTTTTCTTTTGCTTCTTTTCATGCAAATGTTGTTGTTTTAGTACAAAAAAATGAGGAGGGTTATGAGTAGCCCGTTGCATTCCTTAGCAAGTCTTTATAGGCTATGGAGCTCAAATATGACATGATGGAAAAGAAAGAATATACTTTAGTTAAGGTTGTGAAGAATTTCAAGACATACTTAGTGGGAGCTACTATCATAGCTTCTATGCCAAGATTTGTTGTAAAATATATTTTTACTCAGCAAGAAACTACAGGTAGAAGGTGTAGATGGATCAACGAGATCCAAGAATTTGACATTGATGTCCAGATTACCAAACTAGTAAGAGGTCGGGTCCTAGCTAAATTAATGGTAGAAACTAATTTGGAGGCTAATCAAGTTAATCAAGTAGAAATGGTTGATGTGACACCTATCTGTGATATGTAAGTATGCAGGTGCTATAGAAGAATTGTCCAATATCTACAAAATTTACAGTGTCCTACAGATATGGATGAGAATGAGAAAAGGACATTAAAATTGCATTCCATCAAGTATGTGATTATTGAAAATGAGCTATGGTGGAGAAACCTAGATGGTATATTGCTTAAATGTGTGGATGGAAAGCAAGCATTAGAACTCTTGTAGGAAATGCATAATGGAGTGTGTGGTGGTCATTAAATGGCAAAGACCACTACTCACAAGGTATTGAGAGTAGGATTCTGGTGGCCTACTATCTTTAAGGATTCCCACAAGTTTGTTAAAACTTGTGATGCTTTTCAAAGGTTTGTAGGAAAACTGAGGTTTTTAGGGAATTTACCACTTAGTCTTGTTTATGTTCAAATCCCTTTCCAACAGTGGGGAATTGATTTCATTGAAGAGATAACAAAAAAGTCTAGTGGAGGGAACTCGGATTCTTGTGGCCATTGATTATTTCACAAAATGGGTACAAGCAATACCCACAAAAAAGGAAACAAGCAAGGTGGTGGTGGATTTCTTATTGAATAATATTCTCATTAGATTTGGAGTCCTAGAAAAAATCATCTCAGATAATGCTATGTTTTTTTAGATTTGAGGAATTCATAGACTTTTGTGATAAACATGGTATACCAGTTTCCTATTCTTCACCTTACCATCCTTAACAAAATGGTCAGGATGATTCCAGCAATAAGAGCTTAATGAAAATCATCAAAATGGTGATGGAGAGGAACAAAAAGGCTTGGGATTCAAAATTGAAGTTAGCACTTTGGGCAGATAGAGTGACTGTGAGAAAGGCTATTGGTTATTCTCTGTTTGGCTTAGCATATGGTTTGGGTGCTAGGTTGCCACAAAATAATTCATTGAAGATGTATAAGTTTGTGCAAAAATATGATGAAGATATATGTGAAGATATGTAGCACAAAATCAATAATCTAGTGCAATTGGATGAAACTAGAAGAGAAGCTCATGCTAAAAATACAAAACTATAGTTGCAAGTCAAACACTTGCATGACAAGAGAGCTCCTCCTATAATATTTGAGGTAAATAGTATGGTGTTAGCCTGGAATGCAAGGGCTCAAGATAAGGGTAAACATGGAAATTTTGAAGCATTGTGGTTAGGCCCTTACCTAGTAGCTATTACATATGGTGAGGATTCATATTTCCTTCAAAATTTAACAGGTGAAATTTTTGAACTGCCAGTTCATGGATAGTTCTTAAAGCCCTAATTCTCCTAAGTATGTTATGATTCCATGTACACTATAGGTTTTGTATATTTTGTATAGCTTTTTTTGCTTTAGTTATGTTTGGTTCAGTCTTGCTACATAGTCCAGGTAGTCCCCCAGTTTTGGTTCATAGTGTTTTGACTGGTCTGCTTCAACCATAGATTATAGGATCTTGTCATGCCTACGAGAGACATGTGTCCCCAATTGGAGCCACTGGTGGAACCCCTAAAATTTTTCACGTCGCATCTCTAGTCTTGCTTAAACTTGGGTTGAAATTGTATCTAAGGGCTCAAGGTTTTGTTTCTTGCCACTGTGTTAGGGTTTTAGTTACTCAAAGTCTTGTTTGAAAAACCCTTCTGTGTTTATATCCTCACAAATGTTTTAAATTTTTGTTGACCCCTTGATGTTTGTCCTTGCTCTTTTACATCACATATTGTGCCATGGAAACCCATTAAGTAACCATCCCTTTGGTTTTTTTTATCGATTGTCATGTGATGGGCTATTAGTTTAAGTTTTCCTAAGTCGGGCTAGGTATTTCCCATTAAAATTAAGTCATCTTTTCCATGGGTGTTATCTCGTCATCCTAGTTGGATCCCTCTTTTAAGATTAATAGTTTTGGCATGTGTAGATATGTGGACCCTTGACTACCACTCGATTGATGCAAACAAATCTTTGTCATTCCCTGCATGCTCATTCCTTTTTATTGATTGTTATTTTATTCTCATGGGCTCATAGGCGGAGGCCATGTGTCTTATATGATTGGCAGGCCTGATTTATTTGATAAGGTGTGTAGCTAGTTGTTGGAGGAAATCAATGGTGGGTGATGAATGATGTGGCCACATCTAGACTATTCCCCACATTCCCATTTCTTTTTCTTGCCTATTAAAATAATCATATGGGCTAGCTGGTGGATGTTGTGTATCTGGTTTAGATAGTGGTCCCAGTGGTTTCAAGTGTTTTTTCATCGAGTTTTCAAATGAATCAACGATTGATAGTGGGTGATGTGGATTAATCTTGACTGCTCCCTACTATCTCGTATGGATCTCACCTTTACTACCAGTCTCTCAATAGGGAAGTGATAATTTTCCACGTGGAGAGATCCAAAGGATGTGGAATCATTGGAGCAAGGGAAAATATTAATTAATATTTCAACACAAAGCATGGGAAATAAATTATGGATTACTAATGCAAATATATTGCATGTGTTTGAAGATATTTTAATCAAGGTCATGGATAATGTAAGAAGGATAAAGCTATGAGTAATTATGAAGTGTGTATGAAGAATTTGAGAGATTTAATCTTGGCCTCTCCCTGTTTCCCCATTGATCAAAGTTGCACACAGGTTATGACTCACAAGGGTGAGGGAAAGAAGACACTTGGATCTTGGCTACAGTGATAAAGAGATGGTGGAGCCTACATACCACTAGCAAGTACTTTCATGTGGCTTTTTATCATTTGGTAAATATTGTGATTGTGTACAGTTGGATCTTTCATATTAAGCTATCCAAATCTAGATCGTCAATTAATTAACACTCCAAAGAAATCAATGGTTGGCATTCAAAACTTAGTTGAGGGAAAGTGAGTTGTTCTAGTTCGCACAAGTAAGCCTTAATAGTTGAAATGACATTGATCTACCGAAGTAAGGAGTTGCATAATTATTTATACTTTTCTTAAAGACATAATTTAGCATTGTGAAGTATACTCTACACACTCAAGGAGCTCTTGTTGTGGTTTTTCAATATTTTCTTACATTGGAACCAAGGTTGTCAACCTGCAAAGAAAACTAGTAAGTGAATTGTTTCCCTCCCATTAGGATTATTGATAAGTAGTGAACTTTTGAGTCTATTAAGGTTTGACGCTCATAAAAGAGAATTTGTTAGTTCTATATTGCATAATTCGTGTCAAACCTTTACACAATTTGTAATCCTTGTTTAAATAAACTAGAAACCCTACCTTGTAATACCTCTTGTGTTATGGCTCCTAAAGTGAAAGCGTCTTCATCTAAAGGGGAATCTTCTACTCCCAAAAGACCTTTGAATAAAAACATCATTGACCAATTACCACCCTTGACCATTGATAAACCTAAGGTCCAACTGCTTCTCAAAGGTCCACAAGTAGTAGAGGGTTTTATTGATAAGAATTGCTTTATTAAGGATGCCAAATTACCTTATACTAGATGGGAACTATTATATAGCTTGTTCAAGAATAGAAAGATGGGTATCCCAGTAGGTAACCCTTGGAACTATGACCTGGGAAATTTGGTTGTACCAAATATTTATATGGATGTTGACTTGCTTAAGGTAGTGGCTACCAATTATGACCTAGTCACAAGAACTATAAGGACATATGATGGGAAGGAAATGGTCAAAATCACCAAGGAGGAATTGTGTCTTGTTTTTAAGCTTACTAAATGGAGTGATAAAATGTATAAGATAAATGAGAACACTCTTAAGCAGGAGTATGATAAAACTAAGATTGCATTCAAATTTCAAATCCTATTGAGCTTTCTAGTAGAAATTGTAGGTCGAAGGATCATAATAGGGCCACATGATAAAGAGCCTTTCCTTGTTAGCTATTTTATTCCTTACTTCCAAAACACCTTCTATTCTATTTGCCAAATAATTGGTTATGATCCTATCATGGGAATTCCAATAGAATGGATGTATATCACTACCCATATTTAGCACCCCCAGTATAGTGCAATGTATGATTATACATGGTTTCTTTTAGAAAAAAATGCATGAAGGACTGATAGTGTTGAAGAAAGGTTAATTGGGAGTGAGATTCAGCTAGTATTCATTATTAATGCATTATTTTTTGTACAAAGGTGCAATTTTCTTTACGCCTAATATCACTTTGGAAAGAAGGAGTGACTTGGAGTTTCTCGTGCAATTTTGGACTATTGTCTTAGACAAGGATGATAGGACATATGAATATGTGACATTTCATAACTTATTTTATTTAGAACTGAGGAGAGTCTTAATTGTGAATGTACCTAGAATTCCCATAGCTCTACATGATTTCTTGAGACCAAGGAGAGAAGGCTTGAGCTTGGAGTTGATCATAATTGGGGAGATGTTATCCCATACCCCGATTACACTATCTTGAGAGTATATGGTTCCATGGTAGCACCTCACTTGCTTCCAAATTTTGTGCTAGAGAGAATTGGTTTCCTTGAGGTAATGTGGAAATTGGGAAGTGTTGAAAATGGACACCTATTGAATCAAGGAAAAGGGACATTCTTTCCTTTATACACTTGTTTTCTCTTATTTTGTAATGATCAAGGGAGGTTGGAATAATATTCTTGATATACACAAAAGCTACCGCATGCAGAGGTTAGTTGAGAGGGTCAGATATGACCCTGAAGGTTTTATAGCTTGATTGAAAGAAAGAAACAAGAGCTCCAAATTTATGCACATTTTCCAATATCCAAAGGATGTGATAAGAAATGTGTTCGACCTTTTAGAGTAGGAAAAAAGGAGAGCAAGGTGATCACTTTCAATAACATGCAAAGAAAGATAAAGCAAGAAGAAATTGATTTCAACGTTCTCCCAGAGACTGAAAATGTGATACAAAAGGTGGAGCATGTATCAAGGAATTTTCACTCAATAGTGGGCTATCTTGAAACTAAACGGGTGATAAGTAAAGGTTAGGGAAAATCTACAATTTTTGAAGAACATAGTGGATGAGAAATCCCTACTATGGGAGAAAATTCTACATCTCAAGCCACTGATGAACCAAGAATAAAGTTCTTTGTAAGGAGAAAGGGTAAGGGGGTATGTGCATGATTATGATGGGCCAAGAAGTGGCAATCTGATGGGTACGTGGCTGACAACTTTTTCTTTACCCAAAATTGATGAAACAAAAAGGGTTTTTAAAGGATACTCTCAGCTTTCCACCAATATAAATTATGCTTTACTTTGAATTTAATAAGTAATTATTATTCATTTTCTATTCAAATTACAATTAAAATCCCGAATGATAGGATGATTAAAAAGCATCAATAACTTTCAAATGGTATCACATTTTTTGAATCCAAAACATGCGTCACATTCTATACTTCGCATACTATACGATTAAAAAAAGAAAAATTGAATTTCATGAATTTTTGACAAAGTTAAGGTGGTCAGACATACAAGTTTTTTATATTTTTTAAAAGTTGAAATAAAAAATTCATAATTAATTATTTACATGGAAAAAAATTACAAAAAAATATGCATCACATCAGGAAATGAGTCCTCTACTTATATCTAAAATCTTATAAAAAAATATTATCATTTTATTGTGGTTAGGGTGGTCAGACAGACACCTACTTCTTATTTTTTCCCTGAAATTTATGTACTACTGTATTGAAATTTCAAATTTTCACCAAATAGATTTTTTTTTTAAACAAACCTAGTAGTTTAGAAACTACATTCAATTTGCTATAGATTCTATTATTACATATTTTTGAAATAATATTGATAACTTATTGAATTTTTTACGTCAAGTTGTCTAACTCTGATTTTTCTAAATTTTTTGCCACTTAAGGGCCTATTTTTTCCATGATGATCCTGCACATACCCAAGGCAAAGAAAATTGATGCAGCTTCTGATCCTTCTCAACAAGAAGAATATAAGCCTCCTTCTCCTTTGCCACAACAACCACCACCATATCCTTCAAGGCCAACAAATCCTGGAATTGTGGACATTGATTCTCCACCTCCAAGTGAATTACCACCAAGACAACCACCATTGAAAAGGAAAAAGGTTGAAGTGACTGGTCTGGTGGACTATGCTAATGAAGGCTCTAACGATTATATTTGGGTATAAGAGAAGGAAATCCAAGGAGTACCTACTACACTAGTAGTAAGGGTGACACATCAATTGGGTATGAAATTGAGTAAATTTGATCTCATTGGACTCAATGGCAGAGATGATATGTGGGTTGAATCATGTGCAACGTTCTTAGATGATGACTCGTTTGTAAAGTCTCAAGATTTTAGGGAATTTTCATACAGATCTAAAAGAGATGAATATGTAAAAACCTAGCTATAGAAAGATCCTTCATCTAGAATTGTCAGATGCCCTCATCCAGAAAAAGGTTTTAAATGAAATGAGAACTAGATTCCAGAAGATGACTACAAAAGAGGGTCAAGAATTGGTAAGGAATAGTGGTATTTTGTTGCTCCCCAAATGGGATTTAGCTTCTACCATAGCTTTCAACCCAATAAAGAAGTATGACAGAACTCTCTATGATACAGAAGAAGAAGTTGCACTTGCACTATAGGGGTCTGATTTCAATGAGGAATGGGAATCGTTGGCTATATGGTCTCTAGCACCAAGCAAAAGAAATCCTGATATTACTGAGCCTACACCAAACTACAGTGGAGGCCTAATAATAAAGAGAGTGTTAGAAACATTGGCTATAGAGGTTTCAAATATGTCAGTTCACGTTGCACAAATTACAAGGGCCAGTGTAGAATCTGCAACTACAAAAAAAGATAAGCTTAAGATTGTGGACACAAAAAAAGTAATCCTTCTACTTTTTCATTTTGTATCCCTCCTTGTGCTTATTTGGCTTGATTTCACCTTGAATTAATGTTGCAATGTGGCTCGGATACATTCACATTAGGTCTTGAATCTTTATGAATCATTAAGACTTTATGATGTGTTGTAAAGGTGTTGTGAAGTGTTGTGACACATTTTCACACTTATGTAGACTCTTCTTATTATAATTCACCTACATACCCTCGTTTTATCACTTATTAAGTCTTATTTTAAATTGTTGTAAAGTCTTGTAACAAAAATTCACGCTTTTCTAGACTTGTCATCAACAAATACACCTTTCTTATGCTTTATTTTGCCCCTATATGCACTTACAGACCTTAATTAAGTCTATTTTTTAATACAAACCCAACAAATATCATTTAAGACAACTTAATTTTTGACACCTATTCACATGCCTTGAGTGGGACCCATTCGCCACTAGGGGCGAATGAGTCCCTCTTAGCACAAAATATCAAAATAAATTCAAATTACTAGTGGTTTTTTATTTCTTAAGACCTAAGGTCTGCCTGTGATGTTTTATTTTCAAGAAATTAGGGCATAATTGTGTATAAATATATGATTTTCTATTCATTTTAACCCCCATTCATCCATTTTCTCATTTATTCAAGTGTTCATGCATTCATCATAGCATTTAAGCATTCTAGCATTAATTCGAGCATTCAAGCATCTTGGAGTAGCACATCTTCAGAATTCAACATCAAGGGTTTGGTGAGTTTATGACATTACATGTTATTTTTTCATCATTCCATCTTTATTTCATTTCATTATCAAGGGTTTGATTACCAAATTGGGGTTTGAGCAAGGCAAACCCCTATACTTAACCCTTAACCCATTTTCCCCTCTTTGCATGTGTGTTTGCAGGTCTTGTAGGTAGATTAGTTAAAGAGAAAGGTGTCAAAAAGGTGTTGTAAAGTCATCAAAGTCATCAAAGTCAACATAACCCTATTTGAAGCTTGGAGAATATTTTCTCATCAGATTTTCCAGATTCAGATCCAGCAAGCTATCAGGCAGAAAAGTGCAAACCAAGACCCATAGAGTTGGCCCTTGACTTTTTAGAAATCTGCAAGTGGGCTAATTCACCATCTGTGGCAAATGAGTCCCACTTCTACGCTGGAAAAGGTTTTTTCTAAAGTTTTGTGTTCCTATCATCCTGAAACTTGTTCTAGCAGTTTTCACCAAAAATAGGACTAATTCACCATATGTGGAAAATGATTCCCAATGGGCTTCAACATTGATCTCTGTAGCATTCCATAACCTTTCAACATCAGATTTTAAGCTCCAGGTGCACCTCATTTAGTTTAATCAAGTTATGTTATTGTTTATTCATGTTTTTAGTTCTTTTTTCATACTACACTATGTTTTCCAACATCTTGCATTTCTTAGTTTTCATTCAATTAGTGATCTATTTTATCATTCCTTTGTATTTAGTTCATCTTATCTAGGCATATTGCATCAATTTTACATTAATCATGAGTTTTTACATTTCATTTGGCCCATCTTTCTCCTTTTAGGTGAAAACCCTAGAAGTGCTAGAAAGACCTTGGAAGCCAAAATATTTGTTTACAAGGATAGATTACAATGATTTTCTAGTCAAATATGGAAGGCTTGAGTAGTATAATATGTAGTTTCAGAGAAAGGTACCATTATTAGCAAATAAGTTGCAGAGTTTGCAACTTGAAAAGCCTAAGAAAAATGATGTTGACTCCTCCACCACTTCACAAGAAGTTGTACCCCTAGAGTTTACTGCTGAAGAAAGTTCTTCATGGTAAATTGTGCCATATAATAGGGAAAGTGTGCCCATTCCAATAGTAGAACCCAATACATCAAAAGGGCCATAGGCTAAAGAATATTTCAATAGGGAAGAGTTGCTTAGGAAACCAAATGAATATAAAGAGAAATGTGATAATTATGATTAGGATATTTTCAAGAGCAACATGAAAATTTTCACTATAATATTGGAACATTTGAATAGAAGAGTGAATAACAAGTTGAAGAGAAAGAGCTTTTCCACTCATGGATATTTGGATCCCTAGGAAGAAGTAACTGGTATTGATGTTAATTGGAGTTAATTAGGATGCCAATCCACCTAAAAGAAATTAAACCCACTAGGGTTCTTGTAGGTAAAATTGAATGATACAGAACCATTGGAGAACAAAATAAAAGAGTTGGTAAAGTCCTTCCATGAATCACATCATGGCCTTCTTCCATTTATTTTAAGGGATGATAATAGCATATTAAAATCTCTACAGGAATGGAAAAATGAAACCAATAAAGTTATTTGAGATCAGGCAGTGTTAATTTGTCAGAAATTTGATATGGACACATTGAAGATAAATATGGATATGTTAGCTCATCTTGAGACTATCCTACTAGATTTTGATAAGGATGCTAACCAAATTGTCACCAAGTATACATCTTATAGAGAAAGGGTTGATGAAGTCATGAATTTTAATTGGCCCACTGAAGATGAATTCCTTGAATGGAAAGGTAGATACTTGGAGGGAGTGGTGGACTGATATGAAATGACAGGGTGGTAATTTGAAATCTTGAAGTCTACAACAATGAAGAATATCGGATAAGTGATGGTTGCACTACATAGTGTGGATTTAGTATAGATTAGGCTTTTGATAAATTTTGTAAAATATAGTGCATGTTTTTCAAGTTGAATTGATGACAAGGCTACAAATGTGGACATATCTTTTGTCTTTTCTTTTCTATTTTTTTCATGCTTTCCTTCTTTCAATTTTTGTACATGGGCACAAATTTTGAGGTATCTGTTTTAAGATTCCTTTTTGAAGATTGGACTGGATAGATTCCAATGATAACTGAAGACCACTTTCATTCCCCCACATGTTTCTCGCCTCTTGGGAATGTAGTGTGGCTGAATAGGTGAATCATTATTATAAGTGGTCCATTAGGATATTGACATGTGTACTTTCTGGCCTGAGGCTTGTTTTTCTCCTTTGTTTCTATAAGAAGGAATTCAAGGCCAGAATGTAGGGGTTCATTGTTTTGCATTCAACACTGTGAATTATTAATGGAATATCAAGCATGTTTTAGAGTTTTATATCTTAAGTTCAAAGTTTGTTATTATGTATGCAATTTTGATAACAATATAGAGTGATGCAAATTTCATGGCTATTGTCTCTCCTTGTACTCGTTTTATGAGTTATAAATGAAAGTAATCTAGGATTCCTTTTATTTTTCTCTATTGTTTCTCAATCGATGTGTCATTTCATTCTTGCTTATTAGCTCAATGAATTAATGTAAATGCTTGGATGAGATTGTTAACTCATATGAATTAGGTGCTAGGATATTTGTAAGTAGTGATGATCATGAATGTAATAGGGGAATGTTGTAAAGTAGTGTTTCTTGAGATTGTAGGTTGCTATTGATAAGATTTTGTCTAGCTGCATAGGTTGATATTGACTCAGTGCTTGGAATAAGACACTAGTTCATGCAAAGTATTCATAATTTAGTTCTTGAGTTGATTCATCAGCTAATAACCTTTATTTTATAAACATTCAAATGAATACCACTGTCATTGCTTTGTGTTAAGTTTTATCTTCTGGTGCTCTAAGTGTAAGGTATTAGTAAATGAGTTGCTAACTTGTTTAATGTGCTATGTTGGTGAGTAAATTTATGAGAATTCTCTATTATTGACTATGTATCTTACTAGTCATATAAATTCTTGAGTATACATTTTGGGATCACCCTCTCGGGTTTAACAGAGCCCAAAGTGTAGGAGTAGAAGTCTTACAAATTTTACTCATTCATTGGCCAATCCCATTGGATTACTAAGTATTGGAAATAGAAAAGTCCATAGGTATTTCTGAAGATTAGTTTGGTTCTTAAAAAAAAACCAACAGTGTTTGAAGCAAGTTCCTCCTCTCACTAAAGTGGGGGCTAAATGTAGTGTAGAAAAATTTCATCATTTACATTTTCACACATAATTTGGGAATGATTGACATTAAAATGGACCTAAATTTTCCTTGATCTAGAGTTGTAATGTGTTTTCTAAGCTCACATTGGATTTAGGGATCTTTTAAGCTAAATAGTCCTAATTTTGCTTTAATTTAATGTTGTAAAATGTATTTATTTACACCTTCACATTAAGTTTTGGGCCCTTGTAAACTAGATAAACTTAATTATGTCTTATTTAGCATGTTTTAAAGTGTACCTTTACAATTTCATACTAATTTAGGTCTTCATTAATAAATTGGGCTTCTTTATGCCTTTTTTTTCCTTATTCTGCATCCGCAAGCCTTAATTAATGCATCTTTCTGAGATTAATCCTAGAATTTACCAATAACCAATAATAATTCATGTCTTTTTCAATTGTATGGCCTAGATTTAATGATTTGGGACTCATACGCCACCTTGGGCATATGAGTCCCACCTAAGTTTCGGGGCCCCAATCTTGATTTCACATCAATCTAAGCATTTCTTGAAAAATGTGTCCCAAAGCTTAGCCTAATGGGTCTCATATGCCACTTCTAGCATATGAGTCCCATGTGACTTAAACCTAAATTAAATCCAAATTCTTGGTAGGATTTTATTCTCCTTGATCTGATGTCGGCTTGTAGTGTTGTAATTTTATGAAATTTGGCATAAAAAAGTATAAATATAAGGTTATTTTACTCATTTTCACCTAAGAATTTCTAGAGAGCATTCCTAATAGCAATTTCATGATTAAAAAACTTCACAAGAGTATTCAAGGAGATCCAAGAGCATCTTTAAAGCATTCAAAGGCATATTTCTTCATCATTTTTTGCAGCAATTCAAGATCCATTATCATGTCAAGGTCATCAAGCATCAAGCATATTGTTGAGCTATTGTTGTGATGTAGCAATAAAGATCCATGATTAAGCATAGTTCTAACTCTAATCCAAGATCAAGATCTACATTCTACATGGCCACTTCATGTTAGATTATTGATTTACATCTCAAGACATTATTCAAGGTATCATTGTTCATGTTTCATATTTCATGTTTCATGTCCATGTTTCATTGTTTCATCATAAGGTTTAATTACCTAAATGGGGTTTGACTAAGGAAAACCCCCATTTCCTAACAATCAATGAGTTTATCTCTCTCTACATGTGTGATTGCAAATCTAGGTTCTTTGGAGCTTGAAGGATCTTTGAAGAAAAGGTTACAAGATTGAAGAAAAGTTGTCAAGTTGCCATCTACATTGCAAGATCATGGAAAGTCAGCTATTGGGAAAATCAAAGTTTTAGACCTAGAAACAAATTGTGGAAGTAAGATCAGACATAGGAGAATAGATTCAGGTCTTAAGCCTCCAAGAAATCAAAGTGGGAGTGATACACCACTTGTTGCATATGAGTCCCAGTATAGCACATTTTCCATATTTTAGTGAATTCGGATCAACCACTATGAGATGTTGGAACACAACACTCTACTGAGAGGGGGGGAGAATCAGTAGATACTAAATTTTAGCCTTCTCTTCTTAAGAGAAGTCACAACACTAAATCTAGATGTGCATATAAAAACTAAAGATATGGAAAAAACATACACATAACAACAGAAATACGTGGAAAACCCAAGATGGGAAAAACCATAGTGAGAAAATGCTGCTAAAAGATACTATCCTAATCTAGCCTCACAATGAAATCATTTGTTACAACTTTTAAGGGAACCAACCATAAGGAGACACCTATCCCCTGAACTAAGCACCAACTCAATTATTTGATGGCACCAATTAATCAATCATATTTACAATATGTAAGGTAATTACAATTTTTTCCTAAGGAATTCTAATCAATGTTATAGCATACTCTGTAACTACTCAACTATTTGTTGTTTCTTTTGAAACCTTATTCTCTACTCTACACCTTATAGCACCATCCTTGTTCCTCTCTTTCATCTTTAGTACATTTTATGTCTGTCTCGATGAACCACTCTTCTCTTCTACAACTCTCCTTTTCTATTTTTTTGTATATTGACTTAGGAGCACTGAGCCACCCTACTATCCCCACTCACTTTCAACTTTTGACCCCTCTCTACAACATTTTTTGTGTAGAGCATATATCATCATGATTGCCTCAAGATCTTGTACTATTATTTGATCCTTTGTTAGGGTGAATATCTCCATCACTTTCTTCCAACTACATTGAGCCACACAACATTAATTCCTAGTGTAGAGTATTTTCCTTCATTTTCATTCTTCCAAACCCTAACATCAAATATGCAGTTAATGCTCTCTTCTAAATCTTCAATATTATTTTGATCTTTGTCCCTATGACCATCTATACTATCGTTCTTTTCATCAAATCACATTGCATCTATCGTTGAGGCAATTATACCAATAAATTTTCATCTCTAAGTAAATCTATAGGTGAAAGCCTATTTACACGTAGTTAGTCATTCGTGATTTCCCTATTCAATTATGGACCGTTGATCTCCACCTTAATGCCACAATCCTACATCCTTTATTCATCATTTTAACATTAAATCGTGACTTTCCAATAAGTGGTCATTTTAAATATCTTTTGTTGATCATAAACTTCATGACCATTGCATATCGCCAAAACATTTAGAACAATTGCATCTAATTCTATGATGTAGCGATCATTGTCTAGTCACCTTCCTTTAAACTCCATATCATATCACTGTTATGTTATGGATATCATCATTCTTATCCAAGATGAAGTAAAAAGTAGTGATCACCATTGGATCAGTTTTCAAACAACCTACTCATTCTATTTCTATCCTATTGGTACTGACAATGGGCCCACAAAATCTCTAGGAGATAGTGATCTTATGCCATGTGTTTGTTGCAGATGTCATACTCCACTACCACTCAGCACTTTTCACTCATTGTTGAAAGCTTGACTTTCTTTGAACACATAATTGTAATGAACTAAGACCTTGTGATGCAATTTTATTCATTAGATGTTATTCATTCAATCTCACCCATACATCACATATCACTCAAATAATCATGTCACTTCGCTTCACAACATCAATGTGAAGTGATCAGGAATTATGATGCCATATGTCGTTGTCCCACCAAGGTATTTTCCTCCATTACTACACACTCTTCAATCACCTTGATCACAACTGCTAAACCATCTTCACCATGTATCGTTGATCTTAAAACAAACTTTAACTTACTCTTCATGAAGTGTGAGATCAAGTGATAGTCGTTCATCATGTATCGCTGAATTACAAACCAATTCATCCTAGCTTTATGTGATGCTCGATATCTAGTGGAACCCATCAGTGATAATAACTAGGTGAAAAGGTAAAGGGGTCAGTCATCGAATGAACTTAAAGGCCATAATTTGTAACTTAGATTACCTACAACCTCCAACTAGTAGTTAATGAAAAAATAGAAGACTGTTAAGTCACAATGACTGCCAACAAAAGGGTTTCACTATAAAACCCTAATTTAGGCCAAGAGCATAGGTAATCTTATTTTGAGCATAGCCTTCAACCTTTAGACTACAACAATATGATAGAATTTCATGACTATAATGAAATAATTTGAACATTTTTCGCATTCACCCCATCATTCATGATCAACTCCTTCTTACATATGATCCCCTTTTGACATCAATGACAACAATATGCCAACATGAGATTCCAATTTTCACACAATGACCCTAGTCTAGGACTAAATCACCTACACTAGCATATGAGTCACAGTGAGCACCAAACAATAAGTTTTTAGGGTTTTGGAGCTTGCTTTGACCTCATCATTCTTCCAAGTGTAGCTCTATTCATTCTTATATTTTTGTCCTAATTTTTAGTTTCATTTTCTAGGTCATTTATTTAGGTTTTGCATTGTACTTTGCATGTCATTTACACTTTTGTCTTTCCAAGCCCTAGCTTGGTGGTGAACCCCCTTTATACCTTTAATCACACCCTAGGACAACCCTATTGCAGATATCTTTCCCCATTCCATCCTTGGATTGAGAGCTCTAGGATTTCCTTGAATTATATTTGGAGAAAAGTGTTGATCTATTTCCCAAACATAGAGACATTTTTTGACAAATCATAGTTTAAAATTTTCATAATAATTTTTTGGTTTGTTTGTTTCTATTGGACACGTATTGTGAATAGAATCCTCACAAAACCTCTCACAAATATTATCCCTAAAGAAGCATGGAGTGGTATAAATCCTCACATTTGGTATTTTAAAATATTTGGGTGTATTGCTTGGGTACACATTCTTGATGAAAATAGAAAAAATATAGCCAAATAGTCATATATGTGTATATTTATGGGTTATAGTGAAGAATCAAAGGCTTACAATATTTTTTAATGATAATAAAGTTCTCTATTAGTAGAGATGTAAGGCTTGATAAACACTCACAACTTATAGCCACTTATTCTCACTCTAAAACAACAAATGCTTCCCTTTTTGAGATATTTTAAAAATAATTAGAGATTACATTAATCATGATGAGGTGTGCACTATAATAAATAATTATAATATTATTGAAAATGAAATAACTAATGTTTTTTCCCAATCCTTTTCTATAGGTAGACAAAACACAAGTGTTGAAGAAATATATAAGGCCCAAAGATCGAAGGATGGAATGGTAGTGCTCTCATGATAAAACTATTACAAATAAAGGACCCAATCTCATATGAGAAATTTTGAGGGGAGAAATAATCAGACCAATTTGTGAAAGAAATCTTGAGGTAAGAAATCTTGTGCTCCTATATGGGGTAGCTACAAATAATTTGTGGATGACCTCCATAAAAAAAAATTAAAAAGAGGAATGCATATGATTTATTGCTAAAGAATAAAAATTTGGAACATGTTCCTTACCCCAAAGGTAAGAATGTTATTTGTTACAAATGGATTTACAAAAAGGAAAATAAACTAGATGATGCTATAAAAAATATCAAGACTAGATCAATTGGTAAAGGCTTCAATAAAAATAGGGTGTTGATTATGAAGAAATATTTTCTCTTATGATTAAAATGAATACAATTAGAATTATTCTTTATGGTTGCAATTCTTGGATGACACTTTCATTGAATGGATTCTAAAGTATTTCTTAAATGGATATTTATATGTAGAAATATAAATGGATAAACCACCAAGTTTTATTTATCAACATCTCAATCTTGTTTGTAGATTAAAAAATTCACTTTATGGTATTAAAAAAGTTCCATCAGCATGGAATGGGAAGATATGGTAGGTATTTTGAATTTCATGGATTTAAATGATGTAAATCAGATCCAAATATTTTTGTGAAGAAATTTCAATATAAGATTACTCTTGTTGTAATTTATGTAAAGTATTTACTCATTTTTGGACCAAATATTGGGATAATCAATGATTTAAAATCATATGTTAAATAGGAATTTCATATGAGTGATTGGGAGAGCTAAAATATTTTTTTGATTTTAACATGTGTAACATACTTATGGGATTTCCATCTCACAATCAAAATATGTTTGGTATCTTTAAAAAAAAATATCATTCTTGAATGCAAGCCAGCCTCTACTGCCTTTCAATACAAAGTTAATCTTACTTTAAGAATTTACTTCAAATAGTGTAGGTGTCACTTTATGTAGAAAAATTGTTAGAATATTAGTTTATTAAACTCATTCTAAACTAGATATTTTTTTTACATTCAATAAAGAATCTAGATTTATGTAGGAACTTAAATAAAGCCATTCATTAGATGTTAAGTTAGTTTTCTAAAAGATTTGTGGAACAATACACTTTGGCATCCATTATGGTTAGAAGTATCTACTTTCTTTGGTTGGATTTACAAATTTAGATTTTGGTGAAAATTATAGGAAATTTTCTTGTGGCTATGTGTTTTTTATATTGGACTAGGGCCTATTACATGGAGCAATAGAAAACAAGCTGCATCATTGTCTTCAAGTGAAGTAGAATATATAGTAGAAAAAACTAGGAGATGAAGTAGCTTAGATTCAAAATAATTTATTTGAACTTTTTTTTCTGCAAAGTTTTGCTACTAATTTATATTATGACAATCAAAGTACCATATAGGTTATAGATAATCTATTTTTCATGCTAAAATAAAGAAAATTGAAATTTGTATTCACTAGATTTGGTATCTTCTTCAAGAAACTATTGCTAGTCTTATTTTTTGTTCAAGTGAAGAAAAATAAATAAATACATTCAATAAGTGTATCAGTGAAGAAAAATTCATAGAATTTAGGGGAAAGAAAGTGGTATGATAGAGGTGAACATTAAGGAGGTAATAGTAAATTTTTCCCCTCTACTTTATATTTTCTTTTTATTATCCTATCCAGTATTAAAAAGGGTGTTCAAGAAAATGAGATTATCAAGTAAATGACATATTTTCTAGAGTCTTCCATAAGAAAGAAAGCATAAGAAATAGTCTTTCATAAAACTAAACAAGAAAACGACATTCTAGGATTTATAAATCTCTAGAAACCTGCAGGTTTCCATAATGTAAAGGTATTGTGCATATATATATATGAAACTATGGATAGTTATTACACACAGCATTTTGTATTGAATGTAATTCAAGATAGATATTTCTAGCCTATTTATTTCTACTTTCATGTTTCTTCCCTTGTTTTTGATATTAAAATTAGGGGAAGGGGCCCTAAACCTATACATTTAAGCTAAAATAAATAGAGAAAAAAAGGTTTTCATGGTCAAAAAAATAGAAAAAAAGAAAAAGGAGGCACACAAACCTCATATACTATCCAAAAAAGTAAAGCAAGCACAAAGGCCAGAACTACAAGGAAACAATAGAGATAATAAAATAGAACCAA
The DNA here is from genome assembly GCA_007258455.2 of Sequoia sempervirens. Taxonomy (NCBI): domain Eukaryota; kingdom Viridiplantae; phylum Streptophyta; class Pinopsida; order Cupressales; family Cupressaceae; genus Sequoia; species Sequoia sempervirens. The sequence goes on from VDFB02105785.1 coordinate 557,118,006, forward strand.
AACTATAATAGTACAAACCAAGAAATAGAACCATCACTTTTTAGGAGAGGAAATGTACTCCCGATTAGACTTCAAAAATTCCATGGCTTCCCTCTAATCCTTTGCATTGGTGTATTCTAAAATTTAGGGTCCTTTGGCTCATCTCCTCTAATTGTTGCCTAATTTTTCATTTATTTTTATTTTAATTTTAGATTTACCAAACATTGTTCTGAATATGGCATGTTGCATGATCTCATCCACCACCATAATAATTTTTCCAATGAATTCTTCAAGGACCACAATCCTATTATTAATATCCTTACCATAACCTTCGAGCTCATCCTTCAGGGGGTTGCTTGAATTTTTTGTGCTCTTTATTTTCAACATTTTGATCGACGTCAATGTGAGTGTTCTCTATGTTTTCCATTTCATTAATCTCAACATTAAGGTTACTATTTTCAACATCCTCCTCCCACTTCAGTTCTTTTTATTCCTCTTTATTATTTTCCCTCTATAATTCCTCATCATTACTAATCTCCCTCTCCTCATCAACACTAAAAACATCTTCTTCATCCTCCATCTTAGTGTTATCTTAACTATGTTCCTCAAACTCAAGAATGAAGTCATCATCCGAGTCATCCATACCCTCATCATCAAGCTCTAATTGTTTCCCTTTAGTGTATTTCACTTTATTCTTTTGGATTACACTAGCCATTCTAGCAAAGCATCTCTCATTGGACCCACTACTATTTGGATCTACATGGTAGGGTTTTGGGTCATTCCCAATTTCCATAGTTATAGAGCCAATGAGCATCACCATTTTCTTTTTCACACCCTTAAGAGGTAGGGAGGCAAGTATTTTTTGAGGGGTTATATTCTCCATAACCACCACAAAAAGGGGATTTTGGGAAGCAGAGACAAGGGGTGCCCATTTTTGGATTTTGGTTTAGAACTCAAAACGAGGGTTTTATGTGAATATTGCAAGGAATTTTAAATAATTTGTAAAGTCTTAGAGGAAACAATGGGATAATGGTTCTACTATTAGGTAGTATCATACATAATTTTTTAGAGATCATATATTAAGCCTTGACGTAAGGGTAAAGAGGCACCTTTAGCAGTGTAGGCCATAAGGGAAGAAAGTAGGAGAAAATGCACATTTATCAATTCTTTGTGACAAGCATGGTTTAATAATAAAAATTGTAACCATGTTTAGTAGCATATCTACCTTGAAGAGTGGAATAATGGATTAGGTAAATACTTACTAAGCTATAGGGGGAGGAAATTTCTCCTTGTCATAACAATTCTTCAGACATGTGACTTTCTCACCTTCCTTAAAAAAATTGTCTTTGAATTTTTGGTAGTTCCCATTGCATATGTTTACAACTTCAAGACCTTTGCATTAAAGGCCCATAGCTTTCACAATTAGGCTAGTAGTAACTTCAAAATGGATACCAGCAATAACAATTTTACCTATGTTCCAAGAATTGTAGAATTTGGTGGTGAGTTTATCATCATGTCCCCTATAGCTTGGAAAAAGGGGTGAGGCTAGCTTCCTTGAAAATTTTCCACAAGTTGACATTTTTTTTAAATAAAGACATAAGACGAAGGTTCAAATATTTTTCTTGGCTCCCCATTATGGTAGCAAGGTGTATGAATAGAGACATAAGAGGGGAATTAACACAAAACTTAGCACAATGAGCAAAAGGAATGTAGTTAAAAATGAAGGAAGAAAACTTGAAGAAGGGGTGGCTAAAAGAAAGATTCAATAAATGGACTATGTCAAGCTTGTGAGTAATTATGGATCTAGACTTCCCATTAAGCCAATTGTCAAGAGTACTGTACTTAAGGCATAAAAGAATGAAGTGAAACAAATCCTTACTTGATATTCCAATATAGTAATCTTTCCTTTCCATGATAGCATCATTTTCCCAAAAATATATTAGGCTTGGGGCATGAGAAGACATAATTACCAAATTTAAACACAAAAAGATGACCCCAATTGTCATGTGATAATGGATTAAATCCTCAAGAATCATTATAATAATATTAAAATCTATATTCTTCCTTTTCTTGAAAGGAAAAAGGCAATCCTTGTGGATACTCCACACATTATGTGTCTACCTCCAAACCTTAGGGGGGTTGATGATAAAAAAGATTAGGGGGTTGAGAATTATTGTAACACCCCTCCGTTTTGGATATTTGGATCAACCGTGTTTTCTTGGTAATGTTTGATTATGCTTATGATGTGACTGTGAACTTAGTGATTGTTTGATCATGAACTGTTTAGTGATGCACATGTTATATCATGATGCGACGATTGTGTCTGAACCTGCTTGTACTTTGGAACTTGATTACTTGTGATCGTGATTGATTAAATGATGTGGAAGTTATATGTTGATGTGATGTTCTTTTATTTCGATGTTATCCTTATGACGTCATTTACAATAACTTAGAAGATATCTGATTAAATGATGTTTTATGCTATTGATCATATCATTGATGTTAGATGCGTCAGTTAGAGATACTGCATTGGTGAAGGGGACGGATTGTATCACTCGCTTGCGAGCGCCCTACAATTCTGAGATTTCCTCTTCATGGCGTGTTTGATCATAACATACGTATATATGTTGCACGTTCGACATGTTCTTTGTTGCAGGTTTGTAGGTACATGACATCGACTCCACCTGGTTTCATAGGTGTGAGCGTGTCCATTTACCAATGGAAATTGATTGGGAGATAGTAGCTAGGTTTTCCGAACCAAGTCGTCACCCTAGTCATAGCGTGTTGTTGGGTTGTCGTCAGGGTCAGTTGTTTTAACTTAGTTAGTTTCCCCTTGAGTGTTTATTTAATTTCAAGTTTAAAGTTTATTAAATGACTTGCATAGTTTAATTAATGATTAAATGTGTTTAATTGCAAGTTAAAAGTGATTAAATGGCTTTTGAAAATTATAAATGATGATTGTTTCATCTTATTGAAATGTTGGAAAATTAGTGATTAATTAATTAATTTAATTTAATTAATAAAATAATTTGATTATGAATTAGATTTATTTTATTGACTAATTAAATTAATAGGGTTAAATTAAATCAATTTGGTTGGGTTGGCATCTTTAGATTTTTGGATTAAATCAAAAATTAGAATTATGCTTTACATTTTACTTTTAGAAATAAAAGTTGAGAAGAATTTTATTTGTGAATTGTTAAATTCATTTGGTTAAAGAAATTTAATTAACTTTTGGTTGAAAATGAATTTTATTTAAAAGGATATTTTTGCAAAATGCATTTTGGAAATTGAAAATTGTTTAAGTTATTTAAAATTCCAAATATTTTCAATGCAATGTCTTTGGGGTAGAAAAGATATTTTTGGAAATAGTTGACTTTTTTGGTAAAAGATATTTGTGCATTTGAAATTGGAATTTGTATTTGAATTTCAATTACAAGTTGAATTTGAATTTGAGTTTACAATTTAATTTGATCTAAATTTGAAATTGAGTTTGAATTGGAATTTGGGGGAGATATTATATTTTGGAGGTTTTATTATGGGCTATGGTTTTTGGGGGTTTGGATTTGTGAGAGGATGGAGATTTTTGCTTGAGCTGGATCCAAGGAGGAATTGGAAATCACCATTGTGGAGGGTTACAAATCTTGGAGAAAAATCAGGTTTTTCATGCTCTTGTCTTGTTCATTTTGAAAATAGACTAAATCTTTGTGATGTATGTTTGAAAATCCTTGTTGGTTGTGAGAAAATTCTTTGAAGTCTTGCTTGGATTCAAATCAAACCCATGAAATTTAGTTTTAAAACTAGCAACACAAAACTGAGAAGGACTCAAATAAAAAGATTTAATTTATTTCTCATTTGGGAAAAGAACCCAGAAAATTCATCATGTCATTTGTTTTAAATCTTTCTCCTCAATCTTTCCTCAAGAAAAATTGCCCAAATTGGCCTTTGAAATAACATATATGTTTTGCATATAAAATATATGCATCTGGAAATTTTTCCTTTCAAAAGTTTGTGAGAAATTCTTTCTGGTTTTTACCAGAAGAGGGTTTGAATTTCATTTTAATTTTCATTTAAAACGAAATTGTAAAAAAAAAATTAAAATTTAAAAATTGTGGGGTCCCCCCACACATCGCCCACCATGGGGTTGGCTGTGCAGCCCCCCATGCGGGGAGTAACGCAGCAGGGCAGCCTGTGTATGTAGCAAACACCACAGTGGTTGTCCTGGGGCTGCAGTGCTCAAGGTCGGATGGCCTTTATTTGTTTTTAAAACAAATTTTTGTTTATTAAAATTTTTAGTTTTTTTTATTAAATTTTAATTTTATATTATATATTTCTTATAATATATATATTAATTTTAAATTATATATATTATATATTTATTATAATATATATATTATATTAATTAAAATTTTGATTTTATGTATAGATATAAATATATATTAAATGAGTATATATTTAATATTGAATATTAAAATATAATATATATAATGTGGATATATATTATATTTAATGTTTTCTCGTCTTTGCTGTAAATAGTAAAATGGAATACTATTTTGGAGGTTTTTAAAATGGAAATATTTAAAGAATAATTTATTTTTAAGATACGTTTAATTCAAATATAATTTATTTATGGAGTTGATTTTTAATTGTCAAGTTGAAATAAACAGAGTTGATTTAATTAATCGATTATCTTTATTTAGAAATTTCATTATTGATTACCAGGAATAAATAGTAAATCTTAGAAATATAAAATAATGTTTCGAAGGCATATGTTAAATGATATTGTAATAGTTAAAAGAGGAGCGTAAAATGATTATCTCATTTGTTGAGATGAAATGAAATAGAAGTATGATCAAAGGTTTCATTTAGAATTTTGACTTTGATTAATTTATTCTATGATGAATTATGGTTTAAGTGATTTAATTTAAATGCTTATTTATTAAAATATCTTGATTTTGAATATAATAGTGAAACTTAGAGATAACGATTGACTTAGTCCAATCAGATGATTTATTTGTCAACAGTTTGATTTATTTATAATTTGATTTTGATTATTATGGATAACTGTGTCAAAAGAAATTCAAGGGATAGATTCAAACATAGATAACTGTAAGATGATTTTGATTCGAAATAGAAGAAAAAGTGGATTTTATATTCAAATGGATCATTTAGAACGTTGAATTTTGAATAGTCAATGATTTATTTTAAAGGATAGAGTCTAGATAATCAAATGCTTTTATTTTAAAGATTGATTTTTAATAGGATATGAGATTGGGAAACGAAATATAAAGTATTGTTATAGATTCTTAAATGTCAACAGTGTGATTTAAGTATTTAGTATATAATAGGATATACATCGAGTATGCACTCTTATGTATATTTGTTGGAATGTCTTTGTCTCCAAGTAGAGATGAGATTTAGTTGAAGATTTAGTTGATTTATTAATGCGAATTGAAAGAAAGACTGATTTATTTGATCTAAACGTCTCCTTATCAAAATGTTCTAAATATAGAATACAAATGAGAAAACTTAAAAGTAATGAATGATTTAATGAATCGTATGAGATTGAGTTGTTGATTTATTGCTAGGCTGAAACAAAGAGTAATTTATTTAATCCAAATGCTTTATAAAACAAGTGGATTTAATTACATTATATGATTGTGGGACGTAGAGTTATTAATTGGATTGATTTCGATTCAATGATGTTATTTATTGAAATGTCTAGATTTAGAATATGGTTGTGTAATTTAGAGCAAATGATCTGTTCTTTGAATATTTCTATGTCATGAAAGAGATGGGATCAATTGATTGGATAAATGCAAGTCATGAATACTGTGTTTGATTAGATTTAGGAAATCCGAACAGTAGCTCACTTCATTGTCTGAAATGTTCTTAGTGGTTAATTGTTCGTCTTTGTTGTGTTGTGGAATTAGTGTGAATGTATTGAAAGTCTTCCATATAGGAGTTCTTTTATTGATATCAGTTGTGGCATGTGAGTCAACCTTTGATGTGTTATGGAAAATATGTATAGTTACACCATGTCGTTTCACCTGGTTTTCACGTATGGGTTTTGTAATTTGTGCCTCCTTGGGAATAGGAGAAGGTTTTGTAATATGTGCCTCCTTGGATGGAGTGGTTTTGTTTTGTTGTTTTCCTCCAGTGTTTGGAGAAGGCTTAACCTTGTTGCCTCCAGTGTTGGTGTGAGTTATTGATTGTTACCTCCTTGAATGGAGAGGTTGTGTTTATTTGGATACCTATTATGGCTATTACCGTGCGTGTTGTCTTAGGAGAGTGGCTTGCAATGGGCGTCGGCGCACAAAGTGGTGCCAGGTTAACCCTTTTGCAAGTTGGTTAATACAGTGTTAACTAAATAAACTTTTAGAAGTTTAGGATGCCTCAAGCATTAAATAAGATTAAGTATGCCTCGCTCATGCACCCAAGGGCTTGTTGTAGACTTGGGATGAGACGGGTAGGCCTGGAATGGCAAGATCATCTATCTCATCTTCACAACAGGTATTTGGTTCTGTATGAGTAAGAATGGGTGCCGGGAATGCGGTAGAGGCTACCAGGATAACCCGTGGAGTGGGGGCCGGGGCCTAGGAAGATTCCCAGAGGATATCCCTTGACGAACTATGCGATGACACTCTTCCTATGTTAGTAGTTTGTATTTGATATTTGTGACACTCTTGATCTATTCTATGTCTAGAAGCAATGTAACCTTTGTCAATATGGTGTGAGTCGTATCTAGAGTTGTATGTATGACCATTCAGTCATGTGATGAGGTCTTGTATTTATTTCGTATCAGTTTTGTGTGGCCCGTGTCTAGTGGTAGATGGTCTTGTATAGGAATTCCTGGTTACTATCTCCTAGCACAGAGGGAGTGGAACCTTTTGGATTCCACGTGGTCGGGTGGCATGCATCTTATCCATTGGTTCTTCTGCCTATTCGTGTGTTCATGATTTCCAGTTGGAGAGCTCATGGGAATCAGTTTCTTCTCACGCCTTGTTCTCTCAATTCTTATGGCATTTTATTACCCCTCAGTTGTTATCGAGGTGGAATTGTATTATGTAATCATATTTGTTGGACTTGCCTCATTTGGGGAATGAGTATTGTAATCTTATTGTAAATCATGTTATTGGAATCAAGGGGTATTTCATACTCTTGGATGTAAATTATATAGTATTATGAATGGAAAGTATGTTGTCTCATTTCCTTAAGTGATTAATGTTTCAATTTATATTAATGTTGGTTGTTGTTTGGGTTTTAAAGTAATCTTTGTCTCGTGGCCCTAGAGGTTGTTGGCAATGTGTATTCATCTTTCATGTTGTTTGTACTTAACAAAAAAAAAATTGGTGCATTTAAGTAGTGAATTGCAACTTCCTCTAGGGTTGCGTGGTAGGGCATTACACATGGTATCAGAGCCTAGGTTTAAGCACTAGGAACTTTGGGATTATGTTGGACCCATTATGTTATAAGTTGTGTAGGTTTACACTCTGGGCACCTTGAGCCCATTGTATTGACCTAGTTGTTTATTTTTCTCTTTCGTGTTGTTTTCCTTTTGGGTTGATTTCTCTTGTTTGCCCAGAAGTTGTCATTAAGTGGTATAGGTCCAATAGTGCAAGAAACTAGTGGAAAGGATAGGATCCTTAGTGTAGTGCGCAATGCACCGATATCCTTTCTACTGGAAGAATGCATTATGGACAATTGTGTAGTGTGTAAATGTGGTGTATGTTATGTGTGTGGTGGGAATCAACTAGTTTTGTTGATTATTTCCACCCTTTGCATGTCTTGTTGAGAAATGCTTTGTGAGAGTTGGATAGGCCATGAACCTACCAAGAAGTGTGTTTTGATTGATCTCCTTTTTGATGTACTTTTGTTTTGAGTGGTTTTTGAGTGTGGTTGTAATGTGTTGTTTGGGTGTGTCCCAAGTAATTGTTGGGGAAAGATAGTCATAGGACCTCTTGCCTTGAGTGCCTTAATATGGTGTTTAGAGGGTGGAATTTTCCAACCTTGTCTTGTGTTATGGAGGATTGATGGTCATGTTTTGAAAACTATGTTTGACCTTGAGGGTATCAATGAGTTCCTCGGGTGTGTATTCTCTTTTGGAGTCTTGTTGTTTTCTTTCTTTATGCAAGTATCTGATGCGTGCTCTCTTGTTCCTTACCTCTTGTGCAAGTGATTGCTTGATTGACCCTTATGTGGTGTTGGAGTTTCTTTTGCATGTTATATTGATTAATGAACTATGAAATATGATAATAAGAAAGGAATGAATATGTTGTTAATTATAGAGATTTGTGCATGCTCTCATGTGGTTGATGCATTATGTGAAAGTGTGTGTGTGATTATGAAACCAGGATTACATTCGTACCTATGTTAGAACTATAAATATCTTGTCTTCTCTCTTTCTATTGGGTTAACGAAGATGTTGTCCTTAAGTGTGTGGGGTATTGAAACCCAAGGTATGTTGTATCTTATGAGGAAAGTTTTTGTATTCATGAAGGTTTGTTTTATTAGATCGAACCTTGGGTAAAGGACCTAAGTCCCCAAGCTACATTCATAATTAGGAAAAAGGTATAGTATAAATAGAACAATCATTGTGCAGTAAGTAAAAGTTTAGAGAAAAGGGATTAGTGAAATAATTGTATGATAAGGATAATTGCATAATAGGTGCATCTTGTTGGTATGGCCTATAGTCCCCAACTTTATTGTTGAGTCTTAAGAGATCATATAGACGTTAAAATATTGTACCTAGATTCATAATGCAAAAGTTAGATGAACGTTGAAATGATAATGTTGCACACCTTGCCTTGAGTAAACATTGAAATGATATTACATTAGGTGTGGCTTTATGATGATTCTTGAAGATGTGTATTGGCGCATAGGACACTATGTATGTTAAATCTCTGGTTGTGTGATTTGGAGATTTGATGGTGGGATGCTTCACCATGTTGAATGTATAGGTTGATAGTGTGTTAGTTGGCTTTGAGGGAGTTCTATCCCTATTCTTGTTTGTAGGCTTCCAGGAGTAAGCCTAACCCTTGGGGGGGAGGATTTAACACCCCTCCATTTTGGATATTTGGATCGACCGTGTTTTCTTGGTAAAGTTTGATTATGCTTATGATGTGACTGTGAACTTAGTGATTGTTTGATCATGAACTGTTTAGTGATGCGCATGTTATATCATGATGCGACGATTGTGTCTAAACCTGCTTGGACTTTGGAACTTGATTACTTGTGATTGTGATTGATTAAATGATGTGGAAGTTATATGTTGATGTGATGTTCTTTTATTTCACTGTTATCCTTGTCACGTGATTTAGAATAACTTAGAAGATATCTGATTGAATGATGTTTTATGCTCTTGATCATATCATTGATGTAACGCCCGTCGTGCAAACCCCAGAGAACACACATAATGCAAATAATTTTTTTTTTTAAATAATAAAAGTAAACATGCAATATCATTAAACCATAACCACATAGCATAACACATGGCATTAATACACTTGGTTCTCTGGGGCACGCGAGGTTACTTTGTAACACTAAACATAAATAAAGATAAAGGATATAACATAACCATTTAATTTATGATAACCATATACAATGATACACCCGATAACCATGATGCAAGTATAATAAACATCGCATAATTACATCCATGATAAATCTTTTAAAAGAGTTACAAATGAGCCTAACTATTACATCATCGTTATAATCATACATCACAATTCTCTTTGATAAATGAATTACATAGAATCTCCCAACATGGGGATTGATACAAGTATAATGAAATATGAAGTACAACTGATCACTGGTACAACTCCACTGCAGAAAGCTGAGAAGACAAGAGGCTGATGGGGAACCCAACGGGTGCGGAGCACATTCCACCCAACCATGTGAATTACAAGTAACTCACCCCTCGTGCTCAGAGGTGATGAGGAAGTGAACCTGACCATGAATGACAAACTGACTCAACCACAACATGATACAAAACAAGAACAACTCAAAGCATACAATGAACAACCATCAACCTTCACAAATCACATAACAAGTTAAAACTAAGAACTCATCACAACTAAACAAAGTATCACCAAATGCACAAGTGACTAAAAAGTAATCATAAACCAAAACTCACAAGAATCAGAAACTACATAAAGATTACGATATCCAGAATACACTTCCAAATAAATCTGAAACCACAATTCAGTACACAATCTCAGACGCAATAAGAAACAAGGAAAACGGGTGTCAAATGGGGAGGGACATCGCATAGTTCTCATGGGATCCCCTGGCACTTCCTCCCACTGAGGCGCCGACACCCATCTATGGATCCCCTAGCCCTAAACTCAGAAACAACATAAAGATTACAATATTCAGAGGCAACTACAAGCAAAGCATAGGGGTGTCAAGCGGAGAGGGTCATCACACACCTCTCATGGGATCCCCTGGCACTTCCTCCAATTGAGATGCTGGCACCCATCTACATAACAAAACACAAGCAATGAGAACAAGGGTGTCTAGTGGAGAGTGTCATCGCATAGCTCTCATGGGATCCCCTGGCACTTCCTCCAACTGAGGCGTCGACACCCATCTATGGATCACCTGGCCCTTCCTCCTACTGAGGCACCGACACCATAGGGTAGCTAATGCGGAGCCGATGATCTCTCATGAAGACGAGACTATGACTTTTCCGACCATGGCCTACTCAGTCTATCACTAGTCTACGGTAGCCCTAATGCATAGACGAGGAATCCAGCTTTAATTATCTTGTGTGTTTTACTACCCATCCCCCTAAATTCTATTTTTAGGTTATCACTTGATTAACTACTCTTACGTGGGTTCCCCTGGCACTTCCTCCAACTGAGGCACCGGCGCCCACGAAGAGCCACTCTCCCTATGACCCCTAACATATCTCAAAACTAGGCAAGGGTTGAACTAAACACAAAAAAAAAAAAACATAATACCACAACAAGTACATGCGAGGCATTAACCCTCTCGCAATAATTCATAATCTAAACGTCTTAACAAATCATTCAACCCTTCTTAACAAAACCATTAAGTATCACTTTCCAAAGGTATAATCAGGATGAAAAGAACATTAAAATTGAACGAGCCTCTGGAACAAGGGTTCATGATAAATAACAACTGAATATACAATTACACAAGGTTCCCCTACTGCAACCGGAATAATGGAAAACCATAATCAAAATGCACAAGAAAGACCAACAATCTATAGGGTTTCACAAATTAACAACCACATAACCCACATCGAAGAGTAAAGTTACAACAATTAACTTGAAAACAATAACTAGATTACGTAAATTCATAACTTAAAGTGACGATTAACTCAATAATACAAAACACTCCAACCTCGAAATGATATAAAGAAAGCACAAGAAGTTAATAACCCTACGTCAAAATATTTAATTCTTAACAAAAGACATCCGACAAATATCTAAAAGTACATTAAAACCTCTGACTAAGGGAACTCAAGAAACCATTGAAATGAAACATACAATAAAAAATTCACTAGTATATATATAATTTGTTCCACTTAACAACTCATAAAATCCCACTTTATAATTTGCACAAATACAACCCACTCAATAAGTTCTACCCTTACAAACTATCTGAATTAATAAATACAATTTATTTAGACTTACAATTTATCTGAATTAATAAATACAAGTTATTACCAATATATACTATATACATTCAGATATCTATATATATATAAACACACTTAAAATATAATTCTATTAACATTTTCCTTTCTAGTAATTGCCAAACTTTTACAATTAACCAAAAATGAATATAATTATACTCAAATTATGAGTATACACACTATATATATATAAAATGATATTTAACCAACATTAAATTTATACAAAAACAAATATTTAAAAGTATATATATATATATAAAATAATATTTAACAAATATTTTAGAATATAACATTAAATTTTTTTTTACAAAAACCAATATTTAAAAGTATACTAATAAAATTATACATGTTTAAATTCAAACAAACAAATAATAAAAAAAATAAAAATAAACAATAAACAATAAACAACCATTCGGCTGAATGAACAGCCGTGGCATTAGTGGTACTGCACACGGCAGTCATTATGACTGATGCGCGCAGCAGTCATAGTGACTGTTGTGCGCAGTCCATACTGCGCCGAAGGTACGGGGGAGGGGTACGGTCATAGCCGTCCCTCCTACCACCATTCAACAATAAAAATTTTTAATTAAAATTTTCTTTTATAAATTTTCATTTATAATAAATAAAGTTTTTTGTAAAACAAAAAGTGCCTGCAAACGCCGATGCCAGTCGGCCCACAAATTTTTTTTAACATAGATTTTAATATTTAAGATTAATAAAATATATAGGTAAATATATATATATTATATATATATATATTAAACATAGAACTACTGTTTTCTGTGTAAACACAGAAAATTTACACATTTAAGATAAAAGAATATTTCAAATCTAATACAATAAAATGATTGACTTTTTTTTTCAACAAAATACTAAAGAGAAATAAGACATTCCAATGGAATTTGACAGACATTCCTTCAGTTTGGTTGCACCAAAAATGATTTTAGATTTCAAAATGATTTTCATATAAGAAGACCTACTTATTTATATATTTTCTTTTCACAACTAAATCATAAAAAATCTAATTCTCTGAAAATATTTCTTTTACATACAAAAATTGATTTAATTCACATTTCTATTCTTTACAGATTCAACACAATCAAGAAGAGAGAGAGAGAGTGGAACCTGTAGTCCTATGCTCTCGAGAACCTGATGAAGCTGATTTATGACGGCCTCGAAGAGCTCCTTGTTTGTGCTCCAAAATATCCTCTACCGAATTTCGTGCTCGAACTCGAACCAATTCTTTGTTCAGAAAACTTCCCCAAAGCAACCCAGTAACAGATTTCCCATCCCTTTCAAGAACTCTCCTTAAAATAAAGCAAAAGAATCCAATATCCTTTCTCAAATTTCAGAATACAAAAACCCCTATCTTCTGCAACTTCTGTAACTAATATCCCCTGTGTGTGTAAAAACTTACAAAATACCTAATTAAAATAAAAGATATTCTCCATTTCTTCCAAAAACTCTAAAAATCAAAAATAAAAGAAAAAAATTCTTTAAAAGCTAGCTTTTTTTACCCAGATCTCTTTTCTTATTTGCTCTCACAACTTTTTTATTCTTTTATTTGTTTTATTGTTTTAATTTCTATTTTTGCAACTTTACTTGCACATCACATTACTTATTTAATTTAAATCAATTATTCTAATAATTATCCTCCACTAGATAATTGATTAAAATAATTATAACACATTTAATATTTAATTATTATTTAATTACAACACATGACCTTATAAAATTTAAATAAAACATTTAAATATTTTCATACAAATAAACCAACATTAAAATAGACAATTATTATCCATATTTAATTAACTAATTCACACTTATTAAATATCAACATCAATTAAATAATCATAACTTATAAAATACCACATTAACCAAAAGACGACAAAATACAAAACACAAACCACAAATGACGACAGTTACAAAAATGAACAATACCAAATCCACGAGACAACCTGACATCATGGAACGGGAGGACTTCATCGTCACCTCTATTTCAACATTTAACCGTTGGGTTATTGGTGCTCGCCCTGTCCTGCCGAAGAAGGTGGAATCAAGACTTATACCTACAAATCCTGCATACAAATGAAGTTGTGTACATGTGCATACATATATATATAATCATCAAAGCATTAAATCAAAGTACTGCATTGTGAGAAGGAATCGCAACATAGTAGGGCACTCGCGAACGAATGATGCTATATTGTCCTTCATCACACCTATCCTAACAATTATAATTTAACTAATAAAATAACATTTCTAAACTAACAATTTCATCTCATCACATAATTCATTAAATCATTGCATCATAATATAATTTTGAAAATCAACTAATATAACCGATCATACTGTCATACGAAATAATCATGTCCATAATGTAACAATAGCATCATCTAATGTGTAACTAACCAAATCAAATAATATCATCATCGTCACAAGCAGCAAACAACTGCATTGAAAAAAATACTAAATCCTACCAGTAAGAGGAGGGGTATTACAATTGATGTTAGATGCGTCAGTTAGAGATACTGCATTGGTAAAGGGGACGGATTGTATCACTCGCTTGCGAGCGCCCTACAATTCTGAGATTTCCTCTTCACGGCGTGTTTGATCATAACATACGTATATATGTTGCACGTTCGACATGTTCTTTGTTGCAGGTTTGCAGGTACATGACATCGACTCCACCTGGTTTCACAGGTGTGAGCGTGTCCATTTACCAATGGAAATTGATTGGGAGATAGTAGCTAGGTTTTCCGAACCAAGTCGTCACCCTACTCAGAGCGTGTTGTCGGGTTGTCATCGGGGTCAGTTGTTTTAACTTAGTTAGTTTCCCCTTGAGTGTTTATTTAATTTCAAGTTTAAAGTTTATTAAATGACTTGCGTAGTTTAATTAATGATTAAATGTGTTTAATTGCAAGTTAAAAGTGATTAAATAGCTTTTGAAAATTATAAATGATGATTGTTTCATCTTATTGAAATGTTGGAAAATTAATGATTAATTAATTAATTTAATTTAATTAATGATTAATTAATTAATTTAATTTAATTAATAAAATAATCTGATTATGAATTAGATTTATTTTATTGACTAATTAAATTAATAGGGTTCAATTAAATCAATTTGGTTGGGTTGGCATCTTTAGATTTTTGGATTAAATCAAAAATTAGAATTATGCTTTACATTTTACTTTTAGAAATAAAAGTTGAGAAGAATTTTATTTGTGAATTGTTAAATTCATTTGGTTAAAGAAATTTAATTAACTTTTGGTTGAAAATGAATTTTATTTAAAAGGATATTTTTGCAAAATGCATTTTGGAAATTGAAAATTGTTTAAGTTATTTAAAATTCTAAATATTTTCAATGCAATGTCTTTGGGGTAGAAAAGATATTTTTGGAAATAGTTGACTTTTTTGGTAAAAGATATTTATGAATTTGAAATTGGAACTTGTATTTGAATTTGAATTAGAAGTTGAATTTGAATTTGAGTTTACTATTTAATTTGATCTAAATATGAAATTGAGTTTGAATTGGAATTTGGGGGAGATATTATATTTTGGAGGTTTTATTATGGGCTATGGTTTTTTGGGGGTTTGGATTTGTGAGAGGATGGAGATTTTTGCTTGAGTTGGATCCAAGGAGGAATTGGAAATCACCATTGTGGAGGGTTGCAAATCTTGGAGAAAAATCAGGTTTTTCATGCTCTTGCCTTGTTCATTTTGAAAATAGACTAAATCTTTGTGATGTATGTTCGAAAATCCTTGTTGGCTGTGAGAAAATTCTTTAAAGTCTTGCTTGGATTCAAATCAAACCCATGAAATTTAGTTTTAAAACTAGCAACACAAAACTGAGGACTCAAATAAAAAGATTTAATTTATTTCTCATTTGGGAAAAGAACCCAGAAAATTCATCATGTCATTTGTTTTAAATCTTTCTCCTCAATCTTTCCTCAAGAAAAATTGCCTAAATTGGCCTGTGAAATAACATATATGTTTTGCATATAAAATATATGCATCTAGAAATTTTTCCTTTCAAAAATTTGTGAGAAATTCTTTCTGGTTTTTACCAGAAGAGGGTTTGAATTTCATTTTAATTTTTCGTTTAAAACGAAATTGTAAAAAAATAATTAAAAGTTAAAAAAATTTGTGGGGGCTACCCACAACCATCGCCCACCCATGGGGGCGTTGGCTGTGCAGTGCTCCCCATGGGAGGGGTCAAGCAGCACCACAGGTCAGCTACCTCAGGTGTGGTTGTGTAGCAGCCACCACAGGGTGCGTCCCTTGTTGGGGCTGCGAGCAGCCAAGGCCGTATGGCCTTTATTTGTTTTTAAAACAAATTTTTGTCTATTAAAATTTTTAGTTTTTTTTATTAAATTTTAATTTTATATTATATATTTATTATAATATATATATAATATATATATCAATTTTAAATTATATATATTATATATTTATTATAATATATATATTATATTAATTAAAATTTTGATTTTATATATAGATATAAATATATATTAAATGAATATATATTTAATATTGAATATTAAAATATAATATATATAATGTGGATATATATTATATTTAATGTTTTCTCGTCTTCGCTGTAAATAGTAAAATGGAATACTATTTTGGAGCTTTATAAAATGGAAATATTTAAAGAATAATTTATTTTTAAGATGCGTTTAATTCAAATATAATTTATTTATGGAGTTGATTTTTAATCGTCAAGTTGAAATAAATGGAGTTGATTTAATTAATTGATTATCTTTATTTAGAAATTTCATTATTGATTACCAGGAATAAATAGTAAATCTTAGAAACATAAAATAATGTTTCGAAGGCATATGTTAAATGATATTGTAATAGTTAAAAGAGGAGCGTAAAATGATTATCTCATTTGTTGAGATGAAATGAAATAGAAGTATGATCAAAGGTTTCATTTAGAATTTTGACTTTGATTAATTTATTCTATGATGAATTATGGTTTAAGTGATTTAATTTAAATGCTTATTTATTAAAATAGCTTGATTTTGAATATAATAGTGAAACTTAGAGATAACGATTGACTTAGTCCAATCAGATGATTTATTTGTCAACAGTTTGATTTATTTATAATTTGATTTTGATTATTATGGATAACTGTGTCAAAAGAAATTCAAGGGATAGATTCAAAGATTCAAACATAGATAACTATAAGATGATTTTGATTCGAAATAGAAGCAAAAGTGGATTTTATATTCAAATGGATCATTTAGAACGTTGAATTTTGAATAGTCAATGATTTATTTTAAAGGATAGAGTCTAGATAATCAAATGCTTTTATTTTCAAGATTGATTTTTAATAGGATATGAGATTGGGAAACGAAATATAAAGTATTGTTATAGATTCTTAAATGTCAACAGTGTGAGTTAAGTATTTAGTATATAATAGGATATACATCAAGTATGCACTCTTAAGTATATTTGTTGGAATGTATTCGTATTAAAGTAGAGATGAGATTTAGTTGAAGATTTAGTTGATTTATTAATGCGAATTGAAAGAAAGACTGATTTATTTGATCTAAACGTCTCCTTATCAAAATGTTCTAAATATAGAATACAAATGAGAAAACTTAGAAGTAATGAATGATTTAATGAATCGTATGAGATTGAGTTGTTGATTTATTGCTAGGCTGAAATAAAGAGTAATTTATTTAATCCAAATGCTTTATAAAACAAGTGGATTTAATTACATTATATGATTGTGGGATGTAGAGTTATTAATTGGATTGATTTCGATTCAATGATGTTTTTTATTGAAATGTCTGGATTTAAAATATGGTTGTGTAATTTAGAGTAAATGATCTGTTCTTTGAATATTTCTATGTCCTGAAAGAGATGGGATCAATTGATTGGATAAATGCAAGTCATGAATATTGTGTTTGATTGGATTTAGTAAATCCGAACAGTAGCTCACTTCATTGTCTGAAATGTTCTCAGTGGTTAATGTTTCATTTTTGTTGTGTTGTGGAATTAGTGTGAATGTATTGAAAGTCTTCCATATAGTAGTTCTTTTATCGATATCAGTTGTGGCATGTGAGTCAACCTTTGATGTGTTATGGAAAATATGTATAGTTACACCATGTCGTTTCACCTGGTTTTCATGTACAGGTTTTTCTAATTTGTGCCTCCTTGGGAATAGGAGAAGGTTTTGTAATATGTGCCTCCTTGGATGGAGTGGTTTTGTTTTGTTGTTTTCCTCTAGTGTTTGGAGAAGGCTTAACCTTGTTGCCTCCAGTGTTGGTGTGAGTTATTGATTGTTACCTCCTTGAATGGAGGGGTTGTGTTTATCTGGATACCTATTCTGGTTATTACCATGCGTGTTGTCTTAGGAGAGTGGCTTGCAATGGGCGTCGGCGCACAAAGTGGTGTCAGGTTAACCCTTTTGCAAGTTGGTTAATACAGTGTTAACTAAATAAACTTTTAGAAGTTTAGGATGCATCAAACATTAAATAAGATTAAGTATGCCTCGCTCATGGACCCAAGGGCTTGTTGTAGACTTGGGATGAGACGGGAAGGCTTGGAATGGCAAGATCATCTATCTCGTCTTCACGAGAGGTATTTGGTTCTGCATGAGTAAGCATGGGTGCCAGGAATGCGGTAGAGGCTACCAGGATAACCTGTGGAGTGGGGGTCGGGGCCTAGGAAGATTCCCAGAGGATATCCCTTGATGAACTATGCGATGACACTCTTCCTAAGTCAGCAGTTTGTATTTGATATTTGTGACACTCTTGATCTATTCTATGTCTGGAAGCAATGTAACCTTTGTCAATATGGTGTGAGTTGTATCTAGAGTTGTACATATGACCTTTCAGTCATGTGATGAGGTCTTGTATTTATTTCGTATCAGTTTTGTGTGGCCCGTGTCTAGTGGTAGATGGTCTTGTGTAGGAATTCCTGGTTACTATCTCCTAGCATGGTGGGAGTGGAACCTTTTGGATTGCACGTGGTCAGTTGGCGTGCATCTTATCCATTGGTTCTTTTTCCTGTTCATGTGTTCATGATTTCCAGTTGGAGAGCTCGTGGGAATCAGTTTCTTCTCACGCCTTGTTCTCTCAGTTCGTATGGTATTTTATTACCCCTCAGTTGTTATCGAGGTGGAATTGTATTATGTAATCATATTTGTTGGACTTGCCTCATTCGGGGAATGAGTATTGT
>VDFB02105785.1:557136949-557418828 GCA_007258455.2 Sequoia sempervirens
ATATATATATATATATATATATATTGTTATATATATAAATATTTATATATATTATATATATGTATATTTTAATATTTCAACATTATACTGGTACTGTGCGTCGGCCGTGCGTCGGTCGTACGACTGTCAAACGAATCCTTAATTCTCATAAAACTGAGATACTCTGTGTTTTGTTTTGGGTTTATATATATATTTATACTGAAATCGAATTATACTGCATTTGATATGGTTTATATCGAAATTTTTAAAGAAGTTTATATATTTTCAAAGTTTCTAAAAAACGCAGGGAAGGGGAAGGGACGGCCGAAGCCGTACCCTCGACCCTTGCCCCTGCCATAGCCACTGTCCACAACAGTCTTTATGACTGCTGCGCGCAGCAGTCAATAAGACTGTTGCGTACAGCAGCAAGGGCTACGGCCCTTTGAATTATGTCTTATGCTTTTTTTTTGTTTATTTTAAATATATATATATATATATATGTTTATATATTTTTTTCTTTTCTTTTGATATGTATTTATTATTATTATTTTTAAATAAATATAATTATGATGTATTTTATTTAAAAAATAAAATAAAATAAGATTATAATTATTTGACATTATTAATTCAAATGAAATTTTGATTATTTAATTTTTAATGTAATTTATTACATTTTATGAATGTAGTTTAGAATTGTATTAAGATGTTCAATTTTGTTTTTAAATAAGTAATTTTCTTTATATATTTTAAAATGGGCACCGGGTAATTATTGTTTAGATTAAACAAATATGTTAGACAGGTTTTTTCCTTTAGTTGTGGTTGTGGGCTTTATTGAGACAATCGTTTTGAGTTATATATTTGGGAATGGAATCAACCTTACTGGTGCAACCTTGCAAAATGTGATGTGAGTTTTCCCGATGTTGTATATTTTTGTCGCTTTGTGTTGTCTAGGTGGGAACCCTATTGTCTTGTAACCCTAGTCCAGAGGCGTGTTTAGTGTTGAGGTTGTCTTCATCTTAGTTATACCTTTGGTTTTGAAGCTTAATGGTTTATGCTTGGAAGGGTTGAACGTTTTCTTATGATAGTTTGTTATGGGTTGTCGCGAGAGGAATATTACCTCGCGTGTGTGGATTCGAGTATTATGTTTTATATGATTTAGTTCAACCCTTGCCTACTTTGAGATATGTTAGGGGTCATAGGAGAGTGGCTCTTCGTGGGCGCCGGCGCCTCAGGATGAGGAAGGGCTCAGGATAACCCACGAAAGAGTAGTTAAACAAGTGATAACCTAACAATAGATTTTAGGGGGTTGGGTAGTTAAAAAAACACAAGATAATAAAACATTGGATTCCTCGGCTATGCATTAGGGCTACCATAGACTAGTGATAGACTGAGAAGGCCGTGGTCGGCAAATCCATAATCTCGTCTTCATGAGAGATTATTGGTTCCGCATTAGCTACCCTATGGTGCTGGCGCCTCAGTTAGGAGGAAGGGCCAGGAGATCCATAGATGGAGTCTTGCGGCCTCAGTTGGAGGAAGGGCGAGGGGGAGGGTATCCCATAGAGCTATCACGATGACACTCTCAACAAACTTATGTGCTTTGTTGTAGTTGCCTCTGGATAATGTATCTTTATGATGCTTTTGGTTCTTGTGAAATGGTTTCATGATTGCTAATTGGTGATACTTCATGTTATTGTGATGAGATTCTTAGTTTTAACTTGTTATGTGATTTGTGAACGTTGATGGTTGTTCATTGTATGCTTGAGTTGTACTTGTTTGTACCATATTGTTGTTGAGTCGGTTTGACATTCATGGTTGGGTTCACTTCCTCGTCACCTCTGAGCACGAGGGGTGAGTTACTTATATTCACATGGTTAGATTAGGCGTGCTCACTTGCAGATTAGGTTTTGCTCCGGCCCTGCTTGTCTTCTAGGCTTTTCAGCGGTTAAGGTGTACATCCACTTTTAGCCCTTCATATTTCATTATTCTTGTATCAATCCCCATGTTGGGAAATTCAATGTAATTCATTTATCAAAGAAAATTGTAATGTAATATTATAACGATGATGTAATAGTTAGGCTCATTTGTAACTCTATTAAGAGATTTATCATGGATGTATTATGTGATGTTTATTGTTCTCGCATCACGGTTATTGGATGTATCATTGTTTATGGTTATTATAAAATTAATGGTTATGTTGTAATCTTTATCTTTACTTATGTTTAGTTGTTGCGATGTAACCTCGCGTGCCCCAGAGAACCAAGTGTGTTATTGCTATGTGATATGCTATGTGGTTATGGTTTAATGTTATTACATGTTTAATCTAATTGTTTAAAAAAAATATATATATTTGCATTGTGTGTGTTCTCTGGGGTTTGCACGACGGGCGTTACATGTGCGCTGTGCAGCCTATTGAATTAAATTTTAATTTTTTTTATTTTATTTTTATTTTTATGTTTTATATATATATATATTAATTAATATATATATTAATATATATATTATAATATATATATATATATTAACTATATATTATTTAATATATATATAGGGTTGTGGATAAGAATTCATTATGATTATTTTTGGCAATTTATAATAATATAGATTAATTGAGGAAATAGGGAATACGCTAAGAGAGTATTATTAAATTGAATTAGTTAAAATTAAAAGATGCAATGTTAAATTGTAATTGTGCAAACTATATGCTTAAAATTTAAATGAACTTTCTTGAGATATTAATTTATGAAATGGGTGAAATTTATAGTTCTTGTGGTTGGTTTGGCGTTGGTTTATGATTTATGCACTATTGAGAATATTCATTTTGTTTATATTGATTTTCTTAAATTCGGATTTGGGTCATGTAGGAAACCCTAGAATCATTGTATCATGCTATAAGAACTTAAGTTATGGTTTAGGAATTTCCAGAGGCAGGGTTATTGTTGTGTAATTGTGATCTCGTGTTTGTGATGTTTGGTCTAGGTTTTGACCATGGTTATGATTTAGTTGCTCTTGGATTGTACCATTTGTGGATATGTTTAATATGTTATAGCGAGATGGTTATGCCTCGGAGAGGATCCATGTTTTGGTTTGACATTTCTTGTGGTACAATTCTGTTGCTTTGGGTATTTATGTGCTTGAGTGTCTAGAGAGAGTGGCTCTAGTGGGGACCGGCGCACAAAGGGGCTATCAGGGTAACCCACGTAGAGTTAGATTAATCAGTGATAACTTAAGTACCACCGGTGGGGATTAAACATTAACAAGATAATTGTGATGTCGCGTCCGCCTGTTAGTGCTATCACAGACTAAAGGGGGTCGAGAAGGCCGTGGTTGTCAAGATCATTGCCTTGTCTTCACGAAAGGTGAACGATTCCACATGAGTAACCCTATGGAGCGGCGCCTTGATATAGGCTGTCAGGAGAACCATAGATGGAGGCGGCACCTTAACTTGGTTTTCTAGAGAATCCATGTAGAGATGGAGGCAGCACCTTGTGATAGGATGTCTGGATAATTCATGTTAAGCCATGCGATGACACTCTCCTCTACCATTTTGTTTGTGTTATTTTACTGAAGTTCTCTAGAAGTGATTTATTGATTTGTCTTTGGTTATTGTTGGAAGTAGTCTTTGATATTATGTCTTGAGTTTCATTGATGTTGTGTTTGCGACTAGTTATAATTTTGGAAAGTGGTTTATTGCTTGTTCAGAAGTGGTTTGTTGTTATGCCTTTTGGTTTTATTGTTGCTTGGCTTCTATGTGGTCTTTGATGTTAAGTTGTCTATTTGGAGTTAGTCTTTGTTATTGTTAGACGTGCTTGGTTGGGGATCCTTCCTTGTCTACTCCTAGCACAGGGGTGGTTGGGTGGAATGTGCTTCGCACCCCATTGGGTTCCCTTTTTAGTTGCAGATGTATCTTTTGTTGCAGGGTTTTAGCAGATGTTGTTGATCCAGTGTTCTTATGTTCCAGATGTATTTTTATACCTTAGATGTAATGTGTTCATTGATGTATCGTCTCCCATGTGTGTTGGGATGACCTTGATGTAATTTGTATATGTGGTTATTGAGATGTATTTTCAGTTAGTTGTATTGTACTATCTTATGGATGTAATGTATATTCAGGCCATGTTTTTATTTAGGAATTATCATTTGTAATAGTTGGTTAAGTTGTGTTGTATCTGTCAAAATATGTAACACTTTATATCTTTATAATTACATTTATTGTCATATGTACATATGGTATTAATATGGTTACTGTTAATGGATATTTAAAATGTGGATATGAAAATGAATGGGATTACATAATGGCTTAATTATTGTTTAATCTGTTATTGTTGTTATGGGTTAGTATAGTAATTTCACCTCGTGTACCCCAATGGAATTAGTCGTGCAACTTAATACATTGTTATATTGGAATACTTAAATACAATCTTATGTTCTTTTTAAAAAAAAATTGTTTCGTTGTTATTAGTTCCTTTGGGGTTTGCATGGTGGGGCGTTACATGATTCATGTGGATGCTTCATTATCTTATTTCATCATTTTTTTTAATTACCTAAACGGGGTTTGACCAAGGAAAACCCCTATTCCCTAACAATCAACATTTTCTCTCTCTTTGTGTGATTGCAGATCTAGGTGTTTTAAAGGCTTGGAGATCATTGAAGATTAGGTTTCAAACTTGTTGGAGTTTTCTCCCTATTAGAAAGGTCAAAATATTCACAAAAAGTCACTTACAATCCAAAAAAATAGGGTTTCAAATCCAATACCTAGAGGTACAGAAAGAGAAAATTGAGAGGTGCAGATCATAACTTTGAATTTCCAAAAAATCCAAATTGGTCTCATTTTCCACAAGTGGTGAATGAGTCCCTTTTTTTGTCAATTTTGATATTTTGGCTTTTTCAAATACCCTTTTTCGAGAAACTTGTTCTTGTGTAGAAACCTCGATTTGGGACTGGTTCGCCCAGATTGGTGAATGAGTCCTAGTGGGCCAAAATTTTAGAATCAATAGTATTTCTAGTCTCCATCTAAGTCTCTAAAAGTTTCCAAGTCGACTCTTTCTATCTAGCTTTCATATTCTATTTTACTTGCATTGAATCCATCTTTCTAGGTCTTTTTGCATATCACATTGGTTTTCAAACATTTTGCATTTTCCAAGTTTACACTTGGTGGTGAACCTATTTCTTTTCTCAATCATGTCCAAGGATACCTTATAGTCAGATACCTCACATTATTCATTGGGTTGAGATCTCTAAGGTTTCCTTGAATCTGAATGTTGTGAAATCAGATCCCTCTCCTTCTATCCATTTTGTGAACAAGGAAGTGAAGAATCCATTTCCAGTGTCCACATTTTGGTGAACCCAACTTTTGAACATCATAATTCTGATTTGGAGTTGATCATCATCCTGCATCTAGCTTGCGTTAACTTTGAATTAGGCTTGCATTAGTTAATTGGCATCTAGGGTTTCTAAAATTTTGCATTAGTGAAAGTGCATATTGGTTGCATTTTTGCATCTCAAATCGTTGATTTTTTTTTTTAAACTAGGTATATGCAGGACCATGATGGGCCGGAAAGTGGTGGTATGATGGGTATGCATAGGGTATGTGGCTGATGACTTTTTTACCCAAAATTGATTAAACGAAAAGGGTTTTTAAAGGAGATTTTTAGCTTTCCACCAATATAAATTATGCTTCCTTTAAATTTAATAAATAAATATTATTCATTTTCTATTTGAATTATGACTAAAGTCTTGATTGATAGGTTGATTGAAAAACATCTATAGATTTCAGCGATTATCACATTTTTGAATCCTAATGTATGCATTCTATAGCTTCACATATTATAGGTTTTAAAAAATGAATTTCATGAAGTTTGACCAAGAGTTAAAGGTGGTCAAACATACAAGTTACATATTTTTTTTAAAATTGTAAAAATTCATAATTAATTATTTACTTGGAAAAAGATTACCAAAATGAAAATGCATCCATGAGACATGAGTCCTCTACATATATCTAACATATTATAAAAGAATGTTATCATTTGAGAGTGGTTGAGTGGTTGGAACAAACACCCATGCTTATTTTTCCACTGAGAATTTAATTTTCTACTACATTAGGAATTTCAAATTTTTACCAAAATGAGATTTTTTTAAAAAATAAACCTAGTAGTGGCAGAGCTAAATTTCAATTTTTTCTATAGATTCCTGTTCTTACATATTTTGGAAATAAATATAGATAAATTATTCGTATGGCCCGAGGGTGTTTTGGGTTTAAAGGTGAAAGATCAATTAAATCAAAAGTAAAGATGATAAAAACCAAAGTAGCTGCAAGACACAATGGGAAATACTTGAAGAATGATTATGCATTCCATGATTTTGTTTTTATTGCTTGCCTTCTTATATTTTGGATAATGTATTTTCAGTTTGTTGTGTGAGCAAAATATAAAAATTGTGAAGTCACCACAGCAGAGCTTTGAAGGATTTTCTATGTATAAAAAATGCAAAATTGATCCAAATGATTATATCCAATACAAAATTGCCTATGACAATAAATGTGTAAGTAAATAAATGCCTATAATAACTATGCAAAATGTCAGCATGTGTGTGTGTTACCAAAAAGTGAGAAGAAGATGGCATTTTATAGAAAATACCATTTCAAATGGATGGACGAGATTAATTAATTAGAATGAGGCAGTCAGTTACACAAGAATCCTAATTAGGGTTTGGGGAAAACCATAATCGAGGCGGTCCGAATAAATGAGATAAATTAATTAGAAAATAAAGGAATTTTTGAAAATCAAGAGATAAAGATTACGATTTGCAAGATTAGAAAATCCAAGAAGATAAGATTTGAGCCAGAGATCCCGATTTGGAAAATCAAGAGTCGCCCGATTACTTGATTTTTTGGAGATTAATTAAAGCTGAATTAAAGGCTCGTTTGGAATTATAGTTCAAGATAATAAATAATCAGTTATTTTCGTTAAAGAGATGATTAGGATTGACGCGACATTTTAAATAATTTGTTTATTTAAAATGAGAGGAATCTGATAAATTGGCAATTAAATAATTAAATTTAATTATTATTTAATTTTTGGGAGATAAGACTAATTAATTAAGAAAATAGGAAATTAATGCATTTATTTAATTAAGACAATCGATGGCGATATTAAATAAATATAATTCATTTATTTAATAATCAATAAGAAATAAATGACAAAGGGGAATTTAATAAATTAAGAAATTTATTTAATTAAGGGAAGACTTAGATAGTTAATGACGTATTTAATAAATAAATAAAATTTATTTATTTAATAATCATGAAGAATACAAAGACATGAATTAATTAAATAATTATGAATTATTTAATCAATAGTCGAATGTGGACCAAGGACATAATTAAATGTCTTAATTATGCCAGGACGAAAGAGGTAAAAATGAAGCTTGTAGGCCTAGGTCATTTTTAGGTGTCTACAATTCAAATTTTTATGTCAAGCTGCCTAACTCTGATTTTTTTGAATTTTTCACCACTTAAGGGCATGTTTTTTCCATGATGATCTTGCACATACCCAACTATATTTTCACTTAGGTTACACATCATACAATATAAAAAGCATCAAAATTGATTGAAAATTCTTGAAAATTTTGAAACAAATTGTAACGCCCCGCCTTGGTAACCGTTAAAACATACTGTAAAGAGTGAAATTAACTGAAATTTTTTTTTTTAAATGATATTTAATTTACACAATTTCCATAAGGTTTCCAAGACGATGTTACATAAACCTAACACATAAACTCAACACGTTATCATAAACATAATACAAATTTAATGCCAAGAATGGTTCAGTTTGCAAGACTTATTACATTCGAGAATCCATAGGTTTAGATTACAACAAGAGAGATTTTAATAAATTTCAATACATCCAAAGATGGTACAATATAAACACTCTTATACAAGAGGTAACTTTTACAAAGCATAAAGTGATCATATCACAACTGACATCCATATCCATGAACATGCTCCGCATCCACAGTCATGAAAATCAAGTAACTGGAACCAGCTGCAAGCATAGGATCATCTGCATGAAAATATAAGGAAGATAGAGCACGGTTTCCTCCCAACCACGTGGAACCCAAAGGTCCACTCCCTCCGTGCTAGGAGATAAATGACAGGTCCACAAGCAAAGAAGACAGAACATAACTTTTACGGGGTTTACAAATTACATCACAACATAACGTTAACAATCATAGCAGATAAAATTTTAGTAACGTAACACATCAAAATAAATTTGAACACAAGGAAAACCATCATTATATAGACTAAGAGTGTCATCACATCGTCGGGATAGGTTACCCTGGTGAATCTTCCTAGACTACCAACCCTCTCCAAGAGTTACCCTGGTAGCCTCTACCGATTCTCGGCCCCTATGCAAACCAATGTGGAGTCACTTCATCTTTCAAGAGGACAAGATGATAACTTGCCATTCCAGGCCTTCTCAACCTTTTCTCAACCTGAACGAGCATTAAGACAGTAGGTGAGGCACACTTTTATCTGAATTAGTGTTTATAACATCCCAACCCATAATTCATTAGTTAAGTTTTCACGAAATTAACACACCTATGATAGGTTACCTAGACAATCACTTCCGGATTTCGGCCCCTATCGCAAGCCACTCTTCTATAACATGACTCAACATAAAAATCAAGGGGTAGCTATCAAGCATAAAGTTCAAAACCACAAAGGTTTACATCTTTCACTTAAGAAAAGATTATGCTTGCCAAAATTAAACATTGCAAACCCCAGAGAACACACATAATGCAAATAATTTTTTTTTTTAAATAATAAAAGTAAACATGCAATATCATTAAACCATAACCACATAGCATAACACATGGCATTAATACACTTGGTTCTCTGGGGCACGCGAGGTTACTTTGTAACACTAAACATAAATAAAGATAAAGGATATAACATAACCATTTAATTTATGATAACCATATACAATGATACACCCGATAACCATGATGCAAGTATAATAAACATCGCATAATTACATCCATGATAAATCTTTTAAAAGAGTTACAAATGAGCCTAACTATTACATCATCGTTATAATCATACATCACAATTCTCTTTGATAAATGAATTACATAGAATCTCCCAACATGGGGATTGATACAAGTATAATGAAATATGAAGTACAACTGATCACTGGTACAACTCCACTGCAGAAAGCTGAGAAGACAAGAGGCTGATGGGGAACCCAACGGGTGCGGAGCACATTCCACCCAACCATGTGAATTACAAGTAACTCACCCCTCGTGCTCAGAGGTGATGAGGAAGTGAACCTGACCATGAATGACAAACTGACTCAACCACAACATGATACAAAACAAGAACAACTCAAAGCATACAATGAACAACCATCAACCTTCACAAATCACATAACAAGTTAAAACTAAGAACTCATCACAACTAAACAAAGTATCACCAAATGCACAAGTGACTAAAAAGTAATCATAAACCAAAACTCACAAGAATCAGAAACTACATAAAGATTACGATATCCAGAATACACTTCCAAATAAATCTGAAACCACAATTCAGTACACAATCTCAGACGCAATAAGAAACAAGGAAAACGGGTGTCAAATGGGGAGGGACATCGCATAGTTCTCATGGGATCCCCTGGCACTTCCTCCCACTGAGGCGCCGACACCCATCTATGGATCCCCTAGCCCTAAACTCAGAAACAACATAAAGATTACAATATTCAGAGGCAACTACAAGCAAAGCATAGGGGTGTCAAGCGGAGAGGGTCATCACACACCTCTCATGGGATCCCCTGGCACTTCCTCCAATTGAGATGCTGGCACCCATCTACATAACAAAACACAAGCAATGAGAACAAGGGTGTCTAGTGGAGAGTGTCATCGCATAGCTCTCATGGGATCCCCTGGCACTTCCTCCAACTGAGGCGTCGACACCCATCTATGGATCACCTGGCCCTTCCTCCTACTGAGGCACCGACACCATAGGGTAGCTAATGCGGAGCCGATGATCTCTCATGAAGACGAGACTATGACTTTTCCGACCATGGCCTACTCAGTCTATCACTAGTCTACGGTAGCCCTAATGCATAGACGAGGAATCCAGCTTTAATTATCTTGTGTGTTTTACTACCCATCCCCCTAAATTCTATTTTTAGGTTATCACTTGATTAACTACTCTTACGTGGGTTCCCCTGGCACTTCCTCCAACTGAGGCACCGGCGCCCACGAAGAGCCACTCTCCCTATGACCCCTAACATATCTCAAAACTAGGCAAGGGTTGAACTAAACACAAAAAAAAAAAAACATAATACCACAACAAGTACATGCGAGGCATTAACCCTCTCGCAATAATTCATAATCTAAACGTCTTAACAAATCATTCAACCCTTCTTAACAAAACCATTAAGTATCACTTTCCAAAGGTATAATCAGGATGAAAAGAACATTAAAATTGAACGAGCCTCTGGAACAAGGGTTCATGATAAATAACAACTGAATATACAATTACACAAGGTTCCCCTACTGCAACCGGAATAATGGAAAACCATAATCAAAATGCACAAGAAAGACCAACAATCTATAGGGTTTCACAAATTAACAACCACATAACCCACATCGAAGAGTAAAGTTACAACAATTAACTTGAAAACAATAACTAGATTACGTAAATTCATAACTTAAAGTGACGATTAACTCAATAATACAAAACACTCCAACCTCGAAATGATATAAAGAAAGCACAAGAAGTTAATAACCCTACGTCAAAATATTTAATTCTTAACAAAAGACATCCGACAAATATCTAAAAGTACATTAAAACCTCTGACTAAGGGAACTCAAGAAACCATTGAAATGAAACATACAATAAAAAATTCACTAGTATATATATAATTTGTTCCACTTAACAACTCATAAAATCCCACTTTATAATTTGCACAAATACAACCCACTCAATAAGTTCTACCCTTACAAACTATCTGAATTAATAAATACAATTTATTTAGACTTACAATTTATCTGAATTAATAAATACAAGTTATTACCAATATATACTATATACATTCAGATATCTATATATATATAAACACACTTAAAATATAATTCTATTAACATTTTCCTTTCTAGTAATTGCCAAACTTTTACAATTAACCAAAAATGAATATAATTATACTCAAATTATGAGTATACACACTATATATATATAAAATGATATTTAACCAACATTAAATTTATACAAAAACAAATATTTAAAAGTATATATATATATATAAAATAATATTTAACAAATATTTTAGAATATAACATTAAATTTTTTTTTACAAAAACCAATATTTAAAAGTATACTAATAAAATTATACATGTTTAAATTCAAACAAACAAATAATAAAAAAAATAAAAATAAACAATAAACAATAAACAACCATTCGGCTGAATGAACAGCCGTGGCATTAGTGGTACTGCACACGGCAGTCATTATGACTGATGCGCGCAGCAGTCATAGTGACTGTTGTGCGCAGTCCATACTGCGCCGAAGGTACGGGGGAGGGGTACGGTCATAGCCGTCCCTCCTACCACCATTCAACAATAAAAATTTTTAATTAAAATTTTCTTTTATAAATTTTCATTTATAATAAATAAAGTTTTTTGTAAAACAAAAAGTGCCTGCAAACGCCGATGCCAGTCGGCCCACAAATTTTTTTTAACATAGATTTTAATATTTAAGATTAATAAAATATATAGGTAAATATATATATATTATATATATATATTAAACATAGAACTACTGTTTTCTGTGTAAACACAGAAAATTTACACATTTAAGATAAAAGAATATTTCAAATCTAATACAATAAAATGATTGACTTTTTTTTTCAACAAAATACTAAAGAGAAATAAGACATTCCAATGGAATTTGACAGACATTCCTTCAGTTTGGTTGCACCAAAAATGATTTTAGATTTCAAAATGATTTTCATATAAGAAGACCTACTTATTTATATATTTTCTTTTCACAACTAAATCATAAAAAATCTAATTCTCTGAAAATATTTCTTTTACATACAAAAATTGATTTAATTCACATTTCTATTCTTTACAGATTCAACACAATCAAGAAGAGAGAGAGAGAGTGGAACCTGTAGTCCTATGCTCTCGAGAACCTGATGAAGCTGATTTATGACGGCCTCGAAGAGCTCCTTGTTTGTGCTCCAAAATATCCTCTACCGAATTTCGTGCTCGAACTCGAACCAATTCTTTGTTCAGAAAACTTCCCCAAAGCAACCCAGTAACAGATTTCCCATCCCTTTCAAGAACTCTCCTTAAAATAAAGCAAAAGAATCCAATATCCTTTCTCAAATTTCAGAATACAAAAACCCCTATCTTCTGCAACTTCTGTAACTAATATCCCCTGTGTGTGTAAAAACTTACAAAATACCTAATTAAAATAAAAGATATTCTCCATTTCTTCCAAAAACTCTAAAAATCAAAAATAAAAGAAAAAAATTCTTTAAAAGCTAGCTTTTTTTACCCAGATCTCTTTTCTTATTTGCTCTCACAACTTTTTTATTCTTTTATTTGTTTTATTGTTTTAATTTCTATTTTTGCAACTTTACTTGCACATCACATTACTTATTTAATTTAAATCAATTATTCTAATAATTATCCTCCACTAGATAATTGATTAAAATAATTATAACACATTTAATATTTAATTATTATTTAATTACAACACATGACCTTATAAAATTTAAATAAAACATTTAAATATTTTCATACAAATAAACCAACATTAAAATAGACAATTATTATCCATATTTAATTAACTAATTCACACTTATTAAATATCAACATCAATTAAATAATCATAACTTATAAAATACCACATTAACCAAAAGACGACAAAATACAAAACACAAACCACAAATGACGACAGTTACAAAAATGAACAATACCAAATCCACGAGACAACCTGACATCATGGAACGGGAGGACTTCATCGTCACCTCTATTTCAACATTTAACCGTTGGGTTATTGGTGCTCGCCCTGTCCTGCCGAAGAAGGTGGAATCAAGACTTATACCTACAAATCCTGCATACAAATGAAGTTGTGTACATGTGCATACATATATATATAATCATCAAAGCATTAAATCAAAGTACTGCATTGTGAGAAGGAATCGCAACATAGTAGGGCACTCGCGAACGAATGATGCTATATTGTCCTTCATCACACCTATCCTAACAATTATAATTTAACTAATAAAATAACATTTCTAAACTAACAATTTCATCTCATCACATAATTCATTAAATCATTGCATCATAATATAATTTTGAAAATCAACTAATATAACCGATCATACTGTCATACGAAATAATCATGTCCATAATGTAACAATAGCATCATCTAATGTGTAACTAACCAAATCAAATAATATCATCATCGTCACAAGCAGCAAACAACTGCATTGAAAAAAATACTAAATCCTACCAGTAAGAGGAGGGGTATTACAATTGATGTTAGATGCGTCAGTTAGAGATACTGCATTGGTAAAGGGGACGGATTGTATCACTCGCTTGCGAGCGCCCTACAATTCTGAGATTTCCTCTTCACGGCGTGTTTGATCATAACATACGTATATATGTTGCACGTTCGACATGTTCTTTGTTGCAGGTTTGCAGGTACATGACATCGACTCCACCTGGTTTCACAGGTGTGAGCGTGTCCATTTACCAATGGAAATTGATTGGGAGATAGTAGCTAGGTTTTCCGAACCAAGTCGTCACCCTACTCAGAGCGTGTTGTCGGGTTGTCATCGGGGTCAGTTGTTTTAACTTAGTTAGTTTCCCCTTGAGTGTTTATTTAATTTCAAGTTTAAAGTTTATTAAATGACTTGCGTAGTTTAATTAATGATTAAATGTGTTTAATTGCAAGTTAAAAGTGATTAAATAGCTTTTGAAAATTATAAATGATGATTGTTTCATCTTATTGAAATGTTGGAAAATTAATGATTAATTAATTAATTTAATTTAATTAATGATTAATTAATTAATTTAATTTAATTAATAAAATAATCTGATTATGAATTAGATTTATTTTATTGACTAATTAAATTAATAGGGTTCAATTAAATCAATTTGGTTGGGTTGGCATCTTTAGATTTTTGGATTAAATCAAAAATTAGAATTATGCTTTACATTTTACTTTTAGAAATAAAAGTTGAGAAGAATTTTATTTGTGAATTGTTAAATTCATTTGGTTAAAGAAATTTAATTAACTTTTGGTTGAAAATGAATTTTATTTAAAAGGATATTTTTGCAAAATGCATTTTGGAAATTGAAAATTGTTTAAGTTATTTAAAATTCTAAATATTTTCAATGCAATGTCTTTGGGGTAGAAAAGATATTTTTGGAAATAGTTGACTTTTTTGGTAAAAGATATTTATGAATTTGAAATTGGAACTTGTATTTGAATTTGAATTAGAAGTTGAATTTGAATTTGAGTTTACTATTTAATTTGATCTAAATATGAAATTGAGTTTGAATTGGAATTTGGGGGAGATATTATATTTTGGAGGTTTTATTATGGGCTATGGTTTTTTGGGGGTTTGGATTTGTGAGAGGATGGAGATTTTTGCTTGAGTTGGATCCAAGGAGGAATTGGAAATCACCATTGTGGAGGGTTGCAAATCTTGGAGAAAAATCAGGTTTTTCATGCTCTTGCCTTGTTCATTTTGAAAATAGACTAAATCTTTGTGATGTATGTTCGAAAATCCTTGTTGGCTGTGAGAAAATTCTTTAAAGTCTTGCTTGGATTCAAATCAAACCCATGAAATTTAGTTTTAAAACTAGCAACACAAAACTGAGGACTCAAATAAAAAGATTTAATTTATTTCTCATTTGGGAAAAGAACCCAGAAAATTCATCATGTCATTTGTTTTAAATCTTTCTCCTCAATCTTTCCTCAAGAAAAATTGCCTAAATTGGCCTGTGAAATAACATATATGTTTTGCATATAAAATATATGCATCTAGAAATTTTTCCTTTCAAAAATTTGTGAGAAATTCTTTCTGGTTTTTACCAGAAGAGGGTTTGAATTTCATTTTAATTTTTCGTTTAAAACGAAATTGTAAAAAAATAATTAAAAGTTAAAAAAATTTGTGGGGGCTACCCACAACCATCGCCCACCCATGGGGGCGTTGGCTGTGCAGTGCTCCCCATGGTGGAGGGGGCTGCAAGCAGCCACCCAGCAGGGTCGCGCCCCTGTGTGTGGTTGTGTAGCAGCCACCACAGGGTGCGTCCCTTGTTGGGGCTGCGAGCAGCCAAGGCCGTATGGCCTTTATTTGTTTTTAAAACAAATTTTTGTCTATTAAAATTTTTAGTTTTTTTTATTAAATTTTAATTTTATATTATATATTTATTATAATATATATATAATATATATATCAATTTTAAATTATATATATTATATATTTATTATAATATATATATTATATTAATTAAAATTTTGATTTTATATATAGATATAAATATATATTAAATGAATATATATTTAATATTGAATATTAAAATATAATATATATAATGTGGATATATATTATATTTAATGTTTTCTCGTCTTCGCTGTAAATAGTAAAATGGAATACTATTTTGGAGCTTTATAAAATGGAAATATTTAAAGAATAATTTATTTTTAAGATGCGTTTAATTCAAATATAATTTATTTATGGAGTTGATTTTTAATCGTCAAGTTGAAATAAATGGAGTTGATTTAATTAATTGATTATCTTTATTTAGAAATTTCATTATTGATTACCAGGAATAAATAGTAAATCTTAGAAACATAAAATAATGTTTCGAAGGCATATGTTAAATGATATTGTAATAGTTAAAAGAGGAGCGTAAAATGATTATCTCATTTGTTGAGATGAAATGAAATAGAAGTATGATCAAAGGTTTCATTTAGAATTTTGACTTTGATTAATTTATTCTATGATGAATTATGGTTTAAGTGATTTAATTTAAATGCTTATTTATTAAAATAGCTTGATTTTGAATATAATAGTGAAACTTAGAGATAACGATTGACTTAGTCCAATCAGATGATTTATTTGTCAACAGTTTGATTTATTTATAATTTGATTTTGATTATTATGGATAACTGTGTCAAAAGAAATTCAAGGGATAGATTCAAACATAGATAACTATAAGATGATTTTGATTCGAAATAGAAGCAAAAGTGGATTTTATATTCAAATGGATCATTTAGAACGTTGAATTTTGAATAGTCAATGATTTATTTTAAAGGATAGAGTCTAGATAATCAAATGCTTTTATTTTCAAGATTGATTTTTAATAGGATATGAGATTGGGAAACGAAATATAAAGTATTGTTATAGATTCTTAAATGTCAACAGTGTGAGTTAAGTATTTAGTATATAATAGGATATACATCAAGTATGCACTCTTAAGTATATTTGTTGGAATGTATTCGTATTAAAGTAGAGATGAGATTTAGTTGAAGATTTAGTTGATTTATTAATGCGAATTGAAAGAAAGACTGATTTATTTGATCTAAACGTCTCCTTATCAAAATGTTCTAAATATAGAATACAAATGAGAAAACTTAGAAGTAATGAATGATTTAATGAATCGTATGAGATTGAGTTGTTGATTTATTGCTAGGCTGAAATAAAGAGTAATTTATTTAATCCAAATGCTTTATAAAACAAGTGGATTTAATTACATTATATGATTGTGGGATGTAGAGTTATTAATTGGATTGATTTCGATTCAATGATGTTTTTTATTGAAATGTCTGGATTTAAAATATGGTTGTGTAATTTAGAGTAAATGATCTGTTCTTTGAATATTTCTATGTCCTGAAAGAGATGGGATCAATTGATTGGATAAATGCAAGTCATGAATATTGTGTTTGATTGGATTTAGTAAATCCGAACAGTAGCTCACTTCATTGTCTGAAATGTTCTCAGTGGTTAATGTTTCATTTTTGTTGTGTTGTGGAATTAGTGTGAATGTATTGAAAGTCTTCCATATAGTAGTTCTTTTATCGATATCAGTTGTGGCATGTGAGTCAACCTTTGATGTGTTATGGAAAATATGTATAGTTACACCATGTCGTTTCACCTGGTTTTCATGTACAGGTTTTTCTAATTTGTGCCTCCTTGGGAATAGGAGAAGGTTTTGTAATATGTGCCTCCTTGGATGGAGTGGTTTTGTTTTGTTGTTTTCCTCTAGTGTTTGGAGAAGGCTTAACCTTGTTGCCTCCAGTGTTGGTGTGAGTTATTGATTGTTACCTCCTTGAATGGAGGGGTTGTGTTTATCTGGATACCTATTCTGGTTATTACCATGCGTGTTGTCTTAGGAGAGTGGCTTGCAATGGGCGTCGGCGCACAAAGTGGTGTCAGGTTAACCCTTTTGCAAGTTGGTTAATACAGTGTTAACTAAATAAACTTTTAGAAGTTTAGGATGCATCAAACATTAAATAAGATTAAGTATGCCTCGCTCATGGACCCAAGGGCTTGTTGTAGACTTGGGATGAGACGGGAAGGCTTGGAATGGCAAGATCATCTATCTCGTCTTCACGAGAGGTATTTGGTTCTGCATGAGTAAGCATGGGTGCCAGGAATGCGGTAGAGGCTACCAGGATAACCTGTGGAGTGGGGGTCGGGGCCTAGGAAGATTCCCAGAGGATATCCCTTGATGAACTATGCGATGACACTCTTCCTAAGTCAGCAGTTTGTATTTGATATTTGTGACACTCTTGATCTATTCTATGTCTGGAAGCAATGTAACCTTTGTCAATATGGTGTGAGTTGTATCTAGAGTTGTACATATGACCTTTCAGTCATGTGATGAGGTCTTGTATTTATTTCGTATCAGTTTTGTGTGGCCCGTGTCTAGTGGTAGATGGTCTTGTGTAGGAATTCCTGGTTACTATCTCCTAGCATGGTGGGAGTGGAACCTTTTGGATTGCACGTGGTCAGTTGGCGTGCATCTTATCCATTGGTTCTTTTTCCTGTTCATGTGTTCATGATTTCCAGTTGGAGAGCTCGTGGGAATCAGTTTCTTCTCACGCCTTGTTCTCTCAGTTCGTATGGTATTTTATTACCCCTCAGTTGTTATCGAGGTGGAATTGTATTATGTAATCATATTTGTTGGACTTGCCTCATTCGGGGAATGAGTATTGTAATCTTATTGTAAATCATATTATTGGAATCAAGGGGTATTTCATACTCTTGGATGTAAATTGTATAGTATTATGAATGGAAAGTATGTTGTCTCATTTCCTTAAGTGATTAATGTTTCGGTTTATATTAATGTTGGTTGTTGTTTGGGTTTTAAAGTAATCTTTGTCACATGGCCTTAGAGGTTGTTGGCAATGTGTATTCATCTTTCATGTTGTTTGTACTTAACAAAAAAAAACTTGGTGCATTTAAGTAGTGAATTGCAACTTCCTCTAGGGTTGTGTGGTGAGGCATTGCAATTATCAACTTATAAATTAACATTAGAGGAAAAAACATAGTAAAATTAATGATGTGTATTAGGAATTCACCTATAAGCAAGTCTTTCATTTGAAACTACTTCCTAGATATTAAAATGGAAATTACCAAATCCCCAACATGTCGAGTCGGTGTAGGATAATCCAGCATTAGCCACCTCATCAATTTCCCTATTACCCTCCTTATAGGAATGGTAAATCTTAAATTGTGATAATGTGTTGAGGGACTCTTTACAATATTCCATCACATCTTTAGTCCCCCAATTTTCAACATAAGTTCCCTTTAAAATATTAATGATGACCAAAGAATCACCTTGATGCATGCTTTTTATTTTAATCTCCTTATAACCCACCAAGCCATTGTTTGTTCCACTTCTATACTAGAGTAGACCCCTATGTTTTTCGTGTACCTTTGAATAATATTACCTTCATGATCCATAATAAATCCTCCAATATTATCCAAGCTAGGATTACCTTTGGAGCACCCATCAAAATTAAATTCAAACCATCCTTCCTTAAGGGAAATCCATTTAGTGGCTTTCTTTCTTAGGATTTTGACTCAATTTATGCATAGTAGGTTATGAGTGATTCCACATAGTTGTTTAATTCCAGTTTCTCTATAATAAGGAGGTTCTCTTGTAAAAATATAATCAACCAAATTAATATTTTCTTGAAGTTGTTTTGTTGAGAAATAAACCTCGGTGTTTTTTCTTCTTTTAGCTCAAAAAATCTTATTTTTTCTCTCTTTCCATAAGTTCTAGGACACCACCGGGGGAATCTATTTCCAAAGGTTAATAATTATGGGGTGGGAGAAGGGAGAATAGTTTTCTTGTTGAGAAATAAACATTAGTGTTGTTTCCTCTTTTAGCTCAAAAAATCTTGTTGTTTCTCTCTTTCCATAAGTTCTAGGGCACCACTGGTGGAATCTATTTCCAAAGGTTAACAATGATGGGGTGGTAGAATGAACAGTACTACTAGCTATTAACAAATTCCTTCATGGAAGAGGGGAAAACCCATAAAAAAAACAAAGAATTAAGAACATTATTCTAAACCTTCTTTGAGATGGGAAAACTTAAAAGGAGGTGGTCAATGCTCTCAACATTTTCATATGACAAAGGACAGTTATTAAAAAAGTAAAACACATGCCTATTGAGGTTGTCAACTATAATGATATTCTCATGAATAACTCCCCATTGGAAAAAATTAACCTTTGGGATAAGGTTAGGGATCCAAACCTATTTGCAGTAAAAATTACTATGGGGAATACCTAATTGCTCCATCATACTATAAGTAGATTTCATAGAGAAAAATATTGAAGGATTATTGGTCCATATCCAAGAATCTCTTTCATTCTAAGAGGAGGAGGTTCATTCCCCAATTTTGTTCCTCAACTCCATCAAAAGTGCTTCCTCCTTTGGTTGACATTCATCCCAAGATTATCTTCCCATACTATTTACTCTTTGAAGGTCTTCCATTTTGGAGTATCACAACCCCAATCGACATAGTTATTAAGGGAGTCACCATAATCTTGGATGAGCTAAATTATTATGTTGAATTGGTTTAATGAAGAAAGGGTAGGTCCATTAGACCAGATGTCCTCCAAAAACATAGTATACAGACCATCTCTAACCCTTATTTTGGTCCCTTGCTTAATGGTACCTTTTATTTTCACTAGGTTTTTCCAAATAACTAAGCCACACAACAACTTTGGTCCCATGAAATTATTTTGGTTCTCATTATCAAGGTATTTATCTTTTTAAATTGTAGTGTGGCCTTTATCTTTGGTTAAAAGGAGCCAACCAATTTTATCAAGCAACACATTGTTGAATATTTCCAATTTTTTATACCCAAACACCCATTCCTCTTTAGCAAGTAGACTTTCTCCCATTGCACCAAGGAAATTATGGAATTCTACATTCCCATCCACAAGATGTTCCTCTGGATTTTTTCAAATTTCTAAGTTGTATGAGTAGGGACCTTAAATAAGGATGGGAAGTAAACTAGAAAGGTTTGCATGGAGGCTTTAAGAAGTTGAATTTTCCTAGCCTAGCTTAGCAACTTACCCTTCCATCCACCTAGTTTCTTTTGAATTATTTCTAGTATAACATTCTAATAATAATTTGGAGGATTCTTAGTAATAAGATGCATCCTAAGCTAAGAACATAGGAGAGGAGAAGCTTGACATCCTAGAGTCCCAATGACAATCCC
Organism: Sequoia sempervirens; assembly: GCA_007258455.2. NCBI lineage: Eukaryota > Viridiplantae > Streptophyta > Pinopsida > Cupressales > Cupressaceae > Sequoia > Sequoia sempervirens. The sequence continues at coordinate 557,157,690 of VDFB02105785.1, forward strand.
GTTAATAAGTTGAATAGTGTTAAATAATGTAGTGTAGGAAAAAGTATCCATTTCTCACTTTTAATTTGGGAATAATTAATAATGAAATGAGCTTAATTTTTCCTTAATTTAGTGTTGTAATATGTCTTTTTCACATTCACATTAAGTTTAAGGAACTTTTAAATTACATGGACTTAATTATGCCTTATTTTTTATGTTGTAAGGTGTACCTTTACACTTACACATTAATCTAGGGCTTTATTAATTGATTGAGGTTAATTTTCCTTAATTGGACCCTTTAATTCAAATCTGAGCCTAATTAAATGCAATTTCCAGGGGATAAAACCCAACATTCATAAATTCCATTACACAACACTTAACTTTGGAAGTTGTGTGTCGTAGGTAATTGACATAGGACCCATTCACCATAGGGCGAATGGGTCCTCACTTAGACCTACGACCCTATTTTTACATAATGTTTAGCATTGTCTGATGTGTGTCTGATGTGTGTCCTAGGTAAGATTTTCATGTGTTCAATTCCTAAGGAAAATTTAATAATCAAGGGTGATTTCAAGAGCATTCAAGGGTAGATTTCTTCATCATTTGTTGTAGCAATCAAGATTCCTTTCATAATGTCAAAGATTTATTGCATCATGCATGTGGTTTAAGCTAATATGGTGATGTAGTGTTTGAGATCTAATCAAGTGTTCAAAGGAATTGTCTCTAATAAAGTTTCATGATCAAGATCCACATCCATTGAAGCCAATCCATGCATGTTTGCAAATATAATTTCTAAGGTTCAAATAAGGTTTGGTGAGTTGTTAGATAAAGTTGTTCATTCATCATTCCTTCCATGATTTTATTCATTTCAAGGATGTGGATTTTAGACAGCCCTAGCCAACATTTTTCTCTCTTGATGTGTGTTTGCATATTTTAGGTGGAAGATATATTGAAAAAAAAAAATTGAAGCTATCAAAGTTATCACCTTTCTTGTGAAATCATAGAAATTGAACTACAATTTATTTCTATCTTTTTGACTGCAAGATTTGAGAATCCAGAAGTACAGACATAGGAGAATAGAACTCAGAAACATATTTTAGAGAGACCTGGCCAAGACCCATTTTCCATAGGGAGAATGAGTCCTTAGTGAGCCTTGGAAAAGAACTTTTTGTGAGAGGTACAAAAGATTTATCGTTTCCAAACTTTTCCTAAAGTTTGTAGGTTCCATTAGTTTTATGCTTAAGCTTCTAAATGCACTTTATAGATCACAATTTGGAGTTTATTTGCTATTCTTAATATTTCTCCCCAAAGTGGCATTTATCTTAGACCCCCATCCTTGTAAAAACATTTAAATTGCAAGATTCCTCAAAGAATTCACTCACCTAAGGGTTGATAGTGGATATTGACTTGAGGGATCTCATTTCCCAAATGAAATAGAAGAATAGATGGGTCCCTTACACTCATTTTGGCCTTTCTATTTATAGTAATTTTGGTGAAATATTCCAAATTTAGTATAAAACCCCCTATTTGTAGTGAACCCCAACCTTATTTTTCAATCTTTCATTTTGGTGAACCTAACCTTGTACAACAACATTCTAAAAACTGGAGTCCTTTTAACCATTGATCTAGGTTTCTCAATAGATTGCATTAGGTTTGCATTAGTTACATTACATTTAGGGTTATTTAAATCTTGCATTATTTTACATTGCATAGAGTGGTTTAACTTTACATTTTTGAATTGTTTAAATCTAAAAATTCAAAAAAAATCATGCATATTACACTAATTTTACATAGTGTTTGCATATTAGTGTACTTTTCATCATTCACATTCAAAAATTGAGACAAAATTGCATTTCAAAAAGTGTCACATAATTCATCACTTGTCATTATTTTTACTTGCATTTACACATCAAATTTTGGAAAATTTTGTTAGACATATTAGTCTGAGACCTGGAACGAAAAACACAACTAATCACTCAGAAATTGTATTTTTCAATTTAAAAAAAAAACCTGTATCATCACCCATTGGTCACTGGGAGAATGAGTCATTGGATGCCTACAAAATCCAACTTTTTTGAGAATTTTTGTGGTTTTTTTTCACTTTCTAGGCTTACTGGTAACGTACTGTATCAGTCTAGAAAGTTTAAGGAATTTCAGTTTTATGCATCTAGGTCAAATCATCCATTTAGTGGTCATTTTTTAGTCATTCCAAAATCATTTTAGTAGCAAAAATCATCAGATCTGAAAATTTTTACATTCTTGAAGCTTTGCATAATATGGATAAAAGTACTTTTCACTTTTGCACACACAATGTTTACATTCATGAAGCTTTGCATAAGTTTGATAAAAGTTCTTTTCATTTTTGGATACAAATTGTTTTCATTTTGAAGCTTTGCATACATTGGATAAAAGTAATTTTCATCTTTGGATATACATTGTTTACATTCTTCCAGCATTGCATATGATGGTTAGAAGTACTTTTCATTTTTGGACACACAATGTTAGTATCTTACATTTCTAAGCATGCTAAGAAAATTCCCATCTTTCCCACTTATGAGAATATTTTAATGAAAGAAAATGCAATAGTCGAAAATCATGACAATCAAATTTGGTCCTCTCCCAATATCTCTCCTATTTGTGAAGAAGATATTTTGGTGTTAGAAGAACAAACCAACAATAGTTATGAGTGTCCTAGTTTTCTCTCTTCCCCTAGGGAAAATATTATTAAACAAGAGAATACCATCATTGATAAACAAGACAATCCAACCATTGATGAGTCCCCTACTTGTGATGAAGTTATTTAATAAGAACCAACCATTAAAATTCAAGAACATCTAGTTTGTTGGTCTCCTAAAAACACTCCTACTAGGGAAGATATTATGGTGCAAGAAAATGAGAACATTGAAACATGTCTTTCAAACAATAGTAATGCGGCTTCCTTAGATGAAGATGAAGAAGTGACATTAGACTCCAATTCACTAAGATATCATAAAAATAAGGACAACTCTTTTAATTTTATGTGCATTAGATATCCCTTGAAGTGATATCCTAAGCCTCAACTTATCATTTATCCACCACAAGTTTAAAATAAACCCATTCTTATCTTAGAACCACCTACAAGGAAACTTGATAATAATAATGTTTTGTAGAAACAAAGTTACAATACTGTTGCTCATACATATAAAACTAGAAAAAATCCTTAACCAAGACAAACAACTCCAACATCACTCCCATTTTCTCAACCTATCTTTCCTAGTGCTCCTCGTTTGACCTCACATAATGGAAAGTAGTATGAGCTTGTTGAACAACTTAAAAATACTCTTGCTAAGATATCCTTATGGGACCTTATTCAAACCTCACCTAGTTATCATAACATGCTTCAAAGTGCTTTACAACAAATTCCTACCCCTCCTAATGTGCAACCAAATGATGTGGTAGTGCAAATTCAAGCTATAACTCTGGTCAACTTAGACATTACTTTCCATCAAGATGAGTTACCTTCGTTAGAAGAGATAAAAAAAATATGCTTTGATGATATTGGATACCATTGGCATTAATTGTATCATCAATCACATTAAGATAAATCTCATTGACAATTGATCAGCCCTTGATTTGTGTAGCATAAGCATTTTTGACAAGATTGAAGTAGAAAAAAGATAAATTCAACAAGATTCTTTATCCATTTCTAGGTTTGATAACGTGGGAAACAACGACTTGGTGTGATTACATTACCTATTAAAGTTGGAAAGGTTACAATGAAAACTCCTATCTATGTTGTGCCTCAAGATTTTTCATATAATCTTATTTTAGGAAGGCCATGAATTCATGCAATGAATAGGGTGCCTTCTACCCTTCATCATAAAATGAAGTATATCTACAACAACAAAGTGTATATAATAAAATCTGATCCTAAGCCTTACACTTCTTTACTCATTGAGAAAAACAAGGAAAATCCTTTGAAAACACTAACACCAACTACACAAGTGGAACCCGTGCAAGAGAAAGAAAAAGAGAAGCATATGGAAGAATTTACAAAGTTATTGGAAGATTATTTGGGTTCCTTAGATTTCACACCTACATTCATGGGATAATACAAGAACATAAACAAAGAGTTTGAAAAGGGAAGATAAAAAGTGGTAATGTCGACACAAAATTTGAAAGCATCCACCTCAACCACTTTAAAAGAAGAAGAAAATTACACAAAACTTTGATGAAGTTGATTATAAGCGACCACCCAATTTGAAAGAAATAGAAAAGCTTTATGAAAGAGGTTATGAACTTATGAAACAACTCGGTTATAGTGGAAAAGGATGTGGTGCTAGAGAACAAGGTATTTGTGTCCCTATAGAGCCTAACACACAAGAAACGACTAGTGATCTTGATTATTGCCCTTGGAAAGAAAAAAAAGCATAAAAAAATATTCACTCAATATCAAGACTATTACAAAAGATTCTCCTAAAATGACTTTAACATTAGTGCATCCTAAACTAATAGACGCTAGTGGTCTTGGTTATTTTCCTTTGAAAGAAGTGAAAGAAAAAAAAAAAATTCGCTTAATATCAATTTCATCATGCAAAAAACTAACAATTGGAGTTTGTTAGATTTTACACCCTCCTTTAAAGGAGAGTACAAAATCTCACAATCTAAAGAGTCTTGTGTAAGTATGACACCTTGTAATAAGCAAGAGATATCTTTTTCAGACAATAAAGGGACATCTTCTACTGTTGATCAAGAGAGTATCTTGTTGAGACTCCTCCAACATTGTTTGATATATCTCCCTCCAATAACACGAAAAAAATTTACAATAATATTTAATTTTGTGTATATCATAGAGTTCATCATCATTCTACTAATGAATGTATGGTTTTGGGTAACAAAATTCAACATCTTAAGGATTGTGGTGCTCTTCCCTATTTTGCAATACCTAGTTCCTCTAATTGATATGGATTTTCATGTTTCTTATCAATCACCTGAGCTCATCCTTGTCTTGCACTCAATGGGGGAAAGGGGGTTAGGTAGGATTGTCCTCGTATGACACTTATCATTGTCTCTTTTTTCTAAATGATTGCTTTCCATGTATATATAAGAGAAAGCTTGGGATGTGGACAAGATGCCTTAAGTTGGATCGTATGTAGTGTTATCTTTACTATTTCATTTTTGGGGAAACCCCATATTCATGATGTAGAACTTCATTCAGGAACATATGAATTGGTGGAGGGTTTCTTGGGTAAGCTCTCATGTCTTCTTCTACTTTAAAGTGTATTTCTCATAGAAATGGCATTAGAAATTGCTTTATAGTGGGGGCATACATCAACACTCATATTTCTTTGTGTGATTTTCTTTATTCTTGAGATGCATCCTTTTCTTGGTGGTGTCATTAGGTTTTTATATCCTTCAAGAGCATGATATTTATTTGATTTTTTATCTCTTGGATACATTAGGCATGATGCTCCCTAATAAGATACCTTAAATGAACTAAGCAAATTCCCTTTGAACAAACCTGTACTTGCATATTTTTCATATGTGCTTAGCATAACATAGCTTGTTAGGCCTTTTGAAGCCTAAAGTTTCATGTTGCGGTGCCCTATCTAAGTTATCAAAGGGATAGCTTTATTATGGTTAGTATGAGGCATGACTTTCTCATTGTATAGTGAGAGCCTAGACAAAGGCATGGCTTTCTCACTAAGCCAACCCATTGGAAAAAATCACCTAGTGGATAGCCTGAGGTTCCACTACCACAAAGTGAGCGTGTGTTTTGGAAAAAAAACTTAGACAATAGTCGAGGCTTGACCCACCCCTTTTTATTTTTATTTTTATTTTCTTTCTTTCTTTTAGTATTTGGCATTGTATGTTTATGTATCTTGTTTTGTTCTTCCATATCATACACCTTGTGTGTGTCTGTTTTTGCTTATGTTGGTTTGATGTAGGATCTTGGATCTTGGGGGCTTGGCCACCCCCTTCATCTTTTTCATCCTATACCATCCACATTGGTACACTTGGACTCCTCTTGAATGTCTACTTTAGTGCAATTTTGATGCAAGTTCCTCCTCTCACTAAAGTGGGGGCTAAATGTAGTGCAGGAAAAAGTATCCCTTTTTCACACTTAATTTGGAAATAATTAATAATAAAATGAGATTAATGTTTCCTTAATTTAGTGTTGTAATATGTTTTTACATATTCACATTAAGTTTAGGGCCATTTTAAATTAAATGGACTTAATTGTTCCTTATTTTTGATGTTGTAAGGTGTACCTTTACACTTTCACACTAATCTAGGGCTTTATTAATTGATTGAGGTTATTTTACCTTAATTGGACCCTTTAATTCAAATACAAGCCTAATTAAATGCAATTTTTGAGGGATAAAACTAGAAATTCATAAGTGCCATTACATAACACTTAACTTTGGAAGATGTATGTCCTCACTTAGACCTATGACCTTATTTTTACATAATGTTTAACATTTTCCAATGTGTGTCCTAGGTAAGTGGCCTAGGACCCATTTTCTCTATGGTGAATGGGTCCTCACTCAGACCTAGGACCCCCCTTTAAAATATGTTTTTGGTGGTATTTTAACACTAACTCATTTGGCTAGAAATTATGGCAAAACTTTTCGATGAAAGATGTAAAATTAGATGAATCGTCAGATACATTGGTACTTAATGAGTACTTTTCAATTTTTTAAAAAAAAATTGCCTGACATTTGTCAAAATTTCAATAAACAGTGATTTTCGTCATAATTTGGACGAACAGTGATTTTTGTCAAAATTTTGACTAACAGTTATTTTCATCGTAATTTCAATGAACAATGATTTTCTATCACTTTTTTGACAAACGAATACCAACATATACTATTTTAGTTTTATTAACATATATATTATAGTTTTACCAACATATACTATTGTATGCGTGCATGGCTTCTTAGTTAATATATATTTTTTTATTATTGATCTTTTTGATATTTTCTATAAGTTATTATTAGATGATACACATTGGATTCCTTTTAATTTTTTATATTTGAAGATACATAACTAATTACAAGGATAATATAAATAAGATATATCTATATATGTATCATTTATGAGTTTCTAAAATATTTTACTTCCATGTCAACCACTTTCTTTACTTCAAGTGAGAAACATAATACCTCTATAATCTTGCATTTATCAAGTGTCAATAAAATAAAATTCAAGTACTTAGCTATCAATTTTATCTTGATTGATCTAGTAATAATATATATTTTCCTCCCTCTATTTATCTTTATCTCCTTTTCTCTCTATATTTTCTTCCCTCTATTTATCTTTATCTCCCTATCTCTTTATGTGACTTTATTTGTATCTATGTATCTCTCCTCTTTTCTCTCTCTTTTTCTTTATCTATTTTTCTCTATCTACCTCACTATCTCTACCTTTCTTTGTCCCTCTTTATTCCTCCATATCTCTACATATCTCTCTCTATATCTATCTCTCTATATCTTTGTCTCCATCTTTATCTCTCTATTTCTATTTATCTTTATCTCTATCTCTATCTTTGTTTCTCTCTCTTCTCTCTTTTTTTCTCTGTATCCCTCTTTGTATCCCTTTATTTCTATCTTTTCTCCTTCGTCTCATTTTTCTTCCTCTCTCTTGCTCTCTTTCTCTTTTTTCTCTCTCTACCTATCTATATCTTATCTTTATCTCCCTCTCCCTTTTCTATTCCTTTCTCTTTCTCTCTTTCTATCTCCATATCTTTATCTCCTTAAGTATGCAATGGGTACATTGAAGAGGTCTTAAAGGAGAATTATCATATCTTTAATCAAATGGAATGCTACCTTGAGCATAACTCCCCAAGGACACATGCCATCCTTGGATTGTTGGCATGAAACAACAATAAAAATTTACTTTCTCTTTTCCCTCTCTCTCTTTTCCTTTGTATCTCTCTCTCTCTCTCTCTCTCTCTCTCTCTCCCCTATCTACCTAAGTTCATCTCTTTCTCTCATTCTCTATCTTTTTAGTTTCTCTCTTTGTATTAGCTAATAGGCTACATATATTGTGAGATTTGAGCTTGAAACAAATATCATGCCTGGAAACCACTATTGTGTCATTGGAAGACAAGTTTCAATTGTCATTTAATGGTAAACCAGTTGTAGTGTAATAGTAAAATTCTCTAAATTATTAGGTAAAAGCCTATATATACTAATTGTATAGTATATAATTATATTATATATAATTTAATCTAATATTAATATTATATTAAATATATATTATATTAATTATATTTTGTATTATATAAAAATATACTTATTATTAATTATTAATTATAATAATTTTATATGTATTTAATAATTTTGTTAAAGAATATAATATATAATTATTATTAAGCTGAGAGGCTTTTACAATGAAAGCATAGATACGTGTACATTTTTTGAAGCTATGTTTATTTTGACATTCTCTTGTCTGGCGACAATTATATATATTATAAAAAATAAAAATAAAAAATTAACCTACATGCATATAAAAGAAATTAAAATTGAAAATCAAAAAATAAAATTCCTAAAACATAAATTTAAAAATCCATCATATCTTTCTAAAAGATTAAAATTAAAAAATCAAAAAACATAAATCTAAAAACATAAATTTAGTATCTTTCTTATCTATTTAGAAAAATTTATATACATATTTAAAAATCTATAGATATATTTCTAAAAGATGCCTTGAGGATATCTCTCGACTTTTTTATAAATATTATTAATAAATAATATGTATATACTAGTAAGTAGAATAATTATTATATTATTTATTATGTAAAATATAGCTGATATATACTTAACTTTGTATAATATTAAAATCTAAATGGCGCCATAATTTTCATTTTAATTAAAATACTCTAAAACCTTGGTGGAAACCTTATTTTCAGGTTGTAGCTCATCAAATTGGAAAAGTGAAAGGTCAATACCAACCATTAGGAAGAGTTTGGAGGAGCGAAAACCCTGCATATCAATACAAGTGCAGCTTGTGCAACAAGGCAGGAGGAAAGCCAGAGCAATGAGGTTGAGGGCACTCGAGGAAAATTGACGACCAAGGGACAATGAGTACTGTAAGTAATTAACCTGCAATTTTCATGCCCTTCTAAAAAATTGTTGGTAGGAATTTAAAAGATTATAGATAAATGTCCATTGGGTTGAGCTTAATTGATTTTTCACCATTGTTGAGCTAAGCCATGGCCCTTTTGTCACTGTTCTACAAAACCCTCCATTTTCCCTCAATACACTAGGGTTTTAGAGAAACACCCATAGCTAAATGTGTCTGGTTTGTTTTGATAGGTCAAAATACAATGCCTGAATTCCTAGGCCTGGGCTTGGTCTGAGAATAGGCAGAAACGACAGGTAACGGGAGTTTATCTATAGCAACCTATGTTTTATTCATAAACCAATCCAGGCCTTTTCTTGAATAATCAAAGCCCAACCTATACCGTACATCATAAAATTGATAGATCGGTAGAAATAGAAAGCCTTACCCTTGTGAGGCGAAGTCCTCTAAAGTACTGACATTATTATGCCGGTCTTTGGCACCACTTTTCTGAAGAATATGTCCTCACGCTTCTAAAGATACACATGTTTGTTCTAAAGAATATATTTTGATCTAATTTCATTTTATGCACGGACTATTCCTCATGAGGTTTTGGATGAGCGTTCAACAGATTTGTCTTGTTCATTGTTTGTACATTTCACTTTGACTGGCGCCAATACCCATTCATAGCTTTTCCCTTTGACAAATGAATTATGAAGATACCCTATTTTCATGGCATGGTCTTTTATGGTTGTCTCATTTGCTGAGGAATACATTCTTTTAACAAATTCATGTGCTTTACCCAATGCTGGCGCCTCCATTGTAACATGCTCTGGGCTTGAAAGTTATTGAAGCCTTTTCACAAATACATTTTATGCATATTCTACTGTAGACCACATGGCCTCCTCACATTTCTCTGGGATCACATATTACCTTGTGCCAAGATAAACATGTGCTTGAATTACCTACGCTTTAGGCATTTGAGAAAATATGTCTTTTTCATTATCTTCCTGTATCCATTCTCAAAATGGTTCTAATTTCAAGTGCGTATCAATTTCATTTGCTTGAAAGTCACTAAAGATTTTTCAACAAATTCATGCAGTGTGTATACAGGCTTGGTGTGTACCCCTTTCATCTTAGTTTGATGACACTATGTGTGGAGTTTTTATTTCAACTACAAATTGCATTTTCTAAAAAGTTACTAAAGCCCTTTCAATATGGCACGGACAGGAAGGAAAAGAGACATTGAGGCGTTCCTTGTATTTGCTTCCCCTGTCACTGCCTCAAAATGCTTCCTTCGAGAGGACCACACCAAATGAAATAAATTAGAATTGTAATCATAATCCTTTATTTCACATATTCCTAATATTTCTATGTGCCTCACTAAAGCAGCGCACCAATTCTGATTGTAGCATTGTTTATGTAGTTCTATGAATAATGCTCATTGCATTTTTTTAAAATTTTCTGATGCTTCTTCAACAAATATTTCTTATACATATCTTGCATTTCCTTGTGCCTTGCAATGAGATTGCATACTGAAATTGCGCCAGTCTTGAATCCATCCACTCTTTTCATTACTACATTCCCTCATTTAAGTAATGAGTCATTACCTTCATACATTAAAGTACTATTAGGCAATATTAACATAATGATAATGATAATATGGTATGCACGAAAAAAAAATCATATTTTTGTCTAAAACAATCAATGTGTTCTATTGGTATAATAGCAGTTTCCTCATATGCTTTCCAAAAAATCTTTCAACTATTCAAATAACCTAACAAATTTGAATTGTATTGTGCCTATGTTTCATGAGAGAGCAAGTGAGACACTGCCCTTTATCACATTTCCTTTCCACACCATCATGCTTTTGTAGCCCAAGAAGAGAATATCACTGGTGTGAGTGAGCGGGAAAAAGCAGGTTTTGAATCTTCGAACAATGTAGAGGGCAGGGGTTCAAGGGAATCTTAGGCGAATGCGGAGTCCTCTTCGGGTTCAGATAAAGATAAGTCGGGTTCTGATGAAAAGGACGTCCACGAAAAAGTCCAGGTGGATCTAGGTGGAAAGGATGGGTCTTCAGTTCCTAAAGCTGTCGTGGATATGTTGGTCAAGGGGGATGAAAAAGGTAAGTCATGGACTTCGTTATTTGGTTTTAAGCCAAATGAAAAAAATTCTTTTCCTCCCATGCGTATCCTTTCTGATCCGGGGTCTAGAAAGTTTTCTATTTCTGTGCCGGATGAAATCATAGACCATAATACTGCTAGGATGGAGAATGTTTTGGTTGGAAAATTTTTGGGTCCTAGGCCTAATATTGAAGTGGTAAGGGAGTTTGTTAAGAATAAATGGAAAACCAGTGGTCCAGTTTCGGTTGCAGCGCTCCCTAGAGGTTTCTTTGCTTTTCAGTTCACCTGTAAAGAGAATTCTAGGGCTGTTCGTAGTGGTGGTCCTTGGATTATCGAAAAGTCTTCCTTGGCCCTGAAGAAATGGTCTTCCAGGGTAGATCTATCTGATTCAATCTTTGAAATGGTGCCAGTTTGGGCTAGATTGCCTAGTCTTCCTTTGGAGTATTGGAACACTGATATCTTCAATGGGATTGCTAGCTCTTTTGGAGAACTTCTATCCATTGACTCAATGACTGCGGCAAGAAAGCGTTTGGTCTTTGCTAGAATCTGTGTTGGGGTTTCTCAAAATGCTGATCTTCCCTCTTCGATTGACATCCAATCTAAGTTAGGAGTGTGGAAGCAAGCTATTGAATTTGAAACAACACCCTTTGTTTGTTTCAAATGTCAAAAATCTAGCCATTGGGAAAAGAAATGCCCGCTAAATAAGAAAAGTGAAAGGGAGAAAGCTGCCAACACTAAGAATGTATGGAAAAAAAAAACCAGAGGAGGTGAAGCATGTGCCTATTCCAAATGCAAAGGAGAATCCTGATGGATACACCTTTCCACAAGATTTGAAGGAGACCCATAATGGCTTGAACAAGGATGCTTGCCCTGAGTCAGAAGGTACCTATTCTCAGGTTCCTAAGGATCCTAAATATTTGTTCTCACCTTCTGAGGAAAGAAAGGAAGGCAATCCTTCTGAGGAGGGAGCCCGGGAAACTCTAAAGAATGTTGCAACTAGAAATGAAGATACGGGTTTTGTTTCGTCATCACCTTTGCTGTCAACTGGATGTATGAATGTTCCTGGGCTGGAGGAAATACCCATTATGGGTTTGTCCCTAGAGATAGGAATTCCTGCCCCTTTTCTTTCTCCTTATAATAACCCTTGCTCTAATGGGGTTCAAGTTCAGGAGATAGCCAATTTGGAAGTAGTGAAGGATACTTTTGAGAACCAAAGCATGAATATGAAAACACCAAAGCTCAATACTTCAGAAACCAAGAATGGTTTAATGGATACCCTCCCTTGGGACCAGAGGTTGTTATCGGAGAAGGACGGGGAATCAGGTAGAGAATTGGAAAGCCAAGATGAAACCGAATGGGAGGAGGTTATATCACATTCAAAGTCCAAAAAGGAAAAAAAGAAGGTGAAGGAAACTTCAAGTGGTATGGTCACCAGAACTAGAGCCAAGGCCGATTGTGGGATGTCCAAGCCTTGCTTGGGAAGAAAATCTGAGAAATGGCAAAGAGAGCAAGGTAGCCTTCAAGATATTGCAGATGGGATCCAAATGACCATCCCAAAGATACTTCAATCCCCAGGTAAGAAATGAAAATTATATCTTGGAATATAAGAGGGTTGAATAGCCGTCATAAAAAGGATGTTTTGCAAAATTTTGTTAGGGACCACAAACCTGATATTCTTCTTATTCAAGAAACTAAAATGCCTAAAGATAAAGTAGAAAATTTTAAAAAAATTTCAGAACTGTGGGGCTCATGGTAATAGTTTTGCGGGTGCTTCGGGGGGTATAGCCACTTTTTGGAACAAGTTATTTATTAAAGGTGAGCCCTTAATGGAGAATGTTAATGTGGTGGCCACTAGATTTACCCACATAAGAGACAACTTTTGTTGGATCCAATCCAATATATATGCCTTGAACTGTAAGAATGCTAGAAACTCTTTTTGGCTCGAGTTATCTAGTTTTCGAAGATGTTTTGTCAATGAACACTGGCTGGTCATGGGTGATTTCAATACTCCCCTCCTGAATGTTGAGAAATTTGGGGGTTCTCAAATCAATTGGGAAAGTAAATCTAGCCTCTCCGACTTCATAAACAACAATGCCTTGATTGACTTAGATCTACAAGGAGCTTCTTATACCTGGACTAATAGGAGGTTAGGGTCTGATTTGATCCAAGTGAGGCTTGATAGGGCCCTAGTTTTTGGTCAATGGTTTATAGACTATTTTTGTGCTTTGAGAGCCTTGTCAAGGGTTAGATCTGATTATTTTCCTATTTGTCTTCTTGCGGATCCTACTAAGGTGAAAAAGAACTTCCCTTTCAGATTTGAAATTTTTTGGCTTTCTCATCCTCGAATTTTTGAGGAAATCCATTGATGGTGGAATATAGATATTTCTGGCATAGCTATGTTTAGGATTGCTAAAAAATTAAAGGAAGTGAAAACTAATGTGCGAAGGTGGAAAAAGGATGCTTTTGGGAATTTTTTTGGCTCTAAATCAGAAATTCAGGGTAAAATTCAGGAGATTCAAGTTAAAATCCAGAAATGGGGATACATTGACAATTATAGAGAAAAGGAAAATGAACTTCTTATTCAATTGCATGACATCATTGCTAAAGAGGAAGTATTTTGGCATCAATGATCTAGGGTGTCTTGGCTGACTGAGGGAGATAGGAACTCCAGATTTTTTCATCTAACTACCTCGAAACATAGGGTTGCTAACAGAATCACTCATATTGTCTCTAATGGGACTAGATTTGAGGAGGAAGATGATATTAGGGAACAAGCTGTCCTTTTATTTAAGAACCTTCTTTCCTGTAATGGAGAGATTGTTACTAAAGCTCAAGATTCTATGATTGAAGCAATACCTCAAGTGATTGGTCATAATGAAAATTCCTTAATCACTGCTATTCCTTCCAAAAATGAAATAAGGAAAGATGTCTTTTCTTTTGATGGCAACAAAGCTCCTAGACCTGATGGTTTTCCTTTATTCTTCTTCCAAGTGTTTTGGAAAATTGTTGAGCTGGATGTGGTGAACGCTATCAAGGAATTCTTTGGATCAAGACGTCTGTTGAAAGAATTGAATGCTACTTTTGTGGTCCTTATTCCAAAAAAACCTGGGGCTTTAGAGTTTCAAGCTTTTCGGCCAATCAGCCTGTGTAATTCTATTTACAAAATTATCTCAAAGGTGTTGACTTCAAGAATGCTTTATGTGCTTCCCCAAATTATTGCTCCGCAGCAGAATGGTTTTGTGCCAAGTAGGTACATTATCGACTCTGTTGTTACTGTTCATGAGAACTTACATTCGTTAATGGTTTCGAAAACTAAAGGGTTTATTCTTAATCTAGACATCTCCAAAGCCTATGATTGGGTTGATTGGGCTTTCTTGTTTAAAATTATGACAAGTTTGGTTTTAATAATAGAGTCATTCAGTTGGTGAACCAGCTTGTGTCGACAGTTACTTCTATTGTCATTGAGAATGGATCACCATCAAGGTTTTTTCAGACCTCCAGAGGCCTCAGACAGGGAGACCCTATTTCTCCTATTCTGTTTACTATCTTGGTTGAGAGTTTAGGTAGAAATATTAAAAAGCTTATTGATCAAAGATCCCTTATCGGCTTAAGACCTTCTTCTTCTCCTCTTACCTATTCTCACCAACAATTTGTTGATGACACCATTCTTATGGGAAGATCTATGGTGACTGAAGCTAAGACTTTTAAAAAAATTCTGAATCTTTATGAATCTGCTTCTGGGCAAGTTGTCAATAGGGCTAAGAGTTCAATTTTTTCATCAATACTCCGGAGTATAGACAAGTCAAACTTGCCCAAATTCTTGGATGTCATGTTGAGTCTCTTCCGTCAACTTATTTTGGCTTACCTCTTTGTTCTAAACCTTCAGACTCATTCTAGATTTCTTTGGTTGAAAAATTCAATAAGAAGTTATCGGGCTAGAAAGGAGCTCTTCTAAGTCAAGCTGGAAAATTCCAACTCCTTAAGGCTTCTCTGTAAAATCTTCCTACTTATGCTCTCAGTATATTTAAAATTCCTGCTAAATACGCTGAGGCCATTGAAAAAATTCAGAAAAGGTTTCTATGGTCTGGAGTGGAGGATAAGAAGAGAATGCCACTTGTTGGATGGGATCTAGTCTGTAGACCCAAATCAAGGGGGGGCTTGGGTTTAAGAAAAATTAAATTTTTCAATATGTCTCTTCTTGCTAAACAGCTTTGGAGAACTCTTACTTTAAATGGAGAATGGCATGATACTTTAAAAGCTAAATATTTTAATAACTATGAGTCTTTAAATGAAATTATAAACTCTTCCTCTTTACCTAGTGGGTCTGTGTGTTGGAATGATATGGGTAGAGGAAGAAAGCTTTTGGAAATGGGAATTGCATGGTTGATTGGAAATGGAAATTTAGTCAGATTTTGGGAAGACAGATGGCTTTTTAAAGATCCTTTAATTAGAATAGAGAAATTTAGTAAATGGATGAATGATTGTAAAAAGGAATTTGGAGTCTTGGTTAAAGATTATTGGAGGAATGGAGATTGGGCTGATTTGAAGACCATCAGTCAGGATCTTGGCCCTGTTTAGTCGACTTTCAGAGCCCTTAGACCAGCTCAACACCAGGTGGAGGATCTTGCTGTCTGGTTAGACAACTCGTCTGGTATTTTTTCAGTTGCCTCTACCACTTCTTTGTTGGATAGTCCGAAGGATCATCCTCCCTTCTAGGTTAAGGCTTAGATTAATCACCTAACTCCAAAAATCAATATTTTCTACTGGATAATGCTACAGAATAAGATCCCCACTTTGGACAATCTTGGAAAAAGAGGAATTCAATTACCAAATAGATGTTATATGTGCAGGAATGAAGCTGAGACTGTTAATCATCTTTTTCTTCATTGCCCTTTTGTATCGAATATTTGGGATAAATTACTGAGGATTCTTGAGTTGGTGTGGGTTTTCCCTGCTTCTGTCGAAGATTTCTTCATTCAATGGAAAGCTCCTTCAAAAAATCCTTTTGTAAGAAAGCTATGGTCTTTTATTCTTCCTTTTGTATCTTGGAATATCTGGAAGGAAAGGAACAATAGAGTGTTTAGGGATAAAGAGATGTCTGAAGGGGATTTGTATGCTAAAATTGTAAGGGCTATAAAGGAAATTTTATCTTTAATTCCTAGAAAAATGTTGAGAAAGCTTTCTGGTCTCCCTTTGATGTTGCTATGGCCGAAAAGTGGAATTCAAAATTAGTTGGGTCAAAAATCCTTAAACCTGGAGTGTGTGGGAGAGATAATGCTAATTGGTCTATGCCGCCCTTGGGCTGGATGAAAGCCAACTTTGATGGTACAGCTAAAGGTAACCCTAGGAAAGCTGGTAGTGAGTGTGTTTTAAGGGACAACACCGGGGCTTTTATTGCAACTTTTGCTGTGGACATTGGAATTCAAACTAATCATGTTGCGGAAGCTGTTGGGGATTTTCATGCGGTTAGCCTAGCCCTCAAGATCAACACAAAATATCTTTGGTTGGAAGGAAATTCATTGAATATAATAAATTGTATTCTTGGGATTACCCCCCCTCGTGGACCATCAAAAAATGGGTCAAAGACACGAAAAATTTATTAAGTAAATTTTATAAAGTGAAAGTGTCACATGCCTATAGAGAAGCCAACAAGGTGGCAGATTTCTTCGCCAATGAAGGGGTTAAGAAGGGTGGGAAAAAAATGTGGAAGAAGAATGACAACCTCCATCCTAAAGTGAAATCGCTAATTTATTATGATTCAGTGCATGGGAGAGAAGGCAATCTTAGTCATGATGAAACGGATAAAGATCAGGTACATCGATCTCATTAGATTTGATGGGACCGATGTCACTTTCTTTTTTAAGAAGAGCCCGTGGCACGCTTTCTGGGTGTTCGACAAAAATTACCTAAACGAGACCCAGAGCAACTGTTCAGTGTGGTTTTACAGTGAGCTGACTATGGGTGGAGAAAGAAAACATGAAGAGCCAAGCAATTTCCAAGAGCATAGAAAGAATGCTAAAGCATGGGAAAGAATCGAAAAGGGAGGTTTAGTCCCTTATCTAGAAAAGATCCATGGTACGGATGAGGGGATGCTGGACTACTTTGTTAAAAACTAGAAAAATGGAGAGATCATGTTGTTTGGCAGGAATGTTAAGCTGAGTGAGGACTTAATTGGTGAAATAACAGGTCTTTCAACTGAGGGTGTTAAATTCTACTGAGACCGACGATTCTCTGATGAAGCGGTCATTCAATTTCCCAAAAAAGATAAGGAAAAAGTGAAGATGGTTAAGGTTGCTAATAGCTACTTTGATGTGGAGTCCATCAAATCTATTTGGAGGAAAGTTTTAAGAGTTATCATGGAATATATTACGGTTGACAGGCGCTTTACCAGAGTCTATGGTTACCACTTTGCCATTCTGAATCATTTCCGTCATAAGGTTCGTATATCTCTGCCTTTTTACTTATTTTCCTCTTTGAAGAATTGTCTCGATGATGTGGAAAGAAACCCTAGGAGGAATGCTATTATCCACCCTGGTCTTGTTAGGCTCATTTTTTAGTATTTTCAAAATTTACCTGCTTTGCCTAAAACTATTGAAATTGAAGAGTTGGATGATAAGGAGAAAGAAAGTAGTAAGGAAATCAAACCCCGGGCCCCCCTGCTTGTGTTCTTGTTGGCCCTGATACCATTGCCCCCCAGTCCTTGTCTTGTCGAAAAACTCTTAAGGATTCTGCCCCGCTGTCTTGTCCTAAACGGCAACCATTGCACGAGTGCCCTAGTCCAGGTTTTTCCTCACCGCTCTGTCTTAACCGCCAGCCGTCTCCTGGTTGCCCTACTCTAGGTTTGTCCCCTATTTTTAAAGGTAACCCTATAATGAAACTTGTTTTGTACTCTAGAAATTATATGGAAATCCTCTCTGAGAAGCCCATGGTCAGTAAGGAATCGGTCCCTAGTGCCCCTGCTTCTAAAAAATTTGGGAATGATCATTTTGAGTCCCCTATTCAGGATGAAATTAATTCTACCCTAAATAAGCTTAAGCCTGAGGATTTGGTTAGTATAGCAGAAAAAAGTATAGATGGCCTTTTTACCATTCTCAAAAGGACCCAGAAAGAAGTTTGTGACTTGAAAGGCCATGTTACTGATCTCAGCAACAAGGTTATGGATTTGGAGCAGAAGATCAGCTAGAATAGCAGAGATAATGATGAATAGAAAACTCCATTACCGAGGAAAAGATAGCAATTATAGGAGGATAGATTGGCTAGTATCAAGTGTAACATGTCCAAGATTGAACAAAACATTAGGGCCACTATTGCAAACAACCACAAAATTGCTAGGCATAACACAATCATCATAAATTTTATGGTGGAAAAGCTTGAAAAAAACCATAAGGGATCGCTGGTGGTGGATTTGGATGCGAACAGGGGAGGCAGCAGATCAGCTGGTGAAGGGATTTCGACTCGTACTAGGGCAAACATTAAGAGGAAGACCTTGACTTCTTCACATATGGTTCAAATTCTCAAGCAGGGGTTACAGGACATGCAGAATGTTGAAAAGGAAGCTGAGGAATTACTGAACACCTTGGAGTAACGTGGTGCTTTGATTGTTGGTTTTTTTGGGCGGTCCTTTTTTGGGCCCTGCTGTCTTTTGGTGTTGTTGTTTCCTTTTTGGGACAGCTGTCTGGTTGTTTGTACTTTTTTTGCTTATCTTTTGTTGTTTAAACTTTGTGGCTTCAGGTCCCTGTAAAACCTATTTTTTCCTTTTCAAAAGCTTTATGCATAATGCAACATTTTCACCTTCACTTGTGCAAAGCATGTCGGGTCCTCATGTGGGCCTGGCTAAAAATATTTTTGTTTGCCAACCATTTGAAGTAATGAGGCATTGGAAAAATAAGGGAGAACCAAAGAACCACAACAAGAAAAGGGGTAACTATATTTTTATCCATCTATATAGATAAACCCTATTCCATTTCTCAATCATGAAAATAATTGAGAATGATAATTTATATAATTTAAATGCTAATTTAAGAAATTAAATTTAATGTTCAAGGTACTTGGCTCTTAAAGAATAAATATAATGCCACATTAAAATATACTTACCTTAATATCGATAAATTTACTTACCTTAATATTGATAAATTTACTTACCATAATATTGATCGAAAGGATTAAATTATCCTAGATCAATCTCCTTGATTAGAAAAAATTTATGGTTGGGAAAATGATCAAAGACAACATATGCTTCAATCATGCAAATCTTTAAAAATATTTTGAAGCAAAATTAGTTTCCTTTTAGTGCTCCAAAGTGAAGTGTTCTAAGAATTATTCCCTTGTAATTGTGAATGATTACTCAATGAATAATTGATGATTAAATGATACACATTAAATACCTTTACATACCAAGATATGAAAATAATTCATACAAACATGTACCAAGTTGGCTTATACAAACTAGTGGAATAGGCAAGAGTCAATACTTTTTAAAATTTTCTATAGAATAATTTAGCATAATTATATATTTGATAAATAGCATAATTCATATAAACATGTATCAAGTTGGCTTATAAAAATATTATTCAGTTTGAAATCAATGACAACATGTGTTCAACACCATGGTGTTTAGGTCCAATAAAATCAACCCAAAAATATCTTTAAATGGAAAGATGTGGATAACAATGTGGGTAGGTCATTGTTAGAAGAGTATATGCCCTAAATCATGGACAATAAATAATATTCATGTAGGGGTGGAGATAAAATGATAGGGTAGATTGTGAGGAAAAGTGGCGCCAACCATATGAAGTAATAATGCATTGGGAGAAATAGAGGAGAACCAAACAACCACAACTAGAAAAGAGGTAACTATATTTTCATCCATGTAGAGGTATAGATAAACCCTATTCCATTTCATATTCATGTAATAATTGAGGTATTTTTCTCAACATGATTGTATCCTTTAATGGTAAATTTCTATTTTAATGCAATTGATTTTGTGGCTATTTTTCATCTAGCTTATGATTGTTGTTTGAGGATTGTTTAGGTTGCTAGATCAAGTTTTATTTTGCTAGACCCTCTTAGCTAGATTATACTAGCATGAAGCTCAATCAATCTAGATACAACAAGTGATAATAATTGTTAATGATAAGGTATATAATTTAAATGCTAATTTAAGAAATTAAATTTAATGGTCAAGGTGTTAGAACACGTTTGTCATTGTGCCAAACAGATCGACTTGTTAGCACCCAATACAAATGCCAAAAATAAACAGATCCAAAGGAGGCAGTTAGTCCATGTCCTGAATCCAAAGGGAGATGTTGATGATTAGTCCAACAATTCCCCCTTAGCGTCACCTAAGGGGATTTGAACTCGTGACCTGAATTTGATACCATATGTTGGAACATGTTTGCCTTTGTGCCAAAAGATCGACCTGTTAACGCTCAATACAAATGCCAGAGATAAACAGATCCACATGAGGTGATTAGTTCATGTCCCAAATCTGAAGGAAGACATTGGTGATTAGTCCAACACAAGGTACTTTTCTCTAGGAACACTATTGAAAAACTTAAATCTAATGTCACACTAAAATTCACTTACCTTACTATTGATAATGAATGCTCTTTGTTTGTACTTCACCTTAGGACTACTGCAATTTATAAATTTGTTGTTTTTTGAATTTTCATTATGAAAGATCAATCTCACCCATCACATAAATGATATGACACATGAAAGTAATCCAATACCTACCAAATTGATCTTGTGTACTATGGATTCTACAACTTAATCTTTGATTGTCAAGGATTAAAAATATTCAAAAATACCTTGGTGAATTTCTTTATTACAAGGATTAAGCTCTCCTAGTTCAACCTCATTGATTAGACCAACTTTATGGTTGTGAAAACAATGAGAGACAACATGCTTCAATCATGCAAATCTTTAAAAAAAAATTGAAGTAAAATTAGGTTCCTTTTAGTGCTCCGAAGTGAATTGTTCTAAGAATTATTCCCTTGTAATTGTGAATGATTACTCAATGAATTCTTGGTGATTAAATGATACACATTCAATACCTTCACATACCAAGATATGGAAATAATTGATACAAACATGTACCAAGTTGGCTTATAAAAACTAGTCAAATAGGCAAGAGTCAATAATTTTTTTATTTTTTATTTAGAATAATTTAACATAATTCTTTATTTGATAAATAACATATTTTTATATTAAAGGTGGGCTCATTTTTTATTTGTTATCCCTCTTCATTTGCATTCATTTCCATATATTTTACTTTATGTTAAATGTATCTATACATATTCCCATGCATTAGTTATTTGTTCATGTAGGAAAATTCATTACTGAGTCTAGGTTTTTTAGGCTTCCATAGCCTTAGCTACTGTGAATTGCATTTCCCAATCTCCATGTTTGTGTTAGGTTGTAAAATAATGACATTTTAAAGTCATTAATTGCAATGGATAGTCTCCTTCATACATTGATTTTATTTGTGATGGACACATTTGGATGGTAGTAACAATAACTTGAAATCTATCAAGACTCGATTACCTTATAACCTACCAAATTCTAGCGATGAAATTATAGATTAATCATAATGTCACCTTGGGCTCACATCACCATGAAAGAACTTCATCCAACATCCTTATGAGTGTAGGTACTTCCAAATAGGTATTTGTCAAATTTTTCTTCCTTGAGCGAGGGAAATTTAGGAAGAGAAGAGGAAAGTGAAACATGTAGCAGGTTTGAAAGAGGGAAATCAACTAGAGGTCAAAATATTAGAAGAAAATTTTGTAAACGCATGGAATTTTTTCTTGCTAAAGGGGGGTCATGTTCTTATGATGATCAGAGCATAGGCGACATCGAGGTTCCCTTGAGGTACAAACATATACAAAAACAATGGGTACCCAGGGAATTTCTGCCAATAAACACTTATTTTTGTGTCAATGAGAGGATATATCACATAGTACCATCTTCATTACATGGTTTGGGCCTATTTTGCATGGACGGCATAAAGGTCTATTATGAGAAAGTTACTAAATTGATGGAGTTTGTCAGACCCTATTACAGTTACAAAGATTGGATGCAGCCGGTTCGATATACACAAAGTATGCGTAGGTATGGACTATTAGCAAATTATATACAGCTAAAAGATAAGGATCAAAATAAAGGAGTGGCTATGTACATTGATGGAAAGTGAAAAGCATCAGTGAATATTGCAGGGTTTATAAATAGTATATGACCTAGGTCAACAAATAAGCAACCCAATTGCATATTTGAGGCATGTGAGGGAAACTGTGTATTCGTATGTGTGATAAAATCAATAACTGTAGGGGAAAAGTTGCTAATTTATTGCAATTTGAATTGCATAGATACAAATATAGTTACTATGGGAGTGGTACGTACTACATACCATTTTACCCAACCTCCAATTAATGACTCCAATATACCATTTTATTATTATTATTTTTCCGTAAGTCTATTGGTTTCATTTCAGTAATGCTTTTTTATATTTAATTTTTGTCACTGTGGGACATTGATCGTATGGGGAAGGCTCTACCCCAGAGCACAGATTGTGATGCATCTTCTGGAACTTCTACCCAAAAGGTTTACCTCATTGTAATTGTACAAATTAGATACGAGCAAATTTTTTTATTATTATGTTTTTTTCATAAGTTTATTGGGTTAATTTTGATAATGTTTTTAATATTCTTGTCACAGTCGACTGATTGGGGAAAGGCACCAGCAATAGAGGAGAGCATCCATAGGGAGGTGTAGTCACTATTATGCAATGATCACATCGCATATTCTGCAAACCCTTTGGATATGATAAGAAAGACCCCAAAAAAATGCAATGAACAAATCCTTCAATTGTTAGTCATAGTGCCTCAAATAGATGAGATAAGAGAAAGGGTTGAAATATTGACTGAGAGAGCACAAAACTTGCAAGTAAGTTGTCATGAGTTTTTTAATTATAACATAAGTTTATTCATGGTTTTATATTTTGTACTCTTTTATGTCATGAACTAAAATATGTGTTGTTTTTATAGGATTTTTTGCATCCTCATGATTCTAATGGTCATGATCAGGGTACTGCAGGTGATACCCAGAGAGTAGGGGTCGCTACTAGTGTCGATCCTAATCTTCCCATGCATACATCACATCATCTGACCCCATCATTCGTGCCTATATTGTCGACTGAAATGTCGGTAGCACATAGCATGCAGACATCAAGTAGTGCACTCGCTGGCAACAAACACATGACAAAACATGTGTTAAGACATGTACCTGGGGATGTAGAGGCCACTAGTACTGGTGATGTTTTAGCATCATTTGCTAGATCTTCCTGTATTCCTAGTATGGGAAAATTGTCAGTCACATTTGTGATGACCGAGGATTTCATTCCCATAAAGTTTTAGGTCCAAGGTACTTTAAAATGTTTTAATTATTATTATAAATAATCCTATTGAAATTTACTTATTGATCACTCTTTTTAGACTAGTGATCCCATGATCATTTTGGAGTAAATAATATTTTTTATAAACATCTAAATAATATTACATTGGAGATCTTTCGGGCCCACCATACGTACATGGTGGAATGCCCAAAATCAAGATTTAAAAGATGAGCTCATTAACTATTTAGTTGTGCTATTCGGTAATAACACACTCAACCAAACCAAGGTCCTTAAGAAAGTTGGTAACTATCTAAAGTATGTGAGGGACCAATATAGGTCACATTAATAGAAGAACAAAAAGTATGAGCATCCCCCCATGATTCTGGAGAGGGAGTGGAAGGACCTGGTGTCGGATGGAAAAGAGAAGGATGAAAAGAAAAAAGGAAAGACACCATTGGGCCAAGGAAGCTATGTGATATTATCAATAATGTAATTATATATTGATTACTCTTTCCTTTTACATAATCTAATGTATTTCAAACTTTTCATAGGATGCTCAACACATCGAAGGCAACAAAGGAAAGAGTATAAAAACACAAGCAACACAAACTTGGCTCTAGTGGTTATATGAAATTAGCCACACGAATTGTAAGTATCAATAAATGAAATATTGCATCCAAATAATAAATTGCAAACAATTTTGGTTTTATCACACCATAGAAGCAAAATTCATGATCTTATGCAAAAATGTAGGGCTCTGAATTCAACAGAGTGCCCACAGAAGAGGACATGAAGATTACCTTCCAACAAGGCTATGAAGCTGTGGTTGAATGCCTAAGAGTCTTGACCAGGAAAACACAATCTTCCACTACATTTGAAATGCAGGTAAATAAACTCAATGAAGTTTATTTAAAATTGAATACTTGTGAAATCTATTCAATATTAATTTCCACCATAAATTAATTATGTGCCTATTTGTTTTAAATACACAAGCAATGATAATACTGCACATAACATTGGAATGCAACCTGCTGAGGGTGGAGCACAACCTGTAGATGAAGTTCATGGTGTGCATCCTAGTATTGGATGTATTCATGTGTTATACAAAACGCAGTATGGATTAATAAAATTAAACATCTTTAATTGCAATTGGTGTATTAATTAATGTAACCTTTCATGTTTCAACGTTAGAGCATGTAGAGTGTGATCAACATGTTGAGCATGATCAAGCTAGAGAAGATCAAAAATATGATGTGGCCCCATCAGGTAAAGAGGACCACTCTAATGTTCTTTTAAACATATTTAATTGCAATTGGTGTATTAATTAATGCAACCTTTCATATTTCAACTCCAGATGATCAAGATTTAGAGGATGTTCAACATGTTGAGCATAAGGCTATAAGACAATATCAGGAACATGATGTGGCCCCATCAGGTAAAGAGCACCACTCTAGTGTTCTTTTAATTAATTAATTACTTGTAACAATAATAATAAAACATATCAATTTAACCTTTCTTTGTTATTGCAGCAGACCCCCCTTGCAGCGGCCTCCATGTCGTGAGTACACAACTAGGAATACATTAAGATCACAAGTAGAGGGAAGAACAACTGAATGTTAAAAAATGATATTCTTGACAAGCATATTTTTGATAATATGTAAAAACTAAAAGAATGAATGTTATATGTCAATGAATGAATGTGAATATGTTAATGAATGAATAGTATATGTTAGTGAATGAATGTTATATGTTATTAATGGATGAATGAATGAATGTTATATGTTATTAATGGATGAGTGAATGAATGTTAGATGTTATAAATCGATGAATGAATTATTAATGTTATATGATTGGGTATGGGGAATTGAGAGTGATGTGAGAGGGGGGAGGGGCCAAATGAGCTTCCACCTTCACGTGGTTGGCCCTGTTATGTAGAGAATATTAAACTATTCTTGAAACAAAGAGAAGCTCAATAAGATAATGCACTTTTCAATATTTCATGATGTTGCACTTTTAAGCATATTGGTTGAATCTTACTAATTCTGGAAATAGAAGAATTCACACAATCAAAACAAGAATTTTTACCTAGGAAACCTCAATGAGGGAGCAACTAGCTTTGGTAGTGGCAAACAATGAGTTATGCATTATATCTACCCCTTGCTCTATTTAATTACAGACATAGTTCAAAATCACTTGTTTTAGGTGTTTAGCCATAGCAACAAGGCAGTGAACTACTTCATAAAATGCTTTGGTAGCAATGTATGAAAAAAGTGGGGTAGCATATATTTTCTTTAGTTTTACTTACAAATTGTTTCATGTTTGGATCATTCTACTCTAGATTATATCAAAGTGAACAATTGTTACAATAGGTCAATAATAGGAATTACAAAATTCATTCAAATGTATTTAATACCATACATTTCAACGAATAATTTTTTAAAAAAGAAACTGCAAACATTCGCCGAAATTTTGACAAAAATCTTGCTATGAACTATAAAACTTCCAACAAAATTTCTTTACATGCGACAATATTTTCATCACACTTGCGATGATATTTTAGTCACATGTACAACTATTTCGTCAAATGTTTTATAGTTCGTTGCAAGATTTTTTGTCAAATTTTTGACGAATGTTTGATGTTATTTTGATGCTTTCAAAGATGTAGTTTGCATTGTGTTGTGGTTATTTTTCATTGCTAGATCAACCAAGTTTGCCTCAATTTTTTGATGAACACTGATTCCATTTTCCACATGTGATGACCAACAATTCTTGGTCACTTTTTTGACGTTTCTTTACATGCGACAATATTTTCATCACACTTGCGATGATATTTTAGTCACATGTACAACTATTTCGTCAAATGTTTTATAGTTCGTTGCAAGATTTTTTGTCAAATTTTTGATGAATGTTTGATGTTATTTTGATGCTTTCAAAGATGCAGTTTGCATTGTGTTGTGGTTATTTTTCATTGCTAGATCAACCAAGTTTGCCTTGATTTTTTGATGAACACTGATTCCATTTTCCACATGTGATGATCGACAATTCTTGGTCGCTTTTTTGACGTTTAAAAGTTTGTCGAAAAAGCGACAAAATTTATATGAGTGGTTCCTCGGTATTTCGACAATAGTTTGTTGATTTTCCAATGAACTTTCATCAGAATTTGGAGTCAAATACAATAGTGTAATAATTTCAAATCCACAATTCAATGTCAGATATTTGAATTTCAAGAATTAATCTTAAGATATGTATAAATAAGAGGTCATTTCACTATGTTTCACCTAAAATTTTCAAGTGTTCAATTCCTAAGGAAAATTTTATGATTAAGAGTGATTTCAAGAGAATTCAAGGGCGGATTTATTTATCATTTGTTGTAGCAATCAAGATTCATTTCATCATGTCAAAGATTTATTGCATCATGCATGTGGTTTGAACTAATATGGTAATGTAGTGTTCAAGATCTAATCAAGTGTTCAAAGACATTGTCTCTAATTAAGTTTCATGATCAAGATCCACATCCATTGAAGCCAATTCATGCAATTTTGTAGATCTACAATCCAAGGTTCAAAACAAGTTTGGTGAGTTGTTAGATAAAGTTGTTCATTCATCATTCCTTCCATGATTTTATTCAATTTAAGGTTTAATTTCCAAAACAAGGTTTGACCAAGGGAAACCCCCATTCCTTAACGAAAAAAAAAATTCCTCTATTGATGTGTGTTTGCATATTTTAGGTGGAAGATCTATTCAAGAAAAAAATTGCAAAGTTGACAAAGTTGTCAAAGTTGTCACCTTTCTCACAAAATCACAAAAATTGACCTACAAAATTTATTTTGGAATTTTTGACTATGAGATTCATGAATCTAGGAGTACATAAACAGGAGAATAGAACCCAGAAACAAATTTTATAAAGCCCAAGCCAAGACCCATTCAACATATGGAAAATGAGTCCTTGGTGAGCCTTGTAAAAACACTTTTTTTGTGAGAGGTACACAAGATTTATCCCTTCCAAAATCTCCCTAAATTTTGTAGGTTCCATGAGTTTTATGTTTAAGCTTCTAAACACACTTTATAGATCACAATTTGGATTTTATTTTCTATTTTTAATCTTTCTCCCCAAAGTGCTATTTAGCTTAGACCCCCGTCCTTTGAAAAAAAGGGAAATTGCAATATTCCTCAAATAATTCACTCACCTAAGGGTTGAAAGTGGACTTTTACTTAAGGTATCTCATTTCCTAAATGAAATCAAAGAATAGGTGGGTTCATTAAACTCATTTTGACATTTCTATTTATAGTAAGTTTGCTGAAATATTCCCAATTTAGTATAAAACCCCCTATATGTAGTGAACCCCAACCTTATTTTTCCTTTTTTCAAATAAATATAGCTTACTCTTAGAGAAATTGGTTTATTAACCTAAGGCTCAAGCATAATCACCCAAAATATTCTTTTGATGGTAAGCTTCCACCACTGAGGCCTCCCTAAATAGAATGGTGTCATCTACAAATTGCTGGTGGCAAGCAAGTGAGAGAGAGGAAGTAACTTTAAAATGCCATTAAGAATTTTTTTGTCCAATTTTTTTTTATATTTTTCTCCCAAGGACTTTAGCAACCATAATTAATAGATAAGGAGAGGGGGGTCCCCTTGCTGTAGATAATACCCATAAGAGAAAGAACCCTAAGGAAGTTCATTAACAAACACAAAGAAATTTGGGAAGGTAACACAAACATTAATTTTCTTTACAAAAATTCCCTTTAAAACCATATTTTTGCAAAACAACAATTAAGAATTCCTAATACACTCTATCATAGGCTTTGGATATGTCTGTTAAAGGTGCAAGACAACTAAGAGTGGGGGTGAATTAGTTGGACCATAAAATTCAAACTTAAAACTTCAACACTTATCAATTCCACAACCACACTATTTCAATGTTATTAAGTATGAACATGAAACACAAATAACACAAAGTAAAATCAACACAATGAACACCAAATATTTATGTGGAAAACCCAAAAAGGAAAAAACCATGGTGAGGATTAACTCACAATATAAAGAGATTATAAAATTGAATACAGAGGCTCACTATCCATATACAAAGGGTCACTACCTACACAAAGTACTCACTATCCAACAGGGAGGCTTGCTACCTACTGATACAAAAGAGAACAAAAGATCCACCACAACAATTAACACACATTTGTAGCCTTGATTACAAGATTGCAGAAACCTTCAGCTCACTTCCTTCAGGAATCTAACACAATGAAGTATTGTTGCCTCAACTCACTTTCACACACTTCTACTTTTTTGATTTGTGTCTTACTTCATCATTTTTCATCTCCATGATCCAATTCTTCACAATCCAACTTGCATTTATACCATCTTCAACCTTAGAAACTTTCTCCAAGGTCGGCCACATAAGCTTCATTTCATAATTTCAAATTAGGTCACCAACTGAGCATTACCGTAGTCGAAAAGAATGAGAGTGGACCAATTTAACCAAGACCAAAAATAATGTCTTAGATCAACCAAATGCTTCCTTAATTAAATTTAATTCTTCAAATGAAGTGTAAACACCAAGTCAGCCAAACCTAATGAAAGCACATATGAACATTGATGTACACACTTCCCAACAAGAAGATAACATGTGGATGATGAAAAATACTTCATTATTCATGACAACACATCTCAAGTTCCTTCAAATACATTTGCAATAAGTGAAATGGTCTTCGAACACCGAACTCATTCCAATAGTTCATCTAGACTGTGCAAACACATACAACAACTCAAAAACTTGACTTCTGGATCACCAAACCACAAACTTCTTTGCCAGAACCAAGAGACCACCATTATAAGACACATTCTAGATCCACAAGATCTGAAATAGAATAGTGGAGGACTATGGAGTAGAGACATTTATCCCAATCCATAGAAGACCAACTCTACTAGAACAGTCCACGCACTGGTGAACGTAGCTTTCACATCCCATCAAACCAAAAGCTTCAATTCAAGAGATATCACCACTAGATCACCATTAGAAAATCTTCATATCCACACAAGCATGGGATCAACATAGAAGAAATGAAGAGCACATACCAGAGAACATTCTAAACACATTCATCACTTTGACTTCTCTCTTTATTAATTTTCTCAAAAGTACTTGGAAAGTCATCATTTCAACATATCTCCAACATCATAAGGATAGCTCCATGTACTCACAACATCTCAACTATACATCTACAATCTGCAACATACTAAACTTTGTTGACATCAATGACAACATTAATGACAACATCAC
The DNA here is from genome assembly GCA_007258455.2 of Sequoia sempervirens. Classification (NCBI taxonomy): domain Eukaryota; kingdom Viridiplantae; phylum Streptophyta; class Pinopsida; order Cupressales; family Cupressaceae; genus Sequoia; species Sequoia sempervirens. The sequence goes on from VDFB02105785.1 coordinate 557,187,515, forward strand.
CAAACTTGCTCATACTTGCAACAATTTCTAGGTTTAATGTCATTGTGGATTTCTTTTGTTATTCCATAGAGTGGATGTACTCATGCATCACTAAAGCAACATCAAGAATTTTTCTAGTAGATAAAAATCCTTTTTGATTAGGATAGATCATTTTATGAAGCATCTCCCTTTCAACCTATTAAAAATTAGTTTAGAGAAGATTTTGTAGATAGTATTACATAAACTAATCGGTCTATAATCCAACATGGTGAGTGCATCCCCATTTTTAGAACCAACAAAATGTATGTAGAATTTAGTTGCTTTAGCAACTTTTCTGATTCAAAGAAATCCCTAACAAAATACAAAAGGTTAGCATTAATAATTTCCCAAAAGTATTGGAAGAAGGCAGGGGTAAAACCATCAAGGCATGGGGCCTTGAAGGCACCAAAGGAGAACACAACCTCTTTTAGCTCTTGTAAAGACGCTGAATTGATCAAAAAATTAAGGTCTTGGTCACTAATAGGGATAATGAAGAAGAGAACATAAATGTTTGATACATCAAAGCTTTGGCTAGAAAATGAGTCCTTAAAGAAAGAGATAACAACCTTAACAATACCCTTCTCCTCATTTACAATAGCACAATCTCACCTCATAAGAGTCTTGATCCTATTTTTTTTCTTATGTCTCAAAGTAGACTAGTGAAAATATTCCTACCACCCTTCCTTAGCCACCAAATTTTGGATTTCAACTTCTAAAAAAAATCTTAAATTTTAAAGAGCCTAAGCCACTCCATTATTAAGTCCTCCCTAATCGAGGTCTCAATTTCTTTGTCTCCTATATTTTTTTGAATTAATTGAGCCTAGACAATATAGTATGTAACCTTTACTGAAAAATATTTCCAAAAGAAATTTTATTCCATCTCGTGACCATCTCCTTAACCCAAATAAGCTTTTAGGAAAGCCAAAACATAGGTTTCCTCAAGCACATTGAATTCCAACACTTTTTGGATCAAATCTTTGAGGTCTAGGTATAAGGCCAAAATATTTCATCTCTAAAGGGGAATGGCCCTTTGACAACATTATCTTCCCAGTTTGGGTGAATAGCATTATGGTTAAATCTATTTCTAGGAAGTGTGAAGAGGGTTAGCTTATGAAAAATGTTCCAATTTTTAGATATCATAAAACTATCCAACTTAACTTGAATGTGATTGTTTCCATACCCTCTATTAGACCAAGTTAATAAAGACCCCCTTAGATCAATGTCAAGCAGACCATTAGCTGAAAGGAAATCCATAAGATCCATCATGTTGTCCAAAAATTCCACAAAATATCCAAGATTTTTTGAGTCCTGGTATAATGGAGTTTTAAAATTTCCCCCCAACATCCAAAAATCACCCCAACAGACAAGCATATGAGAGGAAATGTGATTCCAAAGGGTAGCTCTTATAGGTTTGGAATTCAGACCACATATATTAACAAGACTAAATTTCACTAAGGAATTTCAATCTTCCATCTAAGTAACAAGATAATTTTTAGATAAATTTCCTTTGGATCCTTTTAACCTAAGGGGATTCTTGAGAATAGCAATACCTCCAAATTCCCCTTCAACATCACATGTCGCATAGTCAGTAAATGACTAGATGTTTTTCATGTATTGATCAAAGGTGTATTTTTGCATCTTGGTTTATTGGAGAAGGAGAACATAAATTTTGTGAGCACTTGGTGATGCAACATTTAATAATATATTTCTTAAACGAGCTATTTAGACCTACGAAGTTTCAAGATAGGACCCTCATAGGTATAGGCAAAAGTGTAAGTCGCAAATTGTCATTGATAGAAGGGGAAGACTCCCTATCCCATAACATTTTCTATTTCCTTTGGCTAGAAACGCCGTCTAGGGTTTCTATTTTCTTGAGGTGATATCTCAAGTAGAATCTTTACTTTTAGAAGCCTTTTTTGAAGGTCTACCAAGCTTTTATTCATTTCCTACATATGCTTTCCTCTTTTCTGATTTTCCATAAACATGTTTCTAGTCACATACCAAACCCTCAATAGATGATTTACAAGGAGAGAGTATGTCTTTATCACCAAATCCTAAAAAATCCATGGAGTCATTAAAATTTGTAGGGAAGGAAATTAATCTATCAAAGGGACCTAAGTCACCAAATTTAGGAGAAACATTCTACAGAGTAGGGTTACCATTCGGGTAAATTTTTATTTCCCCTTCCTCAAAGTCAAAAGGCTTGCACAAATGGTATAAAATATTGTTGAGAGAATCACTAGGGGTAATAAGCTCTGAAAGGCATGGGCCTTGAGGCAGGTAGCCACTAGGGGAAGAAAAAATTACATCAGGATGAGCATCAATGGACACGACTTCCTTAGTGCAACTATACAAAGGTTTGAAAGTAGCAAAGGGAGAAGAAAAGTCCTTTGATAAGTGGTCTTTTGTTGGTTTTAAATATGACTTGTGAGGTCTATAACAATAGAAAGAGTATCAAAAACCTCTTGTGAAAAATGATGGGATACATGTACCAACTCTAAACTCAATAAAACCCTAGCACTCTACTGGGACAAAGGAGTGTTGATGGTCAAAATAGCACAACAACATTTAAACAGAATATCTCTATTTCTCCTAAAAAAGAAAGACAACACATGCTAATCTAACTCCCAAGGTCCTGGTAGTTGGTTCTCAACTGTCCTGATATTGCTTAATGGTCAATATGATTGTAATGTTCAAGGGGCCTGCTAGTTATTGAGCATCTTGATGGTTGTGAGATTGAATTCTTATTTAAACTTACTCTAATAGGGGGGTATAAAGAAAAGGCAAAAGATAGATCAGGGACACGAGAGAAAGAAGAATGTTGATTCATTCAACTAACTAGACCTGTTGCTTTCCAAGGAATCCATAAACTAGAACTGCAACACAAATCAACCTGTAATCCATACACAGCTATTCATTCACAGTGCAAATATTAATGGCAGATTACAAATCATAATTCAAATAAAACAAAAGATAGAACTCAATTCCTTGAAAGATTTCAAATCAAATGATTAATAAACAAACATCATTCCAAAGCATAACCTTAAGCAGATTTAAGTTTGGCTACTTCTACTATCAATGAAACAGATAAGTAGCATTTACAAATCTGGCGAAATCACCAATGTATAGAAATCCATGTCTTCATATTACTTCCATCTAAACTAAGAATTGCAGAAAATTTCATCACCTATCCTACTGTGAAACTTCTAATTAGTTAAGTTGTAAAAATTTCTAACCTATTTTCCTAAGTGTCTAACCAACCCTTTACAATGAGCTTGATTTAACAATTTGTAGCTCAACAATCCATAATTTTCTCCAAAAACTAAGACATCAAAAAGCTGTAGCTTTTTGTGCACACAATTCAATCAGAAATATCACTTTCTATTTCAGCTCTTAGTTTGGTTTCAGCTGATTCCAGTTTCAAACTCCACTCTCCAGTCTATCCTTAGTTACAACTGCAATTTCCAATCTGACTTTGAGTTCCCCTTTTGCACAATGAATAAAAATATCTTTCCCAGAAATAAACTCAAGTGAGCTCACTAAGTCTCCAGTTTACTTCAGTTTGATCATCTTTTAAGAATCTTCCTCAGCTGCATGTGATTTTTGCAAATCAACTTTGATTAATTATCCCTCCATCCACAAAAGTTCCTGCAAGACATTTAAAAGCGTTAATTAAAATTAATAAAATTAATCAATTAAATAACATTTCAGATTATTTCAACGGAATATAAAATACAATGAACTTTAACATTCCATAATTGAAACAATAACAAAATCCTTAAATTAATGTTATTTTTAATAAAAAACATTAAAAATAAGGTTATGTATCATTTGATGTTGGCCCCATTTGCATCCAGTCCTTTTGGATATTAGATCTGTACTGAATCCAAGAGATAATCTGAAATCTCTAGACTTTCCTTGGAAACGTTACACTGATCAGCAATGCTTGCCTTTTTCACCAATAAATGGCATATACATTGTTTCAACCATATGTCGAGCATGTTATCTACCTCCTGAATGGCCAATACTCCTTCAATTTCAGACCTTGAGGAATTCTCGTACCCTAAATTCTTTGCCAACTGTATGTGCCTGGGAGTTCCAAAATTGATTTAACAATCAATCCCAAGGATACCCCTCTTAACATTGCATTGAGGCATACTGTCAAACAGTTTATGCTGGTTGATGCTCATCCATCATGCAAACGTTAATGCTCAGAAAACAAGGCGTTTCATGAGACTACCGCTTTTGAGGGATTCTGCCATGTAGTTCGTGCATCATCCATGATCTGCAATCATTTTATTTCATAAGATGAGATTTCTTTAAGGCAAACTGCCAAACAATTTACGTGCCCTATTTATGCTTCCACATCTTGTATGCATGTCTGTATATCTTCCAGCAATCATGGCGTTCCATGAGATGAAATTTCCATTAGGCATTTTTGCAGAACAGTGCACATGCTTCTGTACTTGGTGCAGATCCAACAATCATGGCATTCGATGAGATCACGTTTCTTGAGGCATTCTGCTGAACAGTTTACGCGCCTTGTCAATGCCTCCCATTCTTCGAATAATCTCCTCTACCATCGCAATTGACATGCCTGCATCTATGCTTCCATTCTCTTTGTCCACGGGCAAAGCAGGGAGAACATTGACAGTGGTTAGAAAATTTGAGTTTAAGCCTGCCCATTCGCATATACTGGAAAGTTTCCAGTTTTCTTTTCAACAAATCCAATTTGTGCAGATTCCGCAATCACATTCCCATGAGATCACGTTTCTATGGAGAGGCATTCTGTCAAACAGTTTACTCGCTTTGGCTCTGCTTCCATATCTTGCGTGCTTGTCATGGGTTCATACATTCGAGGGGATGAAATTGCATTTGAAGCATTTTGCCAAACATTTACTGCACGGGCAGGAAGAATGTTGACAACGTTATGGAATTTGGCTTTACACCTGTGCATTTGATTGGAGTTTCTTATGCCTTTTCAACAAATCCAATTTGTGCACATTCTGCAATCATTTCATTTCATGAAAGGACATCTCTTGGACGCATTCTGTCAAAGAGCTCATAGCCATTTCCATACTTTCAGCCCTTGTGCATATCCTGCAATCCCTGTATTCCACGGGCTGCATTCCTTTGAGGCAGTTGGTTCAAAGAGTCCACGCGCCATTATGCATCTGCTTGAGGGTTTCTAACGCCTTTCAATAGATCCATTTTATTTTTAACCCACGCCCTCTCCATTATTCCATTTAATGAGATCCCTGATTGAAACAAAATGTCTAAACAGTTCACGAGCCGTCTCTGCTTCCACATTTTGCATGAATATTTTTAAAAGCTTTTCAACTGATCTGATTTATGCGCCTTACTTGAGGGATTCAGTCAAACAATTCATTTTATGCAAACCCTCCAATTATGGCATTTGATGAGATCATGGCTTGAGACATTCTATAAAGTGATTCATGTGCCTCTGTCTCTGTTTTAACCTTTCGCAAAAGTTTACATACATTGTCTATATCTCCATATTTTGTCACGAGACGACATCTCTTTATGCAGCGCAAGAAGGGGAACAGGAACAAACACTAAGCGGGATCAGAGTGAGACCTTCATACTTCCATGGTGGGAGCGGAACGAACACCACAACAGTGCGGAACGGGAACAAACACCCAGTGCAAACATTCTCCCTTCAGTTCCGTTCCAAGTCTGATATTGTTCCGGTTCCACAAAAAAAAAAATTTGCTAAGCGGGATCAGGATCAACTCCACCCGGGTGCGGAGCCAAATCAGGATGGGAACATTTTTTTTTTTTTTTGTATTTGCCCTGTTCTCATTTTCTTCCGCCTCCGAAATAAATCTTTTAATAAGGCAAGGTCGAAACGGGAGTGGGTCAAGTGCGGGATCGGGACCATTTCCAGGCGGAAGAGGAGCAGAAACAATGCGGAAGCGAGACCAAGGGAAGAACTGGGAATGTTTATTTCCCTTATCAAGGTGCGAGTGCGGATCCGGGTCCGGGTCCGGGTCCGGGTCCGACGTAAAAAAAAATATTTTCAAAAATTTTCCAACTTTTTATGTTTTGACTTTATTCAATTTTTAATCATTTTATTTATTTTCATAATTTTTTACATTTTCAAAGATTTTAAACTCCCTTTAAAATAAAAGGATTTATTTTAACAATCATTTTAAAAATCCCATTTAACCCTAAATTTAAATTTTATAAATCTTAAAAAAAAAAATTATATTATTTAAATTAAATAACTTATTTCTAAAAAGATTATTATTCATATTATTATTATTATTATTATTATTATTATTATTATTATTATTATTATTATTATTATTATTATTATTATTATTATTATGTTTAAACTTTATAAATCCTTTAAATCATAAAAGATATATATTATTTAAATTTTCAAAATAATAAAAATATAATAATAATAAAAATTATAATCTTTAAATTTTCACATTTCAATTTTTTTTGTATTTTATAATTTTGTAATTTTTTTGTATTTTCTCAAATTTTCTATTTTTTTGTATTTTCTTGAATTTTCTATTTTTTTGTATTTTCTCGACCAAAACACAAAAACAATGACGTGAAACAACAAAGCGACGACATGAAACCAGAAACAAGCGACGCGAGGATGAAGACAGATAGACGACAACAAAAAGACAAAGACAAAAAAACGAAGACCAAAACGAACAAACAACACAACAATGAAAGACAAGACAAAACGAAAAGGAAGGGACAGAGAACAAGATGGGACAACACCTAAACGAAGCAGGGAACGGGGACCGAGATGGAACCAGGAACAGGAACCTTGGAAAAAAATTTGTTCTAGTTCCGGATCCGACAGAGACAAAGAAAATAGAAAGAAGAAAAGAAGAGGGGGTCCTCGACTTTGCCAAGCAAAAGTTGGGGTGTTTATGCAAGGCATAACAAGGAGTAGGGTTCTTACATCACCTATCAGGGGGGATAGACTTGTACGAATCACCTAGGTGGAAAAACTTATTGCATGACTGACAAAAGAGACCAAATTTCTCATATTCAATTGATTGATTCCACACACCAAAATGAGATCTAAGAAAGACTGATGAAGGAGAAACTTTATTAACTTCTACATTAACATAGATTGTACAGTCAAAGAAATGTCATGAATTCTATAAATTTACTTTATCAATGGTAAGAAAATAGCTAAAGAAACTAGCTATACGATGGAAGAACTTAGGGTTCTAGAATTCCAAAGGTAGACCTAGTAGCTAGACCTAAGTTAGGGTGGATGCACTGATTTTAGCTAGATGGTTGAAACCCAGTTTCCATTTACATAATGAAATATAGTTTTTTTTTAAATTATCAAACACCCAAGGTCTTATGAGGAATTTGAGAAAATATTCATATATTTTGAAACTAAAAAAAAAAGAGGCCATTAGCCATAGCACTAATTGAAGCATTACCTTTTAGTTTCCAATTTGAATTAGCTCACCTCCTAACCTGATCAATATTGGGTTTAAAACCAAGGAACTCACCTACAAGAGAGAGTTGTAGATCAATATTTGTCTCATACATATTAATGTCATTTGGGACATTAACTTTGAGACTCACCACTACATAAAAGGACTCCAAGGATGGTGCAAGTCTAGAAAACCACACATTTGAGGCTTTACTGCTAATCAAATTTTCCAAAAAAAAGGATGGTTCCTCACCAGAAAGGGAGGAATCAAGAGTGGAAGAATAAAATGGATGATACTTCTCCAAAGTAAGGGTCAAGAAAATAGGGAGGATGAGGACGGTCCTTTTCCTTTAGAAGCCCGAGGTGCAGTATCATACAAGCTCACCCTTTTACTCTACATGGCAGCAAAGGAAGATAATGGGGAAGCCCATTGGGCCTCCCAACATCTAGGAACATGGTGGACATCATAACAAAAGAAGAAACTTAGAAAGACAGAGAGTAGAAAATTTCCAAAGAGATCCTACTATTGCTATTTAATTTTTTTTTCTAAGATTTTTTTTTTTTTTTATTATCTTATTTGTAAGGAGAAAAGGAATGTGTAAGATTAAAGCATTCAACTATGCACAATGGGAATGGAAATTTATAATAATTCTCTCTCAATGTTTATTAAATAGTTTCATCTATTAAATTATAGAAAAATTATAGGTAAAAATGTTATAACTATGCCACTTTTTATTTAGTGTTTTTCTATATTTTATAACATCATATTGTATACAACTTCTAATGAAATTATGTTCATTTCCTTATTTTTCACATATCTCTATTCATGTGTATTTGCATAGATCTATCTAAAAAATTATATTTCTACATATTTCTATGAACATCCTCTTTTCATTACACTTCCTATATCCAAATATTTTGTACACAAACCTCATTTGTTTGTTATCTTAATCTAATAGGTGTGGGTTTCTATATATCTAAACCTCAAAAATTAAAAATTAAATTTTAAATTTTGGTTGATTCCTCATTTTACTAGTGATTTGACTAAACATATAATACATGATTACATGATTTATTATTATTTCCTTTTAATTTGATTGGTAAAAATAAAAATGTGTTTCATACTTTTGGCCAACTTATCAACACAAGTGAATTTAAATATTTATAACTAAAAATCAATTTTGATAAAACAATTGATCTAGCAAGAACCATTGTAACTAAGTTAGATATGGCCATAACTTTTTCAAATAAAAGTGTTCACTAAATGCATATGTATTACCATTTTAAGGCCAATTATATAGATATAGATATAGATATAGATATAGATATAGATATAGATATAGATATAGATATAGATATAGATATAGATATAGATATAGATATAGATATAAAATAAACTTGATGTTTCAACAACTCATTCTCATGTAAATAATTTTTTTTTAAATATAAAATACCCTTTTGTATATTTATGAGCTTAGTTTTTAATTAATATTTATATTTGTTACTAAAATTAGGTTATTAGCACCAAAATATAAGGTAGATTATCTTATCCAAAAAATGACTAAAATTTATTTTTAAAAATTGAAAAAAATATGGTGTACTAGATAAAAGATTATATGACAAGATGATATAATTTTTTTTCTATTTTTGATAAATAGTTAAGACAAAAGGTGATGTCCCAAGATAACAATTGTGTTTTCAATACATGATTATTTTAAGATTTATTTAAAAATTGGGAGAAAGTAAATCTATCGACTTTTTTTATTTACTTATAAATACACACAAAAAATTGAAGGAAAGAAAAAATATATATATATAAAGAGTGATGTCTTGTTTAACTTCATTTTTTTAGTATTTTATTAGCAACTAAATTATAGTACTATCGATTTAAAAAATCTATATATTCAAATTTATTTTTTTTAAATACAAACATAAATTACTCTTAAAAATAAATATTTAATTAGTTTAAATCATTTGAAAATTCAAACCATATATGTCACTTTTCAATGATTCACGTTAAAATTTGGATTACCGTTGCTTGATTCCTTTATAAAAGTGGTATATTTCTCATTTTACATATTATTTTCTTCCAACATTTAATTCTCATTCTATTGTTGCAAGGTTTTTCTACCTATTTTCTTCCTTCATCATCCTATACAACAATCACCATTAAATGCAATTAGGTGTTTGCACTTGATTTTTGATCTACTCTATTGGTGTGCAAAACTTAAATCACCATCTTTAGTTTTAGATATAATGATCATGCTTTGTCACTAGGGAAAGTCAATTTATGTGTAACAAGGATCTATGGAAACACATAGCTTCATGCATTACTCATAAAATTAATATGAGCTTGTGCACACCATATAGATCTCCTTTATCATGTTAGGGATTAGCCTTAAAATTAGGAAAATATTTTCTCTATCAATTTTTTTTATCAAAAGCCCACATTACTTGTGTCAATTACACCCCTCTCAATAGTTGTGGATTAGCACAATTTCATGTGGGTTTCAATATTTTCCTCTACATAAAATTGAAGAATTATAGCAAACTTCTAAGAACATTTCCATGAGCATCTTTTGGATTGAGCATTATACTCCTAGGATTTAGCCTTCTCTCCCACTTTCATCAATGATAGGCATACTATGTTGTTTGGATTTTTATCTCATAGAGCTATTTGCTAACCTAAGAATTTTTTTTCTTTTAATTATTTTAGCATTTAAGTGAGCTATTTATCTTAGTTTGTCCTCTTTTATGACATACAACTCTTTGCCATATTTTTATGGCTAGGTAGCAACATCACCCTCCCTCCAAAAGGTGTTGGGCATGAGAAAGGTGTTATGCATGAGAATATCAATAGGCATTGGAGTGAATTATCTTTGTTACCAATTTTTTTATCTAGGAGTGTTCATAGATCCAAAAGAATCTATGAATATTAATTATTTTCTTACATGTATATTTTATTTTATAAATTTATAAGATCTATCTTTAGTTACATAAGTAGTCTATAGCATTCTCTTTTGCATCTCAAGCTCTACATAAAGAAAATATATAAGGGAGAGAGCAGAGATCTTTGAAAATGAGGCACTCAACTTGATATTTCTTATCTAACTCAAAACATTACCTTGGTCTTCTATTTCCATTGCATTGTATTCACCTGTGTCCTTTGATAAGGGCTTCACAGTGGTCAAGGTTTTCAAAAGGCATGCACATGGCCTCTCCAATCAACCACATCAACCACTATAATGACCAAGATAACAAAAATACCTTAATGGCTTCCAAATAACTATTCAAACCCCTCTGCATGGTAGCACATTGAAAGAAGTTCATGATCATCCCCAAAATTTGGCACACATTCCCTTTGATAAACATTTTTTTTTTCTTTGAATGGTCTTCCACTTGCTCAATGACACTTTTTTGCTAGTATATTATTTTAATAAAAAATTGAAGTCATAAAATTTAAACTAGAATATATTTTGACCATCGGCTCTTTATTAATATTTGTAAATGGGATCCGCTTTCTTTATCAAATGTGGAGGTATTTTTTCAACTGTAAATAGTTGACATTTTAGTATTTCGATCCTCTACACTTTGGCATCAAGATAATTTAAATTTATTTATGCTTTTACTAGTTATTCAGCTTTCGAAAGCAATATTTCTAAGAAAATTTTGATGAGGTAGAATTTTCACCCTAACCATCAAATTTAAAAAAAATAAATTGACAACTATTAAATTTTTACATGGAATTAAAATTTTCATGTAATTTTAATATTTTGGATAATCTCAATTTATAAAAATCATAGTTCATTATAAACATATGATTTAGGCATCTAATCTTAACAATATTGTAATTTATCTTACATATTTTCCTAGATGGGGCCAAAATCATTAATAAAATATTATGAGGGTGTCTCGACTTGTGTCTTTATGAACTTCTATGAGTCATCTCTTGAACACTTAAAAAATTCAATTAAATATTCTTTTTTCACATAAAATTATCCAACAAATCTACTAAGCATGGAGTCAAATAAACCTATTGTGTATCTCACACCATTTAGTTTTCATGAGTAGAAACTTTGTTATTTCACTTATAACAAAGAGTCAAGGGTTGGATAGGGTAACTATGGGTACATAAAAACACTATAATGATACTAGGGGTAAAGAAAATAGTTTAAAAACTTAGTCCACACTTCAGATTTTTTTGTCTTAATCTATCTCTAGAACTTCTATTCCATGTAGAAGCCTTGAAATCACCTAGTGATTTTGGCTATCCTTAGAAAGACTCTTTTGTAAGATTTTTTAACTAAGAAATTATGAGCTAGAAAATAAACTCTTAAGCTTGATTCTACTTAATTTTGAAACTTTGGAGGACTATTTCATAAAATTAAAATCATTAAGGTTGAAACTCAAAGAATGTGGGATGGTGAGAAAGGATAATCATATCACTTTCATGCTTTACAAATTATGTCTTGAATACTCTATATTTGTCTCTACCTTCTATTCTAGTAAATGATCTTTTGGATTCATGTGATAAATTCCATATTTAGATTATTTCATTGTATACTTATGTGAGAAAGATAAGCTAATATAGATATAAAAATTGCAGTATTGTGAACCTAAAACAACAAAGGGGGTAAACGCTATTATCAAAATGATATGAAACTAAAGGATGAAAATAAATATAAAAATAAAAATAAAAGTTTTTAAATAAAGGGAAACCCAAGAAAAAATTAAAGTGTGCCTTTTGCAAGAAACCTAGACATGATGAGTATAAATGTATGAAGAAATAAATTGGCCACCATAATCATCTTCTTTAGAATTATTTGGTCCTTAAATCAATCACAAAGCCTTCATTAACTTTAGAAAATTATAATGAAAAAGAGAAATATAAGGGCAAACCACTTATGGCATTTCTTGTACGTGATTCAAATAGATAGATTCTTGAATGGAGAGAATCATATCACTTGTTTGCTTTACAAGAATTTTTCACATCACAATACCATATAGATACATTCAAAATATTGATAGCTAACAAGTTTATATATGTGTTTGTGGGAAAGGAACTATTGACATAGGAAAATGATGTTTCATTGATTTCTTTTCCATTTATGAATAAAATAATGTTCTTTCCATATATAAAACTATAAAGACAATGAAGACTACTAAGTTCACATCAAATTCAATGATAATTTAAGTTTGTAGAGTAGGGAGGTTTTTGTAGTTGGTAACAATGATAATTTATCTCATATATACACTTTCTTTCATTTTTATCCTAATAGTTACTTCTTTATAGTTCATAGTCCTTCATATGGTTTTGAAATTTCATCATGGGTTGAGTTTGGTGACTCAAATCCTTATGTTATTCAAAAAATCCTAACATCACATCCAACATTACCTGTTATTATGTTTAGATTCAAATTTTCGTAAGAACTTCCCACTGTTTCATGCAATAAGATGTTGGTACTAATTTTTAAGAAAATTTGGATAGATTCCTAGAAAATATTCCATCTCTATTTTTAGAGTACCACATTACATATTGGGAAGATATTATTCAGAGTGTTAGTGTTTTTCTATTATATTTCTTAGAGAGTTTTTAAAGATGCTTCACTGAGAGCATCTAATAATTATTTCTAGAAGGACTTCACTTCTTTGGTACATGTTCTACATTAGTATTTACATGAAGAATTTGAGCAGCATTTAGAGAGTTCATCATTGTATGGCTCTATAGTCTCTCTTTTTCTCTCTTATGGGGGGGGATTTATTCTATATTTGAATCTTATATCATATCTCTTTTGTAAGGAACTTTTTGCAATAGGATTTTCTTCCTATCTCTACTTTATGATATATTGCATTCTACATGGGTACCTAACATGGCCAGTAACTGAGATCCATCATCAGTTTTTTTTATTACTCCATAAGTTATACTTAAGGGGGAATCTTAGTGTAAATAGTGTCTTGACATATCTAGTTAGGACATATCCTTTCTATGACTTTCCTGTTAACAATTAACTTAGGTTTATTTAGGATTTTTATTCTTTGATTTCATCTTATTTTATTAAGACATGTGTCATCATCATTTGAGACACCTATTGCATGTACATATTATGCATGATGACACACTTATCACTTCAGCTTAGATGTATAACACATTTGAAGGGGTAGTCAAAGTTTCAATCCTATCTTATCACATCCCTATCCATGCCTATATATGAAAGTATTCTATGTATATTTTATATAGTCTCATTATATAATACCCATTATTTTTTAACACATTATATTTCACTAGTGGAAGGTGTAAGGAAGCAAAGGTAGTGAAAAAACTTCCTACACTAATCTTGAGATGAGAATAATTCAAAAAATCTACAGATCTTTAATAGTTACAAAAACTTAAACAAAAATAAACACAAATATCATTCATACCACAACATAGTGATTTACGTGGGGAAAACCATCTTGAGATAAAAATCCCACACTCCAAAGGCCCCTCAATATATTATTTAGAAATAAAAAATATTATGATATACTTGCAAAGCAAGCTTTTCATGGGAGTATCACCAACTAGAGATCCAGAGGTAACACATCCGCTATTAGACTCTCAAAATACATCATAATACACAGCCATAATACCACGCCCTCATAATATAGGGTTTCCTTCTAGGGAAAGTCAAGCCAACAAAATATCAACTATTAGATATGAAACCTAATGATAAATGGTCCAGATTTACAATAATCAAATATACATAAAATATGGCTTACGAGGGTGCTACCCCAGAACCCCCACCAAGGCACACTACCCCCAAACCCCGAAATGGGGGGATGAGCCCCCCCAAACCCCCATAGGGGGGTACCCACCTTGCAACTCCCTTGCACTAATGTATCAATAGTACCTTATGTATTTGCAAGGTTGAGACACATTTTTACAAAAAATCTCCCACTTGTCAAACACCTTGAAAGAGAAACAAGAAGATGTAAAAATGTCATCTTTTAATTTCTAGGTGCTGAGAGGCCCATAGTCTTTGAACACCATCTGAACTTCTTTGTGCTCATAGGCTTAGTTAAAGAATCAACAACATTTATCAAATTCTCTACCTTAACCAGCTTCACCTTGCCTTCTTTGACCATATCTCTAACAAAATGATAATGTACATCACTGTGCTTAGTCTTGGAATGAAATTTCTAGTTCTTGGCTAGACATATCACACTCTAACTATCACAGTAAATTGTAACTACATATTTTTTTATTCCAATATCTGAACATGATCTCTTAAGCCAAATAGCTTCATTACAAGCATGAGTAGCTACCATATACTCTGTTATAGTAGTGGAAAAGCAACCACAACTCATCACTTACTCATCCAAATAATTGCACCACCAAATAAAGTAAGCATATAAGAACTGGTGGATCTTCTACTATTGACATCACCTACCTAGTCTGAATCCACATAACCATGAATATCAAGGGAAATGTCATCTTCAGTCATATTAATATGATAATATAAGGAATAATTTGAGGTATCACATAAATATTTGAAGACTCTTTTAACTACATCCCAAAGAACTCTACTAGGATTAGAAATATATCTAGAAATAACTCCCACTACTTGAGCAATTTCTAGTCTAGTAAAAGCCATAACGTACATCAAACTTCCAACTGCACTCTGGTAAGGAACTTTTCTCATGTCTTCCATCTCTAATGGGGATGTTGGATAATCTGAAATAGATAACTTTGTTCCAACTAAAATAGAAACACATAATGGTCTACAATCATGCATATCAAACATCTATAAAATTAAATTGACATACTTACTCTTTCCAAGCCATAGCTTTTTATTCACTCTATTGTTAGTGCAATTAATTAATTATTACACTAGCATAAGTTAACTTAGGTCTTGCATTTAATTAATTAAGTCCTAGGTTGCATTATTAGATAAATCATTTAATAAATAGGGAAATATTCCCTTGTTTGGTGGGATAAGATTCCTTCTAGAAGATGAGTTGTCCTTCTAGAACTTATCTCAACATTTAATAATCATCTAGATAGGGTTCACATGTTGTCACATGTTGTTAGATCAAGACACATGGCAACATCTCATGCATCTTAGGTTTTCATTCTTGCCTATATAATTAGGCATCTTGTTCATTTGTAACATATCAAATATCAATATCATATCATCAATATAGAATCTCTATTGTGCATGCCTAGTTGCAATACTTTTCTTTATGGTTGATCATCTTTCCTGAAAAAGGTCCTCCATTGAAGACTACAGCTTCAAGGACCTTGTACATCCATAATCTCAACATGGTATCAAAGCTTGTCCAGTGAAAAATCAACCCTCGATCAAGAAAGTTGGTGTGTGAGATTTTTTTTGCCAACCGAAGGTTTCCATTGAAGGCTACCTGCTTCCACCTGGGGACCAGGCTAATTTCTAAAGTAGATAGAGTCAAATTTGAGCTCGCCATTGTCTTCAGAAGGCCTCAAAACCCTAGGATCACTTGCCCATTCATCAAAATTAGATACATCAACCCGGGAGCATCAGAGGGAAGGACTGTACCCCGCAAACCTGTCGCATCAAGGCCTATTTGTCAGCCCACTCCCATCGCTTCTGCCCACTACTTGAGTTCATTTCCCAGCTAGCCTTTACCTCCCACCAATGCATGTGTTCCATATCTCACCGGTATATGTTCTCCCCACCACTGCCACTAGCTCTCGCCGACCGAGTTCTTCATTTGGGGTTAAGCCACTAGCGGCCCCCTGGCTGCCACTCATCTGCCACTTCGCCCCCGCTAGGATTGGAAACATTTTTTTTGCCACTATATCCATGCCGGTCATATCACTAACTAGGAGCCAGAGCCCAAGTGCTTTTTTTTGTACCTTATTAGCCTATAAAGTGCCTCTGATAGGCCTTTTTTTTCATTTTATCACAACTTTCACCCACAGTGTCCAAAATCAGCAAACAATATACCGTCAAAAATGGAATTTTGTGTACTTCATAATAGTGGCATCCATTCTATGAAATTTTGCAAGTAGAAAATTCTACATTCAACTAAAGTCTAAACCCTAGTTTGGACTCGATGAGTCATATCTTCTCATCCATTCATCATATTTCAGTGATTCCAGTGGCATCAAGAAGGTGATTCGGATCTTTTTTCATCAGTCCAAACCCCTTGATCATTTTTTAGCTCCAGGTACTCTTGCATGAAATTTTTTCAATTTGCTGCATTGATCAATAACCTGGTTATTCTGAAGCTTGGGAAAATATTTTTTGATCCGGGTTGCATCACTTCAGTTGTACATCATATTTGGAAGCCTTTCTTTGCTATTAAAGGTCAGTGTCTTTTCTTTTTGTGGAGAAAGTTCATTATGGGGCTTGCATATTATTCTCCTTCTTTGGTTATGCTGCATAAGGGTAACTATAAGCAATGGTGAGATGGGATCTGCTACCATCTTCATTCACTTGATTTGTTGCCACATCTATTTGGTATAGTTCCCCATTTGAGTGAAGGTATTCATGAACTTTCTTGGAGTTGTTGTAGATACACTATTTTGGAGATCATTTCTATGCAAGTTGATTCTGATGTTTTGAATTCTATTGATCATTGTGATTGTCCTCATATTCTTTGAACTAAGCTTTGGGAGCTATATAGAGATTCAGATACTCCACTATTCCCCAATGATCATGATTCAAAATGTCATTTTTTAGATCAGGTTCCCCATGATGATATTGTTGGAGAGGAGGTTAATTGCCTTGATCTTTCTGAAGAGGTTTACAAGGTTGCTTTAGGTGCTTCTTCTCCATCAAAGACTATTGGTATTCCTTCACATTCAGTAATTCCTTGTCCAAGTTCATTGATTGAGGCTTCCACTATCATCATTCATCAGGAAACCTTCAGTTTTCCATAGTTGAGATCATAGGATGGCTTCGTTTCAGGTATCACTGACTTGGCTACTTCTATAGGTCTGGAGGACCTTCTTGAGGGGATATCACTCCTCTATTAAGATATTTCTTATCTGAGACTTCTTCCCTATCATTCCATTCAGGACTTGAGGTTTCTTCAGCATCTACCATTGGATTTTTTTCAGACTTCTTTCAATGGTTTTGAGGACACTTCATTCAAGGGGGCCTATCAATTCTCCATCATATCCATCACATCTTTGTCTTTGGATATTTTTCAACATCAGTTTCTACATCGTCTTGGTTTGTTACACTCTTCATTGATTATGGAATCTTCCTCATTAGGCAAGGAGACATTTGAGCAGAGTTCAGAGAAACCATTGTCATCCACCTTCATCCTTCCTTCCTTCAATTCATATCCAAAATGGGAAGCATCTCTCCACTTGTAGTATGTCATTCTTTAGATCAGGTTCTCCATGATGATATTGTTGTACAGGAGGTTGATTGCCTTGATCTTTTTGAAGAGGTTGACAGGGTTGCTTTAGGTGCTTCTTCTCCATCAGATACTATTGGTATTCCTTCACATTCTGTAATTCCTTGTCCAGATTCATTGATTGAGGCTTCCACTATCATCATTCATCAGGACACCTTCAGTTTTCTAGAGTTGAGATCACAAGATGGCTGTGTTTTAGATATCACTGACTTGGCTACTTCTATAGGTCTGGAGGACATTCTTGAGGGGATATCACTCCTCTATTTAGATATTTCTTATCTGAGACTTCTTCCCTATCATTCCATTCAGGACTTGAGGTTTCTTCAACATCTACCATTGGATTTTTTTTAGACTTCTTTCAATGGTTTTGAGGACACTTCATTCAAGGGGGCCTATCAATTCTCCATCATATCCATCATATCCATCACATCTTTGTCTTTGGATATTGTTCATCATCAGTTTCTACATCGTCCTAGTTTGCTACACTCTTCATTGATTGTGGCATCCTCCTCATCAGGCAAGGAGACATTTGAGCAGAGTTCAGAGAAACCATCGTCATCCACCTTCATCCTTCCTTCCTTCAATTCATATCCAAAATGGGAAGCATCTCTCCACTTGTAGCTGGTTTTGTTTCTTCTGAAAGGGATACAAGTTGTTTGCCGACATTGGATCATGTTTTGTCTTCAGACACTTACCATCTTTGCATGTGATCGCATCTTCTGGGGGGCTACCTAGTCTCTCTATTTCCTCCCTATGAGGGGGCTATTGTATTGTATCCATGTGATGGATGGTGTACTTGGGGGGTATTTGGGAGTCCTCCATCCTTCCCATCCTATCTCACATCCTTTTTCATTTTCATCTCCTTTTTGGAGAGGGGTTTTGTTGCCACTGGGTTTTCCCCTTTTCTCCGATTGTGGGATATTTTCTACATATTCATGTACATGGGTACCTAACATGGCCTTGTAGATGGGACCCATCATCAATCATCTTCTTGCATAATCATTGCATGTTCCTCCCTAAGTTGAACTTATGGGGGGGTGTAATAATTAATTAATTATTACACTAGCATAAGTTAACTTAGGTCTTGCATTTAATTAATTAAGTCCTAGGTTGCATTATTAGATAAATCATTTAATAAATAGGGTAATATTCCCTTCCTTGTTTGGTGGGATAACATTCCTTCTAGAAGATGATTTGTCCTTCAAGAACCTATCTCAACATTTAATAGTCATCTAGATAGGGTTCACATGTTGTCACATGTTGTTAGATCAAGACACATGGCAACATCTCATGCATCTTAGGTTTTCATTCTTTCCTTTATAATCAGGCATCTTGTTCATTTGTACCATATCAAATATCAATATCATATCATCAATATAGAATCTCTATTGTACATGCCTAGTTGCAACACTTTTCTTTGTGGTTGATCATCTTTCCTAGCAAAGGTCCTCCATTGAAGATTGTAGCTTCAAGGACCTTGTGCATCCATAATATCAACATCTATCTCTTTTAACTTTCATCCCAATAATGTGTTTAGCTACACAAAGACCTTTCATTTCAAATTTAACAGTAAGTTGATATTTTAGTTCTAAAATCATACTTTTCCCTCTACCAATAAATAACATATCATCAACATATAATGCAGTAAATAGGAAACAATCACCATTAGTTTTATAATAAACACAATGATTTGATTTATAATGATCAAATCACAAACTCAACACATATGTATCAAAAAATTTGTACCACATCCTAGGACTTTGTTTTAGGCCATACAAAGATTTCTTGAATTTGAAAACTAATTTACTTTTACCTTTCACCATGTAGCACTCTGGCTATATCATATAAATATCCTCCTCCAAGTCACCATGAAGAAAAGTAGTTTTAACATCCATTTTCTCAACCTCTAAATCATAAACATTAGCAATAGAAAGGAAAAATCTAATGGATGTCATTTTTGCAACAGGAGAAAATATCTTACCATAATCAACACCCTCATTTTGAGAGTAACCTTTCACAACCAACCTTGATTTATATTTCTCAATACCTCCATCTAAACCAATCTTTCTCTTGAAAACCCATTTGCACCCAACAAACTTTCATCCTTTAGGTAATGGTAAAAGATCCCATGTATCATTCTTTTTGAAAGCTTCCATTTCTTCATCCATATAAATCTTCCAAGATTCTACATCATTCATACCTAATGCCTCTTCTAATAATCTAGTTTCATCCACATTAGTATTTAAAGAAAAAATTTATCTCCAATAATTTAGTATCATTTAGTTAATACCTTTCAGCTGGTTTTCTATGCCTTGTAGACCTATGAATAGGATGAGTTGGAGGTTCTTCCTCCTCTTCTAAAGATTCAAAGCTAGATGAGCTCTCCTCAACTTTTTTTCTATCCATGGGCCTCAATTCAACTTTCTCAAGTGTAGAAGGAAATTGAATCACATCTTCCTGTTTACTTTATTCTAGTTGTAATTTAACAAAAGAAGGCTTAGCTTCTCTAAAAATAACACCTCTATTATGTATTACCTTTTGTGTAACAAGATCCTGAATCTTGTATCCTTTCACACCATAACTATCTGATGAAGATACATTTCATAGACTCGTTCTCCAACTTTTTTCACTTCTCCATTGGGACATGTGCATATGCCTTACAACCAAAAACTCTAAGATGTCTTAATGAAGGCTTGTGACCCAACCATGCCTCTATAGGTGTCTTATCAACAAGACCAAACGTAGGAGATCTATTAATTAGGTAACAAGTAGTGGCAATAACTTCAGCCCAAAACCTTTGTTCTCAACCAACACCACTAAAAATACTCCTACCCATCTACATTAGTGTCTTGCTTATTCTTTTTGCAACTCCATTCTATTGTGGAGAATATTGAGTTGTCTTTTATCTATGAATACCAAAATATTTATAGAATCTATCAAAATCATTAGTACAAAATTCATGGCCATTAGCAGTCCTCAAACATTTTATTTTCTTTCTAGTCTGCAACTCAACCATTTCTTTAAATTCTTTAAATCAACTAAAAACTTTAGATTTACTCTTTAGAAAATATACCCATGTCCTACTACTATAATCATCAATAAATGAAACATAATATGTGGATTTACCAATTGAAGGAACATCTACAGGACCAAACACATTAGAATGAATAAGATCCAATAAACCACAAGATTTATGAGAACTCGAGTAAAAATAAACACGGTTTTGTTTTCCATAAATGCAATGCTCATAGAAATCAAATTTAAGGTTACAATTAGACAAACCTTCACTGAGGTTTTTATTTTTCAAGGTCCTCAAACCTTTTTCTCCAATGTGGTAAAGTCTCAAGCTCCATAACATAGTTTTCTCTACAAGTAACTTTGATTCAGAAGATAGAGCACCCTTGGGTACCCAAAAGTCATGACCATCTACTGAAGGTGAAACTCTAACCTCTTCCACAAACTTGCTTTTCACAAAATTACTATTACACTCAACAGGGAATGCATCAAGCTTATACAATGTGCCATATCTGACACCTCTAGCAATCACCATAGCACCTCTAACCATCTTACATGCTACATTAGAAAATACTAGACCTACACACCTGCATCTATTATTTTTCTTACAAATAACATATTTCATGCTAATCGAAGGATATCCAACACACCATTAATCTTTTTTATTCTACCATGAGAACCTAATTTTAACTTTACCACAGCCAACAATATTTAAATAACAATCATCACCCAAGTACACCTTACCTTCATCAAATTCCTCATATTTAGAAAACCAATCTCTATCAAAGGTCATATGGAAAGATGCACCTGAGTCAATTAATCATGCAACATTACCTACATGAGTTACCAAAGCTGCCACGAATGTGTCACCATCTTCCTTCTCAGACTCACAATCAGAATCAAAGCTCTTCTTTTTCTTCTTCTTTTCTTCTTTACATTCCTTATGAACAAGTCCAGGCTTACCAAAATTCCAACAAATAACTTTGGACATTCCAGGAGATTTAGATCTCCCCTTGGACTTGGATTTATCATGCTTCTCATTCTTCTTGATTTTTTCCTTAGGTCTTCCATGAACACTTAGGGCCTCCTTAGCACTAATGTATACCTTTCTCCTCATCTCTTAAAAAAGAAAAGAAATGACCACATCTTCAGTCTTCAATATAAAAAATTACTCCCAATAGCTATAACAAGAGAATCCCATGAATCAAGCAAAGAAGAAAGCAAGATCTAACATTTTTCCTCCACATCTATTTTTATACCAACTAATGCCAACTAAGCCACTAGCATATTGAATACTTCTAGAAGATCTTTAATTCATACACCCTATTCCATTCTCAAGGAATATAATTTCTTCCTCAAGAAAATATTGTTGACTAAATATTTGGCCTGATACATCTCACCAAGCTTCTTCCATAGTTTTTGTGCAAAGGTATCTTCATGGACATTGATTAAAATAGATTTCACGAAGTACAATCTAATTAAATCCTTTGCTTTATGGTCCATAACATAATAATGAGTAGATTGAGTAGTGTCTGTACGTCTTAAAATTTTCTCATCAATAGCATCCCATAGATCTCTATCCATCAAAAAATCATCCATCTTTAGCTTCCACATTTCAAAATTATTTCTAGAAAATTTACCCACCTCTATTCTCCTTGATGAACTTGCAATCTTAAATTTCCTACAACAAGTTCAAAAAGTGTCTTTTGCACAAGCTTCCACTCAAATCTATATGAGTTTAAAAAATCCAACAACCCACAACTAAAACCAAAGGTGATTAGACTTTGATACCACTTGTAAGGAAGCCAAGGTAGTGAAAAAAATTCCTACACTTATGTTGAGTGGAGAATAATGAAAAAAATTATAAATCTTTAACAATTAAAGAAACTTAAACAAAAATAAATACAAATATCATGCATACCACAACACAGTGATTTACATGGGGAAAACCCTTTCAGGAGAAAAACCCCATGCTACAAAATCCACTCAATATATCATTGAGAAATCACAAAGATTATGATATACTTATAGAGTGAGCTTCTCAAAAGAGTATCACCAACTAGAGATCTAGAGGTAACACAACCACTATCAGACTCTCAAAATACATCACAATACAAAACTATAATACAACACTCATAAAATAGGGTTTCCTTCTAGGAAAATTCAAGCCAACAAAATATTGACCATTAGATATGAAACCTAACAATGAATGGTCTAGATTTACAATAATAAATTATACATAAAATGTGGCTTTTGAGGGGGTTGCCCCTGAACTCTTGTTAGGGTGCACTGCCATCAAACCTCCAGCCAGGGGGATGACCCTCTCCAAACCCTCTCAGGGGTGGTATTCCCCCTACAACCCCCTCACACCAATGTATCAATATTACCTTACGTATTTGCAAGCTTGAGACACATTTTCTCAAAAGAAGGTTATATTGTTCTTTTAGATTACTAGCTATTTCTAACTCTTGCAACTATATAACATGATATTTTTATCACCACATGATTTATTCCTAAACCTAATGTTTTCTAACTCATTATAGAGTTTATAATGTACATTTAAGATGTCCCTATCGAATCCCTAGCATTTAATACAACCTTGGATCTTTGTTAGCTTTGAAAAAATATTTCTTCTTCTTCTTCGTAAATGGTGCAGGGCACGTGGGCCTTCATTATGTAAAGGGGGTTTAGTATATAGTGTTTTAATGTTTAAAGTAATTTTCTTGTTTAAAATAATGTCTTTAAGACCATGTTGCAATGTTTTGGATTGGTTTCGGTTAGGAGGGGTCAGTTTTGTGGAAAGTTGTCATTTTTCAAAAAAGTTGTAAAAATTTGCTAAGCAACTTTGCATTTTTGGTCTAATTGAAAAGTTGAATGGTTTCGAATTTTGTAGGTAGTTGGGTTCAATTGGTTTTTTATTGTGAATTATTAAAAGGAACTTGTGTATGTTGAGAAATAAGTTGATGATGTAAATTTGAAAATTGAATAACAAGACTTCGCGTTTTCTATGTTTTGAAGACTAAATTTATTGCTACAATGTTTGATATAGCCTAGGGGTGATATTTTATGCATTGAAATTGATGGAGGATTGAGTTAGCTTCATTTTGGTTTTTGTGTCATAAGATTTCATCAAGTCTTGGGGATTTTATAGTAGATTTTCTGGAACTAGTTCAAAAACCCTAGGTTTTGGGGTTTTGAGAGCAAAATAATGAAAATCTCACCATTCCACTCATTAAAATATTTGAGAATCTATTGAATGGTGTTATATAGGTTTTTTTTTTAGTTCATGGCGTTTGTAAGAGTAGGGGAGGAGGTTTGATGAAGATTAGGTGATGCCCTAGCTGAAAATTCTCTTATTTTGGGCATAAAAGGTTGCATAGGAGTAGTGTTATATAGAAAAGGTGTTTGGAAACCATTCTAGTTGATATAATTTGCATGTAAAAACCCCATATGATGTGTTTGTGGCTTTATAATGAAAAATTGATGTTGAGAGAGTGTAAAACCAATAAGTGTCTTGTTGAGTGAGCCTAATTAGCCCTTGTGAGTAGCATAGCAGTTAATTTTTGAGGGATTTGTTTCAAACAAATCACACCTACACTCTTGATATGTTATTAAATGATAAAAAGGGTATCTAGAATAGTGATTAGATTCTAGGTTGGAGGTCTTATCTGAAAGTTGTGACAAAAATACCTTGTTTTTTGTGCTACAAGGAATAAGGGTAACTTCTGAAGAAAAAATCATTTGTTTGATGTTTAAAGAGTTTGAAAATAGGTTGTTTGAGTGCGTTTTGGTTTTGATACCCTACTCTGCAATTGGTATCAGAGCATAGGTCTAATCTAAAGAAGGGAAAAAGGTTGAGTTGAAGAGGGAATAAGATGCCTCCAAAAGGGAAAAGCATTGCTAGAGAACTGAATGAGTTGAAGGAGAGGCTTGATGCTCTAGAAACAAGTCAGAAGAGAGCTATGGCCATGGGTGATGAGAGTGAATCTAAAGAAGGAGAGGAAGAGGAATTGGATCCTGATTATCAAAGTATAGCTAAGTTACTGAGAGTAGTCAAGGAAGATAAACCTAAGGTGAAGATTGATGTACCTAAGTATGGAGGTAATTTGAATGTTGAAAAACTTTTAGATTGGATTGCAACACTTGAAAATTATTTTGAGTGTGAGGATGTATCTACGGAATAAAGGATGAAGATTGCAAAAACAAAGTTGAAGGGCCATGCACTATTATGGTGGGATTATGAGAAATTTGAAAGGAGGAAGAAATGTAAGTAAAAAAAAATTTATTGGGATAGAATAGTGGCTAGGTTTAAAGGTAAGTTCTTACCATCTAATTATACAATTCAAATGTATAAGAAACTTCAAGGTTTGAAACAAAAAAATGGATGTCAAATCCTATACTGAAGAATTTTATAAGTTGAGTATAAGGGTAGGTCACATGGAGGATGAAGTGGAGAAGGTTGCTAGATATCTTACTAGATTAAGATTCAACATTCAAGATGAGTTAACTTTGGAAAATCCAAGTACAGTTAAGGAATGTTATCAAATGACAATAAGGGAAGAAGACAAACTTAAAAGAAGGCAAGACAAAAAAACTAGGGGTAGAGGCAAAAATTAAAAAGGAAGAGGGACATTTTCTACTCCAAGGAGGTCCTATCAAAGTCAAGAAGATACAAGAAAAGACAAAGAACAAGGTTTTGATGCAAGAGGTGGATTTAGAGGTGGTAGATCAGGCTTTAGAGGCATATTTGGAGGTCAAGGAAGAGGCTCACAATGATTCACAGGAAGGTGCTATCAATGCAACAAGTTTGGACACCAAGCATAGAAGTTCAATGAAGGTGAAAGAAGAGCTCAATTGGTGCAAGAAGAGGATTTTGAGAGTGTAAACTCTCCATCACAACATGCTAATCCTAAAGTTGGAGAATCACTAATGGTAAGAAGAAATCTCATCAAAGCATCAATGGAGAAGGAGCCATTACCAAGGACACTCTTCAAAACAACTTGTAAGTGCATGGGTAGGTATGTCAAGTTGTAATTGATTCAGGAAGCACAAATAACATGGTTTCTCATGAGATTGTTGAGAAATTTAGATTTCCTATAATACCACATGATACTCCTTATAAAGTTTATTGGTTGAATGAGGGTCAGTATGTTTTCGTAAATGAGAAAACTTGGGTGGAGTTCAATATAGGAGGGTATAAGGATAAAATTCTATGTGATGTGTTGCTTATGGATGTGTGTCATTTTCTGCTAGGGAGGCCTTGGTAATTTGATAGGCATGCTTTGTATGATGGTAGAAGAAATAGATATGAGATAGAAAAAGACAGAATCTCCTTTAGGTTGACACCATTGATAGAAGATGATAAAGGACAAACTAAGGCAGCCATTGTGATGATGGTAGGAAGAAAAGAGTTCATAAAGGTGGATGAAGAAGAGTAGATGAACCTTGTAGCTAATTCAAAACTTGAAAGTAGTATGATAGAAGACATGAAGAGTGATTAAATTTCTGAGGGAAATGATATTGACTTGATGTCAAAATCTAATTTGGTGAAGGTCAAAGATAAATTGATTTTGGGGATTCAGGAAGGACTTAGGAAGTGTGTTGATATAAGGATAGAAGAGGTGATTCACTCAATACTTTCAAAAGAGGATAGTGGTCCTTCAAATCCTTTCATATCATAGGTTGGTAAATTTGAGAAAGTAGTAATCATAGGGACCGAATTTCAGATCGAAGAGATGGAAAGGAAGAGAGAAGAGATCAAAGATAAGTTGCAAGGGAAAAAGAGAAAGTTCAAGCACACAATGGGAGTGAAGAAGAAAGAAACTCATTTCAAGAGATGGAGTGACATGGTAATAGGTAAAGAGGCGGGTTCAACAACATTTTCAAGTAAGGAATAGGTTAGGGAGCATCCATCAAGCAGCCCTCAGCAGTTGGAGCATAACTTAAGTGGAAAAGAGTTCAAGAATGCAAAGAATAATTCTATTTTTTAGTACTTGGATCATTGGGAGGGATTTCCTCATGTAGATAGCACTTGGAGATTAGAGAATTATGGAATCAATCTTGGATCTAATGTAGCAGCACTGTCCTCAAGGGGGTTTGAGTCCCTTTTGCCCAGGGAGTATGGTGCAGGGCACCTAGGCCTTCATTATGTAAAGGGGGTTTAGTATATATTATTTTAATGTTTAAAGTCACGTTTTTGTTTGAAATAAGGTCTTTAAGATCGTGTTGCAATGTTTTGGGTCAATTTTGGTTAGGAGGGGTCATTTTTGTGGAAAGTTGTCACTATTCAAAACAGTTGTAAAAATTTGGTAAGCAACTTTACATTTTGGGTCTAATTGAGAAGTTGAATGGTTTGGAAGTTGGTAGGTAGTTGGGGTTGATTGGTTTTTGGTTTTGAATGCTTAAAAGGCACTTTTGTATGTTGAGAAACAAGTTGATGATGTAAATTTGAAAATTTAATAACAAGACTACACATTTTTTGCATTTTGAAAGCTAAATTTGTAGCTACAGTGTTTGGTACGGCTTGGTACAGCCTAGCAGTGATCTTTTATGCATTGAAATTGATGGAGGCTTGAGTTAGTTTCATTTTTCTTTTTGTCTCATAAGATTCCATCAAGTCTTTAGGATTTTATAAAATATTTTCTGAGACTAGTTTAGAAACCCTAGGTTTTGGGGTTTTGAGAGCAAAATAATGAAAATTTCACCATTCCACCAATGAAAATCTTTGAGAATCGGTGGAATGGGATTTGATAGGTTTTTTTTGAGTTCATGGTGTTTTTAAGAGCAAGGAAGGAGGTTTGATGAAGGTTAGGTGATGCCCTAGGTGGAAATTCTCTTGTTTTGGGCATAAAAAGTTGCATAGGAGTAGGGTTTTATAGAAAAGGTGTTTGGAAACCATTCTAGTTGATAGAATTTGAATGTGTAGACCCCATATGATGTTTTGGTGGCTTTATAATTCAGAATTGAGGTTGAGAGAGTGTAAAACCAATAAGTTCCTTGTTGAGTGAGCCTAATTAGGCCTTGTGAGCAGTGCACCAATCAATTTTTTAGGGATTTATTTCAAAAAAATCACACCTGCACTCTTGATATGTTATTAAATTCCTGAAATGGTATCTATAATAGTGATTATATTTTGGGTTCAAGGTCTTATCTGAAAGTTGTGACAAAAATACCCTGTTTGTTGTGCTACAAGGAATAATTGCCACTTGTGAAGAAAAAATCATTTGTTTGATTGAGTTTTGGTTTTGATAACGTACTCTACATTAGTAAAATATTTACACACAAAGAATAATTCTATCATTTTATTTTTAATTTTTAAATATAATGTATGAAGTTCAAAATACATAGAGCTATATCATATAATGAGTTTTACCCTCCTACCAAAAATGATATTATATTTCTCCAAATCTTATTACTTTAACTATACAAGCTCTCAAATATAAAAGTAGCATTTTGAGGCTTAAAAGATCCTTCCTATGTAGATTTATAGATAAATGATCAAAACCTGCATTATCTAGAATTAAATAAGAAATCCAAATATGCTTACAATACAAATAATCACTAACTTAAAATGTATCTGAACAATGTACAATATAAGCAACCCTAGTTCACAAGTTTCAAGTATGAAAACTATAGTTAGGAGAAGTTGTTGAATAGGATAAGTTTTTGAACACACCAAAATACTGAGAGGGGGGATGAATCAATATGCTTCAAAACTCAATCCCAAATTATCAATGTTGGAGCTAATTTATATCAATTAAACATTCATCTACTTAAAAAGAATAGGAAAGAAGATTAGAATAGACACAAGAACATAGATGACACTAGATTTACATGTAAAACTCCATAGGGGAAAAACCATGGTGAGAAATGCTGCTAGGATCTATTATCCTAATCTATCCTCACAAGTAAATAATAGTTGCAACTTTGATTTAGGACTAAAACCCAAGGAAGTAACTACTTCCTAAATTTATTTTAGGGGCTTGTTGGTACTTTCAAATTCTGAAAATTTGAAGTGTCCATTTCAAAAAAAAATCCTTTTCACACTCAGAGGTGCACCTAGAAAATCTTCCTAAGTGACCTACTTTAGAGGGTCATAATTTGGTGCATATTGACTTTCAAACCAAACCCATTTGTGGACCCACTCATGTGACCTATGTGAATGTGAATGTAAATTTTCAGATTCCCATGATAATTTTTGACAGGGTTTTGAAAAGCGAAGATGGAGGGTTTTGGCACTTTTCTGCTATTTGCAAACTTCCAATTTTGCAAAGTAGCCTCATGTTTGAGCTTTTATTTTGCAACTGGATGATCGTCATTTCAAAAGTATTGTTTCTCTCCATTCTCCATGCCTAAATGTGCTTCCATGTCAGTTTTTAGAGTCTCGTGAGTTGATTTGCTATTTTTTCCAGGCCAAAACCAAATGTAATTTGTTCAGTTTTGCATTTGCATTGTTGATGGTGTCTCAAGATGGTCAACTTTGACCTTCAATATCCTTTGATGAATCATGACTCAAGGAAATTCCTCTTGTACACATATTTTGTGTACCTAAATGATCTACTATGTCAAGTGGTAGCTTGCTAGGAGTTGATTTTATATTTTTTCAAAGTGGTGATTTGGTGAGTTTTAATTGGTTTTGAACTACATTTGCGGAAATGTATGACTAAGCAACTTTGACATTGAATATCTTTCACCTTGGGATCTCTTTTGCTGATCCATCTATTGCATTCCATTCTTGGGTCAAATGTCTACATGTGTATAAGTTTTCATGACTCCATGACGCCATTTAATTAGTTATCTAGAGTGATTCCAGAGCCAACTTGACTAGTTTTGCTCACTATTTAAATATGCTAGAAAAGGAATTTTAATGAAAACCCATTTCAAATTTTCTTACCAATAGCATTCAGAGTTGTTTCAAGTCAATTGAGCATAAAAATTGTTCGAAAATGAAAAAAAAAATAGCTGGGCCCACATGGGGACCTGGCATGCTTCACATTGTTATGAGCTTGTACGAGCACTCATACCATTACTATGGTAATATTATGAGTCAAGGTAGTAAGAGGTCATGTTGAAATATGGTCTCAAAGTCAGCAATATGAACTCTTGGGCAGACATATCATAAAGGGGATAGTCAAAATGGAGTGAAAGCTATGAAAGGAGAGGTTTTATTTGTGCAAAGGATGAATGCACTTGGGTTGCCATTGAATAGAGTCACAACACTACTTGAATTTGCTTGGTTGTTAGAATAGTTATATAATACTAAAAGGAAACTCATTTTAAGGGGCCAATGTTATTCAAAGTTTCTTTGAATAATGTATGCATGTTGAACCTGATCAAGAGATGGAGTTATACATCATGCTCTTAGAGTGTTGTAGTCAAGAGAGAACATACCTTCATTATTATGGTCCTCTTAGTCAAATATTATGTATGATAAATAAAATTTATTAGGAATTTTTTGATAAATGTTTTGTACAATAGTACTCTATGATCCATAGGGTGGAAATAAATAAATTACGTAATGTTGCAAAGTTATTTTTGCTCATTTGCTTGGCACAGATTCTCTTCCATGGTATTGTCTTACATACATATGTCTAACAGAGAAGGAATTTAAAGAATATAGACAAAGAAAACTTTGTTTGAAACAATGGAGCAGCGACTGGCTTGAAGGCCAATGCATGAGGTGAATCTAGAACTCACCATGGTGTAGGGTATGAATACCCATCACAGCATAAAGGTGGAAAGAATTCAATTAGAGTTTCTACCATAGTGAGATGAAAGAACCCATGAAATGGGATGCCACTCCATTGCAGAGAGATCCAAAAAATGAATTTGTTGAAAAGTCCTCAAAAAATTTCAAGTAAATTCATCAAAGAAATCATTATGGGGCTTGGCCTCTATCAACAAAGGGGATTCGATTTGCAAAAAATTTATGCAATGTGCACCCACACATAAAGTGGGACTATTGAAAAGACTTTGGAAGTTTTCAAGCCAATGAATTTGGAAGCTATAAAAAACTGCATTCCAAAAGCTCTTCTTCCTTCCTGCATGCACCATGATAAGAGGAGAAGTTTTGAATGGAGAATGGAGGGATTAATCTATTTGCAATCACCAAGCTAGTCAAGGGAAGGGTTTGTGAGTAAAGAAACTACCACCATTATGCTTGATAAAGTAGGTCGCCATGGTAAGAAATTGAAGAGAAACACAAGTGAAATTAGGGTAAAATAGGGAAGAGAAAACGATCAACGGCCACAAATGAATACAAAATGTAGTGAAATCCCATCCCTTCCCCGCTATCTCACGGATGCAAACTGCTCACTAGTTAATCATTATGGGACTGGTGAGATTGAGCCACATTGCTTGTGGTGGGCACATGGGCTTCTTGGAATGCAAGGCTTGATGGCTTTAGTTTTTTTAAAAACCTTTCATTTTGTTTTTGAAAGCAAAGTATTCAAAATATTAAAATGTGCCCCATGAAAAGTGATGGGTCCACATTTTAAATACCTTTATAAAATACTATAGGGAGTGTGGTATGGGTGAGTGAAGTATTTATGTGGTCCGATAAGTTTTTGAAAAAAAAGAGGCCTTCATTAAATTTTCTAAAGGTAAAATTTTAAATGTTGTTGAGTAAACATTGAAAAGAGGTGATTAAATGTGTTTCATCAAGACTTCAATAGGAAATGTAAAAAGGTGAATGTTGGGCAACATGGTAAAAAGGGAGGCCCCACATCAAAATTTTAAAAGGCCACAGGTGAATTTTTTTAATTGCCCCACCAAATAGTCAAAAGCTTTTTATATTTAAAAGAAATTATTTTAAAGCATAAGAAATTTTTAAAATTGATTACAAAGGTCAAATGTGCATAGGAGCCTTCTTTTGCTGGGAGATAAGTGAGGCATGGGGTAAATTATTTTTCCCTATAAAATGCAAGATTTTTCATTGGTTGAAAAAGGGTGAATGTTTTAGGACATTAAGTGCACAGGTGATTTTTTTTTATTCTCCCAGATAAAGTGAATTAAATATTCACTATTTAAGAGGTCCTCTTTGCTAGAAAATGAAAATGCAGCAAAACAAAGTAAATAAACAGGGCTTTCACAAGAAGCTATTTTTCAAATGTTGGCTGAATTGGAATGGAGATTTTTCACGATGAAGTAATTTTCTATTGTAAATTGGTTTACAAAAGAAAAGGAAGATTTTGGAGGAAAATAATTGTTGCTGCAAATGAAGAAAGATGAGAGAAGCTTTTCCAGATTGAAGAAGGGAGTTGCCAAGTGGCATCATCTGATGGATTTTATTTCTTCTTTTGTTTCCTTTTATTCTCATTCTTCTCTCATTGTAAGGGGTTCTAAATTCTTGTATGGGGCTAGGTAGATAGAAATTTTTTGAGTCTGAGTTATAATTTGAGTCTACAAGCTTCAATTGTTGATTTCATGAGTAAATGTCAACTAGTTTGTGCAAGTAGTTCATAAATTTCTTCAAATTATCTCCAGCTTTGTAGATTTTAAATCATATGAATTTAATAATACAAATTAGCTTTGGATTTGTCGTCTCAATTTCCTTGAGATTTTTTTATCTGTTTATGGTTCTATTTCAAAGAAATGGTTAAATAATTTGAGTAGATAATTGTGATTTTAAGTGTACAGGGTGGATTTGGTAAGAAGAATTTCATTGAGAATAAGAGTGGATTTGTTGGTGTAAGGCATTAACAATTGTGAATCCATTGGTTGAAGTTTATTTGCTGATGAATTCTCTTTAGGATTATGCATTTGAATCCATGGCCTAGAATTAGGCATGGATCTATTATTTAGCTTAATGCATCTCAAAAACAAGTTTAAAATAAAAATCATTTTAAATCCTTATTGTTTGGTTGAGATTTGGTGTTGAGTTCTACCTCCCAATTGTAGAGTGAGTGTTGATATACCAAGAATTTAGCCATATTTGAAGTTGTCAGTACTTTCTTTGGTGTAATTGAATTGGGAATTATCTACTATAAAATGAAATGTATGTGTGTAATTGAATTGAGTCTTTATACATTGTATAGGTTGACCCACCTTGGTCTTGCAGATGCAGAAGTGTAGAAGATTTTAGTCTTTGACTAAATCTTGTCAATTGGACAAATCTACCATTGAGTTTGATAATTAGAAAGTGGTTGGTCTATAGGATTCATTGGAATGATCGATTTGGAACACCAATAGGCTAAAACCCAAGGAAGCTACAACTGCCTAATTGAAAAAGGAGCAACTTAAATATGATTGATTGGCTTCAACCATTGATAGTCATCAATTCTACAGATTAGGTCTACAAAGGATCTTGTGATGCTCTTCTCATGCACATATGCATCTTCACACACATCCATTGATGCTCTCTACATATTTGATCTTCTATATATATCATCAACACCCTTGGAATTATAAATTTAGTCCTACATAAATAGACAAATATTAAACTTGTAACATGTCAACCTTCACATCTATTGGTGGTATACAAAAATTATAAAACATTATTTAAATTTTACCCAAATTAGTTGGAATGACTCAAAACATATAGAAAAAATCCTTGAACATCACTCAAACATGAATTAGTGGTGCATATTACCAACATAACCTGATCGGCCTCAACAACAACATAACTTCTCAAAACAACTTGAAAAATTTGTGTGGTTTAGGAAATAAGAAAGATCTTCATGAGCTTCATACCTTAGATACTTTAAGACATGTAGAGTTTCCACACATACTCATAAAACTAAACTTTATAATCTTCTACTGGTGCAAGTAACCATATATATGTTTTGATAAAGAATAGGTGTCTAGAATCAACAATAACACTCTATCACTTGAAAAATGAACTCGTAGAGCACAAAATCACTTGAAACTATAATATAGCATGCATTAGACATCATTGAGTGTGTCCACAAAACCTCTTGGTTAGACATTTATATCTAGAGGAATGTGGAGCATTCCAACAAATCATCATAAGCATTTTGCACTACCATAGCACAAACCAAAACTCTATCACTTCTAAATTTCACTGCAAAAGGATTAATGACTTGAAATATTGGATATAACACCTTCACATCACTTTTGACTTAACTTTAGAATTGCAAGAAAAAATATTTCTCTACACAAGGATGCAAACCAAAATACTGACTCTATCTTAAAGAGTATACATTATGAATTCCCTAGACAAAACTTCTACAACATTTCTTTGAGTTTTGTAGACCAAACGAGTAAGATATTATTGTAGGCATACTAAAACCATATTAGAACATGTGTACCCACCTTTGTATCATACTTGGACAAAAAATTGATCCATACATTGTAATTCTAAATTGTACCATTTGATATCTATGTATACTAACCATCTCAAGAGCATATATAATCTTCAACACACTTTTGACATCAATGACAATGAAACAAAGAAAAATAGGTGTGTGGTGGTTGATTGAAAACAAAAAGGGGGTTCACCAAAATGATAGTAGATAGACCTATTCTCCTTTATTTTACTAGGAAATGTGATCAACACAATGAAAGGACTGTCAACCAAAAGGTGAGTCAAGTCAAGGTGTGAATCTAGTGATTTCCTTTTTTTTTTTGCAAGGATGAAGGTTCTAACTAAACAAAACTTTGGGGAGAAAGATTAAAAATAGAAAACTAACTCCAAGATGAAATCTACAAAGTGTAGCCAATAAATTAAATTTAATTATGATGGAACCAAGAATCAAAATGTAGATCTATGAAAGGGAAAATGATGTGTACCAGTCACCAAAAGTTCTCTTTCAAAGCTTACTAATGACTCATTCACCCTATGAAAAATGAGTTCTGGCTAGGGCTCTGTAAAAATGGTTTATGGGTTCTCTTATGCTATGTATACACTCCCAAATCCTTGATTTTAATAGTTGGATAGCTAGAAATAAATCATGTAGGTGAGTTTCTGTGAAATTGAAAAAATGATGACAACAAATGCAACTTTTACAACTTTGCAATTTTTATCTTCTAAAGATCTTCCACCTAAAATATACAAACACAAATCAAGAGGGAAAAATGTTTTGTTGTTGGCGGATGGGGGTTTTCCTTGATCAAACCCCATTTTGGTAATTAAACTTTGTAATGAAATGAAATAACATGAAAGGAATTATGAATGAACACACCTATGTCACAACTCACCAAACCCATGTTTGAACTTTCGAATGTAGATCTACAACTTGCATGAAATAGCCTCAATGGGTGTGGGTCTTGATCTTGAAACTTGACTTGAAAAAATTCCTTTGAATGCTTGAATGGGTCTTCAACACTACATCAACATATTATATGAAATAACATGCATGATGCAAGAAGACTTTGACATTCTAATATGATCTTGATTGCTACAATAATCTTCAATAAATATTCCTTAGATTTCCTTGAAAATTCTCTTGAAATCATAAACTTTATCTCATGAAAATTCTAGGATGCTTGAAATTCTTAGGATTAAACATAGTGAAATGACCTCTTATTTATACATATGTTAACATTAGTTCACAAAATTAAAATAACACAAGCCAAAATGTGAGTACAAATTTAAAATCATTGAAATACCACCAAAAACATAATTTAAATTAGGGTCCTAGGTCTAAGTGAGGACCCATTCACCCTTGGGTGAATCGGTCCTATGTTACTTGCCTAGGACACATATTCTCCAATGATAAGTGCTATGTTATGGTATTAATGAATGTTAGGTTTTCCTCTTCAAAAATTGCAATTAATTAGGCATGGATTTGAATCAAAGGGGCCAATTAAGGAAAATTAACATCAACTAATTAATAAATTCATAGATGAGTGTGAAAGTGTAAAGGTACACCTTACAACACCAAAAAAAAGAACAATTAAGTCCATTTTATTTAATAGGGCCCTAAACTTAATTTGAATATGTAAAATACATATTACAATACTAAATTAAGGCATAATTTTGTTCATTTTATTTAACATGTATTCCCAAATTAAGTGTGAAAAAGGGATACTTTTTCCTACACTATATTTAGCCCCCACTTCAGTGAGAGTATGACCCCATGTCAAACTCACACTAAAGTAGACATTAAATACACATATGTATGCAACAATGATAAAGATAATCAATCATACAACATAAAAAACTAGAAGAAAGTGAAATGGTTCAAGCTTCAACTATCCAACATGATGTAGAACATGTCTAGGTTGTTTTTCCAAAAGCGTAGATCAAGCTTTGACTTTCCAACATGATGTGGAATGCATCTAGGCTATTTTCCCAGCGTGTTCGCAAGCAGAACTTGATGTCCACTATGCAAACAACACATGTTTGCACGAGATAATGGAACCTTAGGCCATACACTAGGTGAGCCCCTAATAGGTGGGAAAAGAGAGAATCTTATTAGGCTCCCATACCATATCAAAGATA
This sequence comes from Sequoia sempervirens, assembly GCA_007258455.2. NCBI lineage: Eukaryota > Viridiplantae > Streptophyta > Pinopsida > Cupressales > Cupressaceae > Sequoia > Sequoia sempervirens. The sequence continues at coordinate 557,223,778 of VDFB02105785.1, forward strand.
TCCTCTTGACAACTTCAATAAGGTACCACAATATGAAACTTTTAGCTTCATAAGGCCTAACAAGCTACATTATTCTAAGCACTCATGAACATGGGCAAAGCTCTACTAACAAGCAAGGTGTGTTATGCTTGGTGGCATTGAATTTAGGGGTTCGATCTTCACAAGGTTAACAATTTGTATTATGTTGAACACTTATGAACATTATATATATGTATATATATATATAGGATTCACAACTTAGGGAATGCAACACATAGCATCACCATTAAGAGGAAATTCATACACTAAGAAATATCACACTCTCAAAGGACATCAAACCCAATGAAACCACCAAGAAAAGGACACATCACAAGAATAAAGAAAATATCACAATGAAACATGAGTTTCAAAAATAATACCAATGTATGCCCCCACTTTAAAGTAATTTTTGCACCATTTTTGTGAACAATAACTTTAAAGTATAAAATAGGCTATGCTAACCATAAACAAGACATGAAAGCTTACTCAAAAATCCCTATACCATGTCAAATGTTTCCAAATGAAGCTACATAATGAAAGAGAAGGGGAGTGTCCCCATAAACACTTAAGGGATCCATGGATTCAGGGTCAATATATCTTTGCTATGATGTTGTTTTAGAGCTTGAAAGTGTCATCATTCCCCAAATACTTGCAGAACAAGAAGAATGATACATAGAGATAAAAAGAAAATATAAAGCTTTCAATTCAACATGGAAGAGACCTAAATGTCTCGATGCCTTGTGTCATACCCAAAGGGAAAAGACTAGACAAATGAAAAGATAAATGTTCATGACATATATAAGAGTGAAGATGCATATAAAAGAATGCACATGAATAGAGAGATACATCAAATAGAATAATATGAGGGACCACATTATGCACATGCAATCACACAAAAAAATATGAAAAATAAAACAAAGAAAAAATTAGTAAGGCACATGAGATTCAACCTATAACTTAGGTCGTTTGCATCCCAATCTTTCTTACTATATATGGAAGGTAGACAACTAGCCAAAGGGACAACATCAGGTGTTGAACTAGGACATGCACCAAGTCCAACACTCTTATTAGGAGGATCATCATTTAAGATCATAGAAGAGGAAAACATTAGATTTACCTTATTATACACTTCCTCATCAATCTTCAAAATTTCAATGTCATCATCTAGATTAATCAAAATGGGAATTCTAATGACAATATCAATAGAATTTTGTTGTTTTTTATTTTTTGGCGAGGGTAGAGAGGAATCATGCCTTTCTTGATAAAATTTTGGATTTTGATTTTCTATGTTATTATTTTTTTCTTTTTCTTGCAAAGAAGCAATAGCATGATGTGTATGCCTACACTCTCTAGAATTTCAGTTTCTTTTCATTCAATTTTAAAGTTGGGTTTGTCTAGAAGCAGGTTTTTCTTTTCTTCCCTTAAGGGAGGAATGGATGGAACCATGGGAGGTTCTTCAACCACTTTCTCTTTAGTTTTGTAAAAAAAAATTTACTTTAGGAGGCACAAAAAGATTCGTTTCATTATCTTGTGGTCTCTTATATGAAGTAGGTGAAGGATTTTTCATAGGGTACTCTTGGTTACTTGGAAGGGATTTTGGTTCAATCATGGTTGCATCTAGGATATATGGCTTAATCATGGGTTGAGGCATATTTCTAAGGGATAATTCTACTATGCATTTTTACTTAAACTTTTGATAGGATTTTAAAAAGAAGTCTCCACTGGGTTTGATAGGTTCAATAGGCACAAGACAAAAGAAATCCAATAAAAATTTCCCATGAGAAGAAATAGGATTAAATCCACTATGATGCACTATAAAGATCTCATTTCCAAATGGAAACTTTAAACATTTGTGCACAACCAATGGGAAAACATTCATGGATCAAATCCATGGATAGCCTAACATCATATAAAATTGTTAAACAATCAGATGATGGTGAATGAGATGGTTAATTATTTCAATCAACCTTTAGAGGGAGGCTTATTGAGCCAATCATAGGGCATGCAAAACCATTATGAATTTTGATCCATTCTTTTAGTTTTTTAAATGTATCTTGATAAAGTTCATGCATAAATAGGAATTCGTTAGTGATCACGTTTGCTACATAGACAGGATCAATTAATATCCAATTAGTAGGCTTGTCATTGATTCTTCTAGATATGTAGGGAGGACCATCAGGTGCATGTTTTAAGTATACATTTTTGTGAGAAAACAATATCAAGTGATATCTTAGTTGGGCCCTTACAAGGTTTAGCATCAATAAATGCAACTAAATAATCCATAAGTTCGTTCTCATTCTCTTTCATGTTTTCATCATCTATATCAACATTCAACACATCATTCTTTATTTCACTATCTTTGGAAAAGGATATATTATAATTAGGCATACAATTGGTAAATATTTGCATATATTGATAAGGAGGAGCTACAGAGCTCTAACAGGAGGCAAGGAAATCAAATTCTTCTCTAAGAGCTAGGACATGTTATTATGAAGGGTGTCAGTTAGAGGTGTAAATTGTATATTTCTATCTCTACAAAGGTATATGGTTTTGTCATCTTTATAGTAGGCACTTGGGTGTCAACCCTTTGATTGGATTGAGTGGGATTAAATTGTAGAAAGCCCTTTTTTTTTTCTTTAAAGGTTGGTAGTTGGTTTCAAATGTAGATTCATACTTTTCAAATTAGTTAGAGGGAGTTGTCACTTCATGAATACTAACCAAATTTTGATAATCATGAAGTGTTCTACATAACTATATGAAGGAAGGAAATCTCAATATCTGAAGCTTGGTTTGGATATTTTCCTACAAATTGGAAATAAAAATTAATTGAATATTGTCATCAGGAATCTTAATGTTTATCTATGAATAAAGCTTTTGATATCATGCTATGAAATCAGTGACCTTTTCATCATCCTTTTCTTACATTTCATCAAGTTAGCTAAGGACATCTTGGGACCCATGTGAATTTGGAAATGGTTATAAAAGGAATCAATAAGTTTATTGAATGAAGCAATTGAATTATTTGGTAAGGAGAAAAACCACTCTAAGGCAGCATCTTTCAAGGATCAAAGGAATACCTAAGCCAAGAGTTTATCTCCAAAAATTAAGTCACTAAATAGGGCTATGTAAGTAGAAACATCACTAACATGATCTACTTTCCCACCATATTTCTCAAACTTAGGAACCTATATACCTTGTGGTATTTTTTTTCTCAATATCTCCAAGGTTAAGGGATTTTTTTATGTATTATGAAGGTTGGCCTTAGTTGTTTTGGTTTAAGGTGGTGATTTGTTATTGAAGGGATGATATGTTATGAAAAAGTGTGTTAAGGACAACATCATTGTTGGTATTATGAGATGGAGGTGAATAAGGTGGAGTGGTGTATGTTTGCAAAGGGCAAGTGAATTATATATTTATAAGGGGGGATCGTTGAGGAGATATGATATTTGAATTCACAAAGCTAGAAGGGTTCCCAATGGAAATACCTATGGAAGCATTGATATTGCTTGTAGGTTGAATGGTTGTGGTAACATGAATACTAGTGTATGTAGAAATAGAGGTAAGGTTTGTGGAAGGAGGAATTGAATTCCCACCTTGACTTTGAGTATACCCTAAAGATTGAGCACAACTAGTCAATGTAGGGACGTTTGTATCAACAATATGAGCTATACTTTGCATAATTCTCTATTCCATGTTCGTGATCAAGCATTTTCCTCACATTATTTATAGTTTAGGAAAAATTATCCCTTTTCACACTTAATTTGGGAATAAATATTAAATAAAAATTACTAAATTATGCCTTAATTTAGTGTTGTAATATGTATTTTACATATTCACATTAAGTTTAGGGCCTTACTAATTAAAATGGAATTAATTGTACCTTATTTATGGTGTCCTAAAGTTTAACTTTACACTTTCACACACATCTAGGGGTTTATTAATTAATTGAGGTTAATTTTCCTTAATTGGTCCCTTTAATTCAAATCCAAGCCTAATTAATTGCAATTTTCGAAGAGGAAACTTGACATTCATCAATGCCATGACATAACAATTAACAATGGATAATGTGTGTCCTAGATAAGTGACCTAAGACTTGTTTTCCCAAGGGAAAATGGGTCCTCACTTAGGCCTAGGACCTACATTTTCATTATTTTTTTGACAATATTTCAATGATTTCAAATGTACATTCACATGTTGGCTTGTGTTATTTGAATTTCAAGAATTAAAATTAACATATGTATAAATAAGAGGCCATTTCACTATGTTTCACCTATAAATTTTGAAGTGAGCATGTTGGATGTTGTGGTTGTGTTGCTAATATGTGGTTGTCATTGATGTAAACACTATTAGCGTTGATGAATTGAAGGTTGTATATGTCGAGGATATTGAGAAAATTGTTAAAGGAAGAGTTATAGGTTGATAGTGAAATAGTGAAGGTCATGAAGATGTCTTACTTGGTATGTTGATGATCAGTTGTTGTGGACTAAAGGGTTAATTGCTAATAGTATCTAGTTTATCCACCGAAAGTTTTAGAGGTTCACGTGAAGATTAGATCATGTTATGAACAATTCTGTTCTAACAATTTGTTTCAGTTTTTGTCCCTAATTGAATTTGATGTGATTCTAGTAATTTTAGTTGTTACGGATGCCTCTCTATTGATTCTTACTATTTATGGATGCTTCTAGATCATTCTCTCTTTGTTGTATGTCCACATTGATCAGTGTGCTTGTTGTCGGAGATTTTTCTCTTGTGTGTTTGAGTTTTCATGTTCTTGGCTGATGTGATGGTTGTAGTGTGTTGTGGATCCTTGGAGATTAAAATTTGAATGTTTGGCATGCTCGAGGATATTTTTTAACTCTTCATTATGTTGTAGCTGACGGTGTTTGATTCGCATTGAAAATTTATTTGTAAATTTGGGCCGACATTACAAATATGTTTTATATTTTGTCCAACAAAGTTGTTGATGTAAATCCATATCGTGGATATATATAACAGTGGTTGTTTTTTTGAAATAGAGTGTGTGTGAAGTGAGGAAGATCCAGAGAAAGTCCAAGTGTTTGAATAGTGATCTAATCATTCGATTGCAAAGCAGAGTGTGAAGGAGTTTCAGCGAAGTGTGAAGAAGTGTTTATGAGCTTCACCAGAACTAAAACCAGGCATTTTTAGATGCTACCTTCTCAGTTCAACTCTTTTTTGTAATCCAAAAATATTGTAAGGGAGTGAGCCTTCTTGTTTTCAAACAGTGAGCTCTAAGCAGTGTGCATAAATGCATGTTTATTCCCATTATTCTTCATTATACTTTTAATAGGGTATAATATTATGGACTAACATCCACCGTGGTTTTTCCCCTAACAGGGTTTCCATGTAAAAATATCGGTGTTATCTATGTTTCTGATGTGTTAATTGTTTATGGTTCATTATTCATTCATCAGATTTGGGATTAAGTTAATTTTGAAAAGTTTAAATAATCTATGACAACTGATTCACCCCCCACCTCTTAGTTGTTTTTCCTTGTTTTTCCAACAATTGGTATCAAAGAAGGTTCCTCTAAAGAATTAAAAAATCTTGAGGTGATTTGAGATGGCATCATACAAGAAGGATAGTCCTAGATTCGATGGAACAAACTACTCTTTATGGAAAGCCATAATGGAGTGTCATTTGAGGTTTATTGGTGAACCTTTCTAGAAGATTACAAATAACAGATATGTAATTCCTCATAATGGTCCTTCCACTCCTGATGAGATTAAAGAGGTTGAGATTAACATCAGGGCTATTGAAGCTTTGTTGAGTGCTCTAACAGATTCAAAAATGGAAAATGTGATAGGTCTAAAGACATCTCATGAGATTTGGATGAATTTGGAGACTTTGTATGGAGGATATGTACATGTGAAGGTTGATAACCTACAGAGTTTGAAAGGAAAATGTGAAAATTTGAAGATGGGTGAAGATGAAAATATTTCTTCTTTTATGCAAAGAGTAAATGAACTTGTGATGGGTATTAGATGTGTCGGTGGTACCCTGGAAGAATAAGAAATTGTAGCTAAATTGCTCAAATCATTGCCTCCCTCTTACAAATCAAAGACTAATGCTATTGAAGAGTTCATATCACTAACAAATGTTACAAGAGATATACTGATTGGTAAAATTGTTGCTTTTGATTTGAGTGAATTTGGTGATTCTACCCCTAAGATTGAATCTTCATTTAAGGATTTTGTATTTGAAAGAAACAAGCAAAGAAATGATTTGGGAGAGAGTTATAGAAATACATTCAAGTATGAGGAAGAAATGAAATAGCTTGAAGATGAAGAAAGAGAGGTAGAATAGTTGGAAACATTGACTATGAAGAAAGAAGGAAGAGGACAAGGTAAGTATAAAGGAAAGTTGCCTATTAAATGTTTCTCTTGCAGTAAAATAGGTCATTTTGCTTCAAGGTGTCCTAAAAGAGTTCCAAGGTCTAAGCCTAACAAACCTATATTTCAAAAGAAATGCTATTATGTTGAAGAAGGTGTGACTAATGAAGAACCTAATAGAGAAAGTGGAAATGAAGATGAATGGGTTTTCATTGCTATCAAGGAAAATGGTCTAGTGGCTACTGAATTTGCTAAATTTGAGAAAGCTCTTACAACCTGAATTGAGGAAAAGGATGAGTGGGTTATTGACAGTAGATTCTCACATCAGATATGGTGACAAAATTAAATTTGTAATTCTAGAGAAATATGAAAATGGGGTTGTAAGATTTGGAGATAACAATGCTGGTGTGATTCATGGAAAAGGATTTATTTGTCTTGGTGGTAAACATAACACTGATGATATCTTTTATGTTGAAGGTTTAAAGAATAATCTTTTGAGTTTTGGATAGATGGTGGACAAGGGTTATGATCTTTAGTTCAAACATGGAAGATGCAGGATACTTGGAAGTTCTGGAAATATGATTTCTTCAGGTACAAAGACAAGAGGCAACATTTTTCACCTTAGTGTTGCTAATGTAAGTTTTTTAATTGCTCAAATAGATGAAAGTTGGTTATGGCATAGGAGGCTTTGTCTTGTGAATTTTAATAACATTGTCAAGGTAAGCTCCACTCAAGCAGTAAGAGATCTACCTAAGCTAGAGAAACTTGCTAACACAATATGCAAGGAATGTCAGATGGGAAAGCAAACTAGAGTCTCTTTTCAAAGAAAAAAGCATCGTTCTAATGGAGTACTGGAGTTGGTGCATACTAATCTATTTGGTCCCTCCAGAATTAGAAGTCTACAAGGAGAAAGGTACTTTATGTTGCTTATTGATGATTAATCAAGGATGATATGGGTTGCTTTCTTAAGAGAAAAATGTAAATCATTTGAGAAGTTCAAAATCTTCAAAGCTATGGTAGAGAATGAGAAAGGTTTGAAGATTAAATGCCTAAGGTCAGATAGGGGTGGTGAGTTTACTTTCTAGGAGTTCAATTCTTTCTTTGAAGAGCATGGAATCAAAAGATATCTACTCCCTAGACCCCTCAACAAAATGGATTTGTAGAGAGAAAGAACAAAACAATTTTGGATGCTACTAGAATAATGATGATAGAAGGAAATGTGCCTCACATCTATTGGAGAGAATTTTTAAACACTATTGTATACACTTTAAATTGAGTAAATGGCAATGGTATCTCTAGTAAGACTCCTTTTGAATTGTGGTTTGGTTATAAGCCCACTGTTAAATATTTCAAGATATTTGGAAGCAAGTGTTATATCAAGAGAGATGTGGACATAGGAAAGTTTGATGCAAGGAGCAATGAAGGAATCTTTCTAGGTTACTCTACTAAAAGCAAGGCCTATCGATGCTATAATAGAAGATTGAGAAAAATGGTTGAAAGTGCAAATGTTAGAGTTGATGAGGACTTTGCTAGATCATCAAAATATTGTGGATATGACTAAGATGAATAGCAAGATAGTACAAGAAAAAGGGAAGAATGCTCAGACACATAATCAAGTTCAAATTGTTTTGGTAAATCAAGAAAGTCAAGAAGGAGAGACAAGTGGAAGTGCAAAAGAAGGAATAGAAGAATTAGAAGTGTGAGAGAATCCTAAAGTTCTGAGGTATGTGAAGCTAAATCATTCTAAAAGTCAAATTATAGGAGACAAGAATAAAGGTGTGCAGACTAGAAGAAGGATTGTAGAAGAGTATTGTCTGATTTCCAAGACAAAGCCTAACAATGTAAATGAAGCTTGTAATGATGAAAACTGGATGGAAGCTATGAAGGAAGAACTGATGCAGATTGAAAAGAATGATACATGGATTCTTGTTCCTAGACCTAAAGATAAAAATGTGATTGGTACTAAATGGGTCTTTCGAAATAAGCTGAATGAACAAGGTGAAGTGATTTGGAATAAAGAAATACTGGTATGTAAATGGTATTCACAAATGGAAGGTATTTATTTTGAAGAACGTTTGCCCTTATTGCTAGAATTGAAGTTGTAATATTATTTCTTTCTTATGTTGCATATAAGAACTACAAAGTTTCTCAAATTGATGTGAAGTCATCCTTTCTGAATGGTGAGTTAGAAGAAGATGTATATGTTGAATAGTCGGATGGATTTCAACTGACCGATAAGGAAGACATGGTTTGTCGATTGAAGAAAGCTCTATATGGACTCAAGCAAGCTCCTAGAGTCTGGTATGCTAGACTAGATAAATACTTACTAAAGCTTGGATTCAATAAAGGTATTGCTGACGGTAACTTGTATTTCAAGTTGGATCATGATAAAGAGTTGATTATTGAAGTCTTTGTTGATGACATTATTTTTGGAGGAGATGATGATCTATGTATGAAGTTTTATGATGAAATGAAGAGTGAATTTGAAATGAGTACGATTGGAGAAATGAAATTATTTCTAGGATTACAAGTCAGTCAGTTAAACAATGGGATTTTCATATGCCAGTCCAAATATGTGAGAGAGTTACTGAAGAAGTTTCGCATGTAAGACTCAAAGCCTTTTGGTACACCGATGGTAACCAAATGCAAGTTAACACAAAATAACAATTCTCCTAAGGAAAATCAAAAATGATATAGGTCAATGATTGGAAAATTTCTCTACATAACTTAGACCAGACTAGACATCATGAATGTTGTGTGTATGGTTGCTAGATATCAAGTTGATCCAAAATAATCTCATGTTACTATTGTAAAGAGAATTTTCAGGTATCTGAAAGGAACAGTTTATTTTGGGCTTTGGTATCCTAAAAATGATGATCTTACCTTGAGTGCATACACTTATGTGGATTGGGCAAGAGATGTAGATGATAGGAAAAACACTAGTGGTGGTGCCTTCTTCCTAGGGAAGAATTTGGTTTCTTGGTTGAGTAAAAAGAAGAATTCCATTTCCCTATCTACCGTTGAGGTAGAGTATATTTCTATTGCAAATAATTTTACTCGAGTGTTGTGGATGAAATAGATGTTGACAGCTATCAAAGTAGTATATGATGAGCCTATTTCCATATATTGTGACAACTCAAGTGCAATAAAAATATCAAAGAATCTGATGCTACACTCTAAGACCAAGCATTTATCAATCAAGTTTCACTTCTTAAGGCTAGAGTATGTGCCTACCAAAGAATAGATTGTAGACATTTTCACCAAACCGCTGCCAAAGGATACTTTTGAGTATCTCAAAGGCATGCTAGGGGTAATTACCCCTCCTAATATGAACTAGTCATGCATTTACTTGCATCAATCCATGTGCTTCAAAGCTATATTATGATCCAGATTGATGTTTTTGTGGCTGCTACTTAGGGGGAGTAGTTAGATATGCAAATAAGTGGTTCAGAGCTTGTATGTGGAAAGATAATGTTTATCTTTTCCATTGATGTTCAAGGGGGAGAAGAGCAATGTGAAAAACTATGAACTATCTAGGGAGAAGAGCCTTGTGGAAAAAGATCATGTGGAGAAATGAGTCAGAATCTAAGGGGGAGTAAGTGTTGATTGAAAGTTAGGTTGATGGTGTTTTTCACATCATGTGTTGCCATCAATTCCAAAGGGGGAGATTGTTGGATGTTGTGGTTGTGTTTCTAATATGTGGTTGTCATTCATGTCAACGCTATTAGCATTAATGAATTGAAGGTTGTATATGTTGAGGATATTGAAAAATTTGTTAAAAGAAGAGTTGTAGGTTGACAGTGGAATAGTGAAGGTCATAAAGGCATCTTGATTAGTACATTGATGATCAGTTGTTGTGGACTAAAGGGTTTATTGTTGAGAGTATCTAGTTTATCCACCAGAAGTTTTAGAGGTCCACATGAAGATTTGATTGTGTTATGAACAGTTGTGTTCTAATAGTTTGTTTTAGTATTACTCCTTGATTGAGGTTGATGTGATTCTAGTAATTTCACTTGTTGTGGATGCCTATCTTTTGATTCTTAATGTTCCTGGATGCTTCTACATCATTCTCTATCTTTGTTACATGTCCACGTTGATCCGTGTGCTCGTGGTCACAAATTTTTCTCTTGTGTGTTTGAGTTTTCATGTTCTTGGCCAATGTGATGTTTGTAGCATGCTGTGGATCCTTTGAGATTAAAATTTGAATGTTTGGCTTGCTTGAGGATATTGTTTTAAGTCTTCATTATGCTGTAGCCAAAGTTGTTTGATTCACATTGAAAATTTATTTGTACATTTGGACTGACATTAAAAATATGTTTTATATTTTGGTCGATGAAGTTGTTGATGTAAATCCATGTTGCGGATATATATAAGAGTGGCTTTTTGTGTGAAATAGAGTGTGTGTGAAGTGATGAAGAGCCAGATAAAGTGCAAATGTGCAAATAGTGATCTAATCATTCAATTGTAGAGTAGACTGAAGGAGTTTGAGTGAAGTGTGAAGTGTTTCTAAGCTTCGCCAAAACTAAAACCAAGCATTTGTAGATGCTACCTTCTTAGTTCAACTCTTTGTTGTAATCTGAACATATTGTAAGCCAATGAGCCTTTTTTTTTTTCAAGCAGTGAGCTCTAGGTAGTGTGTCTAAATGCATATGCATTCCCATTATTCTTCATTATACTTTTAACAAGGTATAATATTGTGGACTAATATCCACTATGGTTTTTCCCCTAACAAGGTTTCCACATAAAAATATTGTTCTATGTGTTTCTGATGTGTTCATTTTATATGGTTCATTATTCATTCATCAAATCTGAGATTAAGTTAAGTTAAGTTTGAAAAGTTTAAATAATTTGTGACAACTAATTCACCACCCCTCTCAATTGTCTATCCTTTTTTCTCCAACAGAGCATTCCTATAGCAAGTTTATGATATCAAGAGAGTTATCAAGAACATTTCAAGGCATTCAAGAGTAGAATCATTGAATATTATTGCAGCAATCAAGATCCTATTATCATTTCCAAGTCTTCTTACATCATGCATGTTATTTGAGCTAATATGTTTATTTCTTATTCAAGATCATTTCAAGAATTCAAAGGAATTGTTTCAAGTAAAGTTTCATGATCATGATCCACATCCATTGAATCCATTTTGTAAAAGTTGTGGGCCTCCATTATCAAGGTTCATGCAAGGGTTTGGGTAGTTGTGACATTGCTTTGTCCATTCATCATCCATTTCATGTTATTTCATTTCATTTCAAGGTGTAATTAATAAAACGGGGTTTGACCAAGGAAAACCCCCATTCACCAACTAAAAAAAAAAATTCCCCTCTCTTTGTCTATTGCAGATTTGTAAGTTGAAGAAAAGTTGAATATCTCAAAACTACAAAATTGCAAAGTTGTCAAAGTTGTCACCTTTGTTTTCATCTCACAAAAACTCGCCTAGAGGATTTATTTATGACTATCCAATGGTGAAAATTGGGAATCTAGGAGTGCATACATAGGATAAGAGAACCAAGAAATAGATTTCAGAGAGTCCTAGCCAAGCCCCATTCACCATAGGGTGAATGAGTCCTCAGTTGGCTTCTAAAAACACTTTTTTTGTGAGAGGTATGCACGATTTATCTCTTCCAAATTCTCCATCAAGTATCTATGTTCCATCAATTTTATGCTAAATCTTCTCAGTACACTTTATAGATTACAATTAAGCATTGATTTTCTATTTTTAATCTTTCTCCATAAAGTATTGTTTGAGTCATACCCTCATCCTTGCAAAAAGGGGAAATTTGTAGATTCACACTTTGACTTGACTCACCTTTTGGTTGATAGTCCTTTGATTGTGTGGATCTCATTTCCTAATGGAATTAGAGAAGTAGGACCCCTTTTCCCTCTTTAGATCCACTTTTCCATTTTGGGAAACTCCCCTATCCTATTTTTCTATGTTTTATTTTGGTGAACCTGACCTTGTACAACATTCTAAAAATTGAAGTCCTTCTAAACCTAGATCTAAGTTTTTCAATATATTGCATTAGGTTTTCATTAGTTGTATTAAATTTAGGGTTCTTTATATTTTTCGTTAGTTTTCATTGCATATAAGGGTTTAAATTTTCATTTTTGCATTTTTAAATATAAAAAATTCAAAAAATTTCCTTCCAATTATATTTAAAAAATTATCACATAGTTCATCATTCATCATTAGTTTTACTTGCATTTACACATCAAATTATAAAAAATTATTATAGAAATACCAGTCTGAGACCTAAAATATAGAACACATCTAATCACTTAGAAATTACATTTTTTTAATTTTAAAAAACTATGTACTAGGAGCCATTCTCCCCTAGTTGAATGAGTCCTTGGAGGCCTACAAAAACCAACATTTTTGAGATTTTTTGTGGTTTTCTGCACTTCCCAAACTTGTTGGTAAGCTACAATATCAGTCTAGAAAGTTATAGGAATTTTTGTTTTATACATCTAGGTCCAAACATACATTTAGTGTAGTCATTTTTAAATCATTCCAAAACTCATTTCAATAGTGAAAAGAATTATATCTATAAGACAATTGTTTACATCTTCAAGCATTGCATAAGTTGGATAGATTACTTTTCATTCACAATTTTAGTATCTTTCCTTTCCAAGTATTCCAATAAAAATCTCATCAACAAGCATGTTAGTCATCCCTCTAATATATTTCCTACTTATGAGAGTCTCTTAGTGCAAGAGAGTAAAAATTTTGACACATTCCTTAATTCCACACCCCCTCATATCTCTCCTATTTGTGGGAATGATGTGATAGAAGAAGATGCAACCATAGAAAATCATGCTAATCATAGTTTCTCTTCTCCCAATACCTCTCCTACTGGTGATGAAGGTATTTTAGTGTTAGAAGATATGCCCATTGAGAATCATGAAAATGTTGAAAGCTCCTCTTCTAGAAACTCTCCTACTATGTAAGATATTATGGTACAATAGGATGAAATGATTGACACATTTCTTAACATCACTTTACCTAGTCTCCATTCATCCAATGCTTGTGAGAATTATTTAGAGAAAGAGGATGAAATCATGGAAAAACAAGACAATCACATTTGTTATTCTCCTAATGTCTCTCCTATTTGTGAAGAAGATAATTAGGTGTTAGAAGATACACTCATTGAGATTCATGAGAGTCTTACTTTTCCCTCTCCTACTACTTCTCCCACTCAAAAAAAATCTAATTGAACAAAAGGATTCAATAAATGACATTTGTTCCTCTCTTGATGTCTCCCCTATTTGTGATGAAGTTACTCTACAAAATCCAACCATCAAATGTGATGAACATCTTATTTTCTGCTCTCCTAAAATCTCTTCTACTAGGATAGATACCATGGTACAAGAGAATGATATAATTGATACATATCTTTCAAGAAATAGTAATGTGGCTTCATTAGATGAATATTTTAAGTTTGCATTAGATCCCCCCTCACTAGAAGGTCATCTAGGTAACTCAATTGATGTTATAAATGCATAAATTGGATCTCCTTCAATTAGTGAGCCTTCTAAGTCACCTCCCATTATAAAACCACCTAAAAATAAACTAAGAGATATCTTGAAATTTATAATGCAACGCAATAGTAACAATGTTTTGCAGAAATCGTTACAATAGTGCACATACAATACAAGGAATAATAGGCAATTGCAAACCACTCCCACTTCATTACTATTTCCTCAACATACTTTGCATAGTGCTCCTTATTTTCCTTTACATGGTGGAAAGGGGTATGCTTTAGTTGAAGAACTTAAAAATACTCCTACTAAGATATCCTTATAGGATCTTGTTCAAACATCACCTACATACAATTGGATACTCCAAGAACTTTTACAGATGAAGGATGATATCAAATATTCTTTGAAATTGAATGATGTAGACCCTCCTCTAATTGTATGCAAGTCACATAGTCATAAATAGCATTCCCTAAACATGAATTACCCTCTTGAGATACAAAATAAACATGAGCCTTTAATAATAAATGTGATCATTAATGAAACCATAGTTAGGTGCACTCTCATAGATAATGGAGTGGGTCTTAATATTTGTAGTATTGAACTCCTAGATAAAATTGGTGTGAACAAGAAGCTTATTCAACTCAATGATGATAATTTTTGTGGCTTTGAAAATGTTAATAGGCAACCAATAGGTATGATTACATTACCTATTGAGGTCAGACTTGTAGTGTTGCCTATCCCTATCCATATCATGCCTGGACCTCATTCATTTAATAGTCTCCTAGGGAGACCATGGATTCATGCTATGAAACGCGTCCCATCTACTCTTCACCATGAAATTAAATTTGAATAAAACAAAAAGATATACATTGTTGAAGCAGATGAATGAAGCTATAAATCAAAACATAAACATAATCATTAAACTTCCAACTCTCCTATAACTTTCATTCCAACCTCAAAAGTAGAACCTAATCCTAGGTTGATTCTAATCCTAATTATTTTTCACCTACAAAAAAATACTTTAATTATAATTGGGGGTCGCCTTGTTTCAAGGAAGAGTCCAAAATCTCACCCCGAAAGTCCAAAGAGTCATATACAAATGATTCATTTTTAGACACATGTTTTAGTGATGATTTGGGTTCATTAGATTTTACACCCTACTTTATGGGAGAGTACCAAATCTCACAATCTACACCTAAACAACATTATATTTCATTTTCCCAACTTGGTTCTATGTCAACAACATCATCCCATGATAGTGATGGGGGATCTTTAACTCCTATAGTGTAGGAAAATGTATCCCTTTACATTTTCACACTTGTTTGGGCCCTCCATGCTAAAATTGGGCTTCTTTATGCCTTATTTGGTCCTATTTAGCATCCACAAGCCTTAATGCATCTTTCTGAGGATAATCTCAAAACATATCAAATGACCACTTATAATTTAATTATTTTGGTTTGAATGGCCCATATTTATTCATCTAGGACTCATACACCACCTTGGATGTATGAGTGCCACCTAAGTTTCGAGGCCTAAACCTAAATTTAGCATAAAACTAAACATTTCTTAAAATTTGTGTCACAAGCTTAGCCTACTGGGACTCATATGCCCCAACTATCATATGATTCCCACTTATCTTGGACCTAATTTTGAATTCAATTCTTGTTTGGATTTTATTCTCCTAGATCTAATTTCAGCTTATAGTGTTGTGATTTTGGGAAATTTGGCATAAACAAGTATAAATACAAGGTTAATTCACATATTTTCTCCTAAAAAGATCTAGCAATTAAAGTATTCAATCATTATAGAAAATTTGAGATCATAACATTTTACAAGAGTATTCAAGAGCATTCAAGAGTGATTATCAAGAATTTTGGAGCATTATTCAATAATCAAGCATCATGTCAAAGTCATAATGCATCATGTTTGTTTTTGAGCTAACATTTGTGATGTAGGTTCTTATGCTTCAAGCAAGCATTCAAGTCAAGATCCAAATTCATGGTAGCTATTACATATAATATTTCAACCTTTTGCTCAAGGGTTTGGTGAGTTGCAACATTAGATATTGTTCATTCATCATTCCTTCATTCTATTTCTATTCATTTCAAGGTTTGATTACTGAAATGTGGTTTGACCAAAGAAAACCCCTATCTACTAACAAAATAAAAATTTTCCCTCTTTGATGTGTGATTTGAAAATCTACGCTAAAGATCCATTGAAGAGCAAGATTGGAGAAAAGTTTTCAAAGTTGCAAAGTTGTCAAAGTTGTCAACTTCCTTGCAAGATCTTGAAAAGTCATCTACAAGTTGCAATTTAATGTTTCAAACTCAGAGATTTGATAGGAGAGAAGCTATAGGAGAAAATTAGAGGATATCATATTATTAGCTCAACCTTGTGTCGTATGAGTCCCAATATACTGGATTTTAGGCATTTTCTATAGATCCTAGTTTAGCAGTTCCAGATTTTTGGTTTTAGCTCGAAATCCTAAACTGGAACTAAATCTCTCATACTGGCATATGAGTCCCAATGTGCATCAAAAGTGATAATTTTAGGAGTGTAAACTTGGTTTCAAGCTTATTCAGTTTTCTAGGCACCCCTCTATCCTTTCTCAATTTTCTACTTTTTATTTTTAGTTTCATATTGTTAGGTTTTGCATGTCATTTACATTTCTCATCTTTTTTACCCCTTACTTAGTGGTGAAACCCCTTACTGTATTTAATCACACCCTAGGACACCTTATTGTAGATCTCTTTCATTAATTCCATCCCTAGATTGAGATCTATAAGGTTTCCTTGAATGAAACTTGAAGGAAATATGTGGAAAGGTATTAAAACTCTACCTTTGTGTTTCATCTCCTAAAAGGTGGAAAACCCTATTCCCATCATTTCATTTTGGTTAACCTAGCCTTCAAAACACCTTATTTATGATTTGGAGTGCATCATATTCCTAGATCTACCTTACATTAACTTTTCATTAGGTCTTGCATTAGTTAATTTGCATCTAGGATTTCTAAATCTTGCATTAGTGAAAGTGCATATAGGTTGCATTTTCACCTCTTGAATCATTGAAATTTATTTGAAATCTATAATTTCACTTAGTGTAGACATCATTCAAACTATAAAACCTAACATTCACACAAAATTTTTTGAAATTAGTGTCAAAACCCTAATCTGGGACTCATATGCCCCTTTAGGCAATTTAGTCCTAGTGTAGGTTGTTTTACCTAATGTTTGGGTATTCTATGTGGAATATTTTACAGCATTTGAATCCTTGGAAAACCTCAATTAGGACTCATACACCCCTCTAGGTGGTTTACTCCCGTTTCAAACTTGAAACTGTATTTTACAGCATTAAAAGCCTTGTTTTTGTGCTTTTGTTTGTTGTTGTTAGATTTACGTTTTAGTTTACTGATTTTTTGTTTCATTCATTTCATTTACATA
Organism: Sequoia sempervirens; assembly: GCA_007258455.2. Classification (NCBI taxonomy): domain Eukaryota; kingdom Viridiplantae; phylum Streptophyta; class Pinopsida; order Cupressales; family Cupressaceae; genus Sequoia; species Sequoia sempervirens. The sequence continues at coordinate 557,241,065 of VDFB02105785.1, forward strand.
TAGATTAATTTGTTTTTATGTAAATTTCATTTGTAAACATAAGAATTAGAATTAAATAATATCATTTATCTTATGTTTATTGCATTTACCTTGCATTCATTGATTGTCCTTTGCATGAGATTTACTACTTGGTGTCCTATTGCTAATGTTATAGTGAGATTAAATTCAAAACTCATGTCATCCCATGATAGCACAATCATCGTGGATCTTAGGTTATCTAACTCTTTCACTCCTAGTGTTGACACTAGTTCACTAGGTATGGACCATAACCTTAATAACTATTTACCTTCATCTAGCATGACAAGTGTTGAAACAATGGTTGCTAGTATTCTACAAGAAAACATAATCCAAATCCATGAAGACTTAGAAAACCTACAACATCAACTAAGTACTGAAAACATTTCAACCACTGTTATCCCTACTATAGATAAAATACATCACATGATTGAAAGTGAAGGAATTGAACTTGTGTGTAACCTAGCTCAATTTTTTGGAAAACATTTTACCTCAACAACTAGTTGTGCTCTACCTTCCAACAATGTCCAAATTCAAGGAGGAACACAAATTCCTCCTCCCACAACCATTGGCTCTATTCCTACTTATACCAACCCTCAAGTTACAACAACGATGCAGCCTACTAGTAATATCATTCCTACCTTAGGTATTTCTGCTAGAATTCCTACTACCTTTGTGGCATCACACATCATATCTCCTACCACTTTACCTCCCATAAGTATTCCATTCACTTCCCCCTCAAAAACATATACACCTCCACCATATTCACCTCCATCTCAAAATACAACCAATGACACCATCCTTAACCAACTCTTACAAAATGTTTCATCCCTTCAAAAGAAAATTTCTACCATAAACCAAAATCAAAATTTCCAACCTACATACTATGTCAAAATCAATCCCTTATCCTTGGAGATATTGAGAACATTGATACCACAAGGTATAGAGATTCCCAGGTTTAATAAATATGGGGGGAAAGGAGATCCTTCTAACCATGTGTCCACTTATACCACCTTATGTAGTGATTTTGTCCTTGAGGATAAGCTCTTGGCTAAGATTTTCCCTAGGTCCTTGAAGGATACTACCTTAGAATGGTTTTCCTTGTTACCAAAATACTCAATTCATTCATTCAATGAACTTTTTGAGGCCTTTATAAACCATTTCCAAGTGCATATGACTCCTAAGATGACATTAGTTAATTTGATGAGATGTAAACAAAAAGATGATGAAAAGGTTACCAACTTTATTTCATGCTACCAAATGCTTTATTCCCAAATCAACATAAAGATTCCTGATCCTCACCATCAACAGATGTTCATTGAGAACTTTCAAAATAACATACAAGATAATATTGGCATGATAAAGTTTCCTTCCTTTGTACACTTGTGTACTGCCCTTTGTGATGATCAAAACTCAATTAGTAGTCATCAAACAAAATCCACCTCTAGTCATCCTTAAAAGTCTAAATCAACAAATCAAAACAATTATCAATCTTTGAGGAAACAAAATAAAGGCTTCCTTCAACTAAATCCACTCAACCAACTCAACATGTAGATACCCAAGTGTCTACTATAAGGAAGACAACTCCTTTCACATTTGGGGGTCCGGCTAGGCAATTCACTCCCTTACTTGATACCCTCCATAACACAATGTTACAACTTCTAGAACAAAAAATGATCACTTTGTGTAATAACCCATCCTAAATTATTACTTAATTAATATTATTGAAAATTCCATGAATACATTCAAATTAAGAACACATAAATAAGTATCTATAGTCAATCATAGGGGCACATGTCTAACTAAAATGAGTCAAAGATTTGTATATTCAATTCGAATGTCAATTTACAATATCCAAGTTTGACTTCATTCATAAGGCCACAAAGTCAATAAATTTTACATCTCTTACATCAAGGTTACATCATAGACTAAGATAGTATTGTGAACATCCAAGGTTCCTCTTGGCGCTTGCCTCCATTGGTGGATGAGAACATGGTTGAAGTGCTTTACCACCCAACCATGAAGCTTATGCTTTCCTAGAATTCTTCCAACTTGAAGAATACCTAACCCTACATGGAAAGTTTAGCAAGATTAAAATCTGCAAGGTGGAATTTTATGCATGCCTATACATCAACATGCAATTTCTATCTACAAGTTAGAAAGGAAAATGCAAGATCTATGCTAGGTGTAGTGTCGAAAAATGGGTTCCTTTACATTTTCACACTCATTTGGGTCCCCCTTGTGGATTTTGGCTCAAATTTTCCTTGATTTAGTGTTGTACTATGGATAACACATTCACATTAGTTCTTGGGCCCTTTTGAACTAATGGAATTTAATGGTGCCTTGTTAAAGTGTTGTGAAGTGTTGTAACACACTTTCACACTTTTCTAGGGTTTTATCAATTAACTAAGCATAATAAATATAATTTTAATCATAATCAACATTAATATTGCCTTATTTGGAGTGTTGTAAAGTGTTGTAACACACTTTCACATTCCTCTAGACTTTTCATTAACAATTGGGCTTGCTTATGTTTTAATTAGCCGTATTTTGCATCCACAAGCCTCATTTATTGCATAATTTTGAGGATAATCCCAACACTAATTAGTAACCAATCATAATTCAGGTGTTCCTAGCTTTTGTGGCCTAGATTTAGTGTCTAGGACTCATTTGCCACCTTGGGTGAATGAGTCCCACCTAGGTCTTTTTGGCCCCAGTGTAGGTTTCACACATTCATAAGCACTTTTCATTTCTAGTCCCATACATTATGTATGATGGGACTCATTCACCACCTTGGACGAATGAGTTTTGTCTGACCAAAATTCAAATTTAAATCAAATTTCTGGCATGATTTTATTCTCCTAGATCTGATGTCGGTTGGTAGTGTTGTAATTTCAATAATTATTGCATAACAAAGTATAAATACAAGGTTCTTTCACTCATTTTCTCCTAACAAGCAATCAAGTGATCCTAGCATTCAAGATTTCACAAGAGCATTTGAGCATTCACAAGAGCATCCAAGGCATTTCAATGGTATATTATCAAGCATTTAAGAGCATTCTTCAAGTTCCAATCATCATGTCAAGGACTACATTCTTCATGTTTATTATTGTGCTAATATTTGTGATGTAGATTTAATGATTCAAGCAAGTATTTCAAGCAAGATCAACATCATTCAAGCTACAGTCAAGAACCACATCCATTGCATGCATTTCAAGCATTATTGCAACACCTTATTGAAAGGGTTTGGTGAGTTGAAACATTGTCTTTTTTTCATTCATCATTCTACTTTCATATTTGCTTTCATTTCAAGGTTTAATTACCAACAAGGGGTTTAACCAAGGCAAGCCCCTATTCAATAACCCCCACAACATTTTCCCCTTTTCTTGTGTGTGATTTGTAGGGCTAGGTTATAGATTTATCAAGAAGCAAAGTTGGAGAAAAAATTTCAAGTCCCTAAATTTGTCATCAAACCTTGGAGAATCTTGGAGAAGGTCTACAGGTCACAATTTGTAGTTTCGGATCTAGAAACTAGACAAAAAGAGTAGAGCGGACTAAGAGGCACATAATCTAGTTCAAAATCTCCAAAAAAAGTAGTACACTGTTTCACCACTATTGGCGAATGAGTCCCACTGTATAGGCCTGAAAGATATTTTTATAGATTTGGATACCCTTTTGGCTAAAACTTGTTCCCACACATTTTCTCAAAAATTGGACTAATTCACCTAGCTTGGTGAATGATTCCTAGTAAGCATTAGTAGAAAAATTTTTAGTGATCCAAACCTCTATTTTTCCTTCTTCGGTCTTCCAGGTGCACACTTTCAATTTCATAGCTTTATATTACATTTTGTTCACTTTTCTAGGCCATTTAGAATTAGTTTGCATTCAATTAGGGTTTTACATTGTGTCTTTCATTTCATTGTCTTTTCCAAGTTTACACTTGATGGTGAACCCCTCATTAGATCTCATTCAACCCCTAGGACAACCCTTCGCAAAATTTCAATCTACTTTGCATTAAAATCTCAAGGGTTTGTTCTTGAGTGAAGAGTAAGGAAATTGCTTCTTTCCTTTTAGGTCCAAAACCCTAGAAGTAGAAGAGGGAACACCATTTTCTTCTTTGTGCTAGAAATGGTAGAGAGTGTTATGAAAAAGTCCATACATACATTAATGAACTATATTGCTTGTTCAAGCATAAGAAAAATGATGCAGCAACAAAAAATAGGTTTTGGTAAAGAAAACCTATACGTAGACGAATATCTATGTGCATACACATATATGCCTGATTAAGTTATTGATTTGTGCAAGCATACATTCTGAAATAAAACCATTAAATTAGATTTCTATAATTTAATAATGTTCCATTTTGTAGTTTCATTTGTCAAAAATTCAAGAAATAAATGAATCTAGAACAAGTCTGGATTAACAGTTTCTCACATACTGTTGTTTGGTTTGTATCATACAAGCTATGATATTCAAACAATATTATTTTCAAATAAACACTCACTATTTATTACAAGACAACAATGTTTGCAACTAAATAGTTATAAAATGATATTGTTTACATAGAAAAGAATCATTTTTTTTGACATAACATTGTCATTTCAATTATACAATTACAAAAAAAAGGTGATTTCAGGTAAAACATTCACAATTTATAACAAAACAGTGTTTTTTTAGATAAACATTTAGAAAACTACATTATTTACATATAATACATTCACTATTTATAACAGGACATTACTGTTCCAACTAATCAATTACAAAACAAAGTTGTTTTCAAGTAAAATATTCACATTTTATAACAAGACCATGCTACTCATAATAAGCAATCACCATTTACAATAGTACAATGTTTTTTACAGCTAACAGTTTTAGTTTATGACAAAATGAATTTGTTTGCAATAGTTTTAAGTTACAACTCCATGTTTACATTGCTTCCATAACCAAGCTTTATTACCCTAAACAGTGGTATATTAAATTTCAAATAAGAAAATAATCAATGAAGTTATAAATCACTTTTAGAGGGTATCTAAATGAACTAAAATGAAATACTAACCATTTACAATTAATTATAAAATGAACAAAATCTTGGGTTCAATTTAATCCAAGATCGGGTTGTTCAACCATCACCCAATGTTAACATATTATACTTTTTTCATTCTAAAAATGAATCACAGTCTAACTGTTACTCTAAACAAGGTGGCCAAGGATGTATCCATAATTCCTACCCTTGGATTGGGTGTAGTAACTCCAAAGATGACATGGGTTTCATTCATAATGAATGATGGTTTACAATATTACACATGCAAGAAAACTAAGGGAATGAGTTCATCATTTGGCCTTTATCCTTTATGGATTAGGTGACATGAAAACCAAAATGTCTCTATGACATTACTATATATTTGCAACTGTAAGAAATATTAGAAATCCATATTACAATATTGGGTGACATATCCCTCTATCACCCATGGCCATGAGACAACCAAAAACATAAGAAATACCCTTTGATTCTAGATCTAGGGTTATGGCTTCGTACTGAATGGGAAACCATTGGTTGGATATTCAAAATAAAAAGAAAAGAAATATTTAAATATTACAATATTTATATGAAAGATTTAGTCTACCCTTTAAGGGTGGTATTGATTTATAACTCATACTGCTCTTGTCGCAGGCTTATCAAATTATCCGATAGCCCTGTGTTGAGCTAAAAAATTAGAATACATGCAACCTAGGCTCAATGATGGCAGTGTTAAAAATCTAAAAAAAAGATATGCAATCAAATTCCAAGATGGTGGTCATACATGCATAAGTAAATCTAGGTATAGAAGAACCAACATGGCCATGTTTATAAAAAAATACAATCTAATTCATAGAAGCTCAATGAACAGGTTTTAATAAAATTAATAGAATCCACAAAATATCAATTTGAAATGTGCATAGAATATAGATGATACTGTAAAATGAAATGAAAATAAAACATTTTAAAGAAAACCACCAAATACCTCTAAAAATGAGGATTCCCCTTTGGCTTTTTCCCACAATGCTTCTATAGACACATAAAAAATACCGATTGACCTTGCACACCTGATCCTGATTTAATAACACTAATTCATCCTAAATCATCTCCTTTACTAACCATTTAATTAAATAATTTGTATTTGATTAAATTCATCACATTTCATCTCTTACAGGTCCTTTTCTTGAGCCAAGTGATATTAACTCCATCTTTCATCTCATCTTTCAAGCCATCTTTTGAATTTCAAATTTCCCCCTTTTTGCACATTGCCCAAAATGTGCTCCATCTCTCTTCAATAGCATGTTGACAAGTGGCGCTATATCGTTGGTTTATCTTTAATCCCACATTCATCCTATTCTTCAATCTTCCATCCTTCTCTGCTATAAATAGAGGCCTCCTCTATTGCATTTGATCATCCACAATCCATGTAATATTACCATGCTCATTTGGATCCACAACTTAGAGCAAAGTTACTATCTTCATATTTAGAGAAAATTCATCCATTTCCATAGCATTTTGCCATCATCATAGCTAGGTTATTGTAGATTTCATCAAGTGGATCAATCTTCATCAAGATTGCAAAGGAGTTGGGAAAGGGCCATTTTCCAAATCAAAATGGCACCAATTCCCCCATGGGATTGAGAGTTTGCATGCTCCAATAGGATTTAATAGTTTTTCTTGTTTTGTTCTTCATTTCTTTCCTCTTTTGAGTATTGTAGATGAATTGCATGGGGAATCTTAGCTCTAACTTGCATATGTGGCTAACATTGTGTTTGTTTGTTGTGTTTGTGCAAGTCTAGGATTGAGGTTCACATTTTGGCACTAGAAGATGGGTTGATGCAGGAGCATCCAGTGGTGTAAGGGCAATCTTGCATCACCCAAAAATAGTTAAATTTCAAGTTTCTCAGCTTTTATATTTTTTTTACATTTTTGGATACCCTTTTCATCATAATGAAATTCCCAATTTATGGTTTTTATTTTCTATTACTCGGTTGAAAGATATTGTAGTTTTAGTTTCCCATATTTGCACCTAAAAATATTCCGAGTTAGATTTGAGGCACTTAGAGTTCTCCGATCAGCTCCAAAACTTGTCAAAATTGGCATAGTGAATTTCAAGCGCATTATTGACTTTGAGGCCTTTCCAACAGTTCAAACGGTTCATGAATTGGAGTCCCGGATCAAAAGTTATGGCCCCGAGAAGTTGGCACACTTTCTAGAAGATACAATTGCAAATGTTCTTTTGAAATTTGAACTTCAAGTTGCAATTTTTTGGCACCAAACCACCTAAACTTAAATTTGAATGTTGTTTTGGCTCCAAACTAAAGAGGAGCTCTATTTATGGGCTATTTGAGATCCTCTGCATGTAAGAAGCTCTGTTTTCTGAATAATAAAATTATTCTCTTGTTTGTGGGTTATTTTCTAAGTCTCAGGCTGCGCCCTCATCAAGTGGTATTAGAGCGAGTTTTCTTGAGCATGTGGAAAAATCACTGATTGTGAGGTAGTTCGCACTAGGATCGTGGTTGTGGGTCGAGGTCAAGAAAGACGCCTCTGAGAGTGATGCCTGGTAGGCATGGTGGTGCTAGAGGTGGTCGAGGTGGCAGAAATGCTAGTGGAAGAGATGCACTGGCAGCCCTCCAAAGACAGATTGATGCATTACAAGAGCAGTTGAGAAGAGGGTTAAACCTGAGGGAGGAAAGTGAGGATGAAGGAGAGGAAGAAGGTTCAAATATAGAAGAGGAAGAAGAAGAAATTGATCAAGACCAAATGCGGCTAATAAGGGCCATTTCGAGGATGAGGAAAAGACCCAGAGCAAAAGTCCCCAGTTATTCCGGAAGCCTAAACCCATAAGAGTTGATCGACTGGATCAACGAGCTAGAAGAATATTTTGAGTATGAGGAAATAAAGGACCCAAATCGGGTTAAGTTTGCAAAAATTAAGTTGAAGGGCCATGCTAGTATTTGGTGGAAAGAGGTCTAGTTGAAAATAAATCGAAGAGGAAAAGGAAATATCACCAGATGGGATCGCATGGTAGAGAAACCGAAGAAATAGTTCATACCAGTGGACTACGAGTTAGATCTGTTGAAGAAATTACAAGGGTTGAAGCAAGGAAGCAGATCTATGAAAGAATATACTGAATATTTTTACAAGATAATCATTAGAACAGGCCACACAGAGGCTAATAAGGAGAAGGTAGCCTGATATCTTAATGGGTTACGACTGAGCATTCAAGAGGAGTTAAGCCTAGTCAGAATGACCACCATTGAGGATGTGTATCAATTTGCTTTGAAGGTGGAAGAGAAGTTGAACAAAAGATTTGATGGCAAGCAAAAAGGACGAGGAGTTCAAAGTGGAAGGGGTAGTGGAAGACCTTCAGGAAGCTGAAATGATGATGAAAAGAAAAGTGAAGATGTGGGTACCAGCTGAAGCCAAAGGAATGACAACTTCTACCGCCCTCATAATCAAAACAGTGGTGATCAAAGAGGTAGTAGAGGATGAGGGAGATATGGACAAGGATCTGGAAGAGATGGTTTCAAAGGAACGTGTTTCCAGTGTGGTGAAGAAGGGCATCAAGCCTACGAATGTCCACAACACCAAGGAAGGGCAGACAAAAGGCCAAAAGGTCATGGAAGGGTTGCACATGCAAATGAGCAGGCCCAATCTAAACATTTAGATGATGTTGAAAGGGGAGAAGCCCTAATGATTAGGAGATCCCTAGTGACCGAGGAAAAGGAACCAGAATAGAGGAAGAATATGTTTCACACAAGGCGCAAGTGTGAAAGAAAATGTTGTGATGTCATTATTGACAGTGGGAGCACTGATAATCTAGTGTGAGAAGAGATGGTCACAAAGTTGAAGTTGAAGAGGGAAAGGCAGCCACATTCGTATCAGATTGCCTGGTTGCAGAAAGACCACAAATTTTTGGTCAATGAGCAGTGCCTAGTAAAGTTCAAGATCAGGAGCTACCATGATGAGGTACTCTGTGATATCATCCCCATGGATGCATGTCACATGTTCTTGGGGAGGTCGTGGCAGTTCGATAAGCGAGCTATACATGATGGCCATGAAAACACTTATTCCTTGACAAAGGATGGGTTTCATCACAAGTTGAAACCCCTGAAGGAGACCGAAGAAAAGGTATGCAGTAGTGCTAGAATTTGTTATGTAGATGGAAGAAAATTTTTAGAAGGCATGAAGCATGAGCGTGTGTGTTATGCATTGATTCCTAGAGTGAGTAAGGATGATAGTGAGAAGGTTCCAGAAGAATTTTTTGGGATGTTTGATTGAGTTTTAGGATATTGTTTCTGATAATGTACCTGAGGGTTTGCCACCAATAAGGAAGATCAGTCCTCAGATTGACTTGATTCCTAGAGCCAGTTTGCCAAATAAGGCAACTCATAGAATGACTCCAGCAGAAAATGAGGAGTTGAACAGATGAGTTCAAGAGTTGTTGAGAAAGGGTTTGATATGGGAGAGTTTGATTCCATATGCAGTACCTATAGTACTAGCACCAAAGAAGGATGGGGAGTGGAGGATGTGTAGAGATTCCCGAGCCATAAACAAGATAACAATCAAGTATAGATTTCCCCTGCCAAGGATGGATGACCTAATGGACTATTTGAGTGGAGCTCAGTACTTCACAAAGATTGATCTGAAGAGTGGATATCACCAAATCTGGATTCGAGAGGGAGATGAATGGAAGACTGCCTTCAATACCAAAGAGGGCCTGTACGAGTGGTTAGTCATGTCTTTTGGGCTAACCAATGCACTGAGCACATTCATGCAGCTCATGAATGAGGTACTAAAATAATTTCTGGGAAGTTTTATTATTTTCTATTTAAATAATATTTTGACTTTCAATAAGACGTTGGATGAGCATTTGATGCATATTCGGAGAGCCTTTGAGAAGTTAAGAGAAGAGAAACTGTTCATTAATCTGAAGAAGTGTAGTTTTGTGAAGAGGGAGTTAGTGTACTTGGGGTTTGTTGTCTTAGCAGAAGGTCTCAAGATGGACCTAGAGAAGGTGAAGGCTATTCTAGAATGGCCTACCCCAAGAACTACTACCAAGGTGAGATCTTTCCATGGTTTGGCTAGTTTTTATAGAAAATTCATTAGAAACTTCAGTAGTATTTGTGGACCCTTGACTGAAACAATGAGAGGGGATAGAAAAGAATTCAATTGGAGCACTAGAGCGACAAAGAGTTTTGAATTGTTGAAGTAGAAGGTAATAGAGCAACCTATTCTAGCCCTCCCAGATTTCAACAAGGTGTTTCAGGTGGATTGTGATGCCAGTGGTTGTGCCATTGGAGCAGTGTTGAGCCAAGAAGGTAAGCCCATTGGCTATTTTAGTGAAAAATTGAATGATGCCAAGAGAAAGTATTATGTATATGATCAGGAATTTTATGCAATAGTTCAAGCATTAAATAAATGGAGACATTATTTTTTTCCAAAAGAATTTGTTCTATATACTGATCATTAGGCCTTGCAGTACCTAAATAGTCAGGGAAAATTAAATCAGAGGCATATGAAATAGGTAGAGTTTTTGCAGAGTTATACCTTTGTTTTGAAACATAGGAGTGGGAAGTCAAATAGGGTTGCAAATGCCTTAAGTAGGAGGCATACATTGATGACAAAGATGCAGATTGAAGTGGTTGGGTTCAATGAACTTAAGACACTGTACGCAGAAGATCCTAATTTCACAGAGGCTTGGAAAGCTTGCAAGGAACCTGCTATAGTGGACAGGACAAGGTGGCTAGATTTCATAATCCATGATGGCATGTTATTTAAGGGAAGTCAATTGTGTATCTCGAGGAGTTCCATGATGGATAACCTGATAAAGGAGAAGCATAGTGGAGGAATGGTAGGACATTTTGGTTGGGAGAAGACCAGTGCCATTATTAGTGAGCATTATTATTGGCCTTAGTTGTCACAGGATGTGAAGAAGTTTGTACAAAGCTATAGGGTATGTCAGATGGCTAAAGGAGTGAGTCAGAATACAGGCTTATATCAGCCCTTACCTATACCTAAGAGGCCATGGGAGGATATAAGTATGGACTTTGTTCTTGGTTCTCGAAGGACACAACGAGGGAATGATTCAATCTTTTTGGTGGTTGATAAGTTTTCGAAGATGGCACATTTCATTCCATGTCAGAAGACCCATGATGCAGTCCATATTGCTGACTTGTTCTTCAAAGAGGTGGTGAGGCTACATGGTCTACCAAAGAGTATTGTTTCAGATCGTGACACCAAATTTGTGGGGTACTTTTGGAGGACCTTGTGGAAGAAGTTGAAGACAGAGTTGAAGTTTAGTTTTGCACACCATCTACAAATAGATGGGAAAATAGAGGTTGTTAACAGGAGTTTGGGTAACCTACTGAGATGTTTGGTAGGAGATAAACCCAAGGGATGGGACTTGATCTTATCGCAGGCAAAATTTTCTTACAACAATTTTGTCAACAAAAGCACTGGTAGATCACCGTTCCATATTGTGTATGGAGGTAGCCCCAAAACAACTCTAGAATTGAGGAAGATGGACCAAGAGAAGAAAATAAGTGTTGAAGCTGAAGATTTTGCAGAGCACATCAAGAATATACATAAGAAGGTACGAGAACACATTAATAAGATGAATATGCAATATAAGGCTAAGGCAGATCAGAAAATGAGGAATAAGGAGTTTCAGACTAGTGATGAAGTAATGGTCCACTTGAGGAAAGAAAGGTTTCCCATGGGAACCTATAACAAATTGAAGATGAAGAAATTTGGTCCCTATAAGATTTTGAAGAAGCATGATTTAGGGAATGCATATGAGGTAGAGTTGCCTGGTGGAATCAACATTTCCCCTATGTTCAAAATTTCAAATTTGATATAGTATCATGAAGGTGGAATGGAGGAAGCACCAGCAATAGGGCAGTATGGCATTCTAGCACCTACTTCAGAAAGGGAGGAGATTGAAGCGATCTTGGATAGTCATGTTGGAAGGAGTACCAGAAATAGGTAGTATGCAGAATATCTAGTGAAATGGAGAGGAAGGCCTATGAAAGATTAATCCTACCTATCTAAGGTAGTGGTTGACTAGTTGGGTTTTCCTCAACCATCTAAGATGTGACAGGTCACTTCTCAAATTACCCTGGGTGTCTGATGCAGGAGCATCCAGTGGTGTAAGGGCAATCTTGCATCACCCAAAAATAGTTAAATTTCAATTTTCTCAATTTTTAAATGTTTTTACATTTTTGGACACCCTTTTCATCATAATGAAATTCCCAATTTATAGTTTTTATTTTCTATTACTCAGTTGAAAGATATTGCAGTTTTAGTTTCCCAGATTTGCACCTAAAAATCTTCTGATTTAGATTTGAGGCATTTAGAGTTCCTGGATTGGCCCTAAAACTTTCTGAAATTAGTGTAGCGGATTTCAAGCATGTTATTGACTTTGAGACATTTCCAATGGTTCAAACGGTTTGTGAATCAAAGTCCCAGATCAAAAGTTATGGCCTCAAGAAGTTGGTGCACTTTCTAGAAGATACAATTGCAAATGTTCTTTTGAAATTTGAACTTCAAGTTATAATTTTTTGGTGCCAAACCGCCTAAACTCAAATTTGAATGTTATTTTGGCTCCAAACTAAAGAGTAGCTCTATTTATGGGCGGGTTTCTAATTGTTGGGTAACTTTTTGGGGAACAAGCTCGTATATTGAGAAAGGGTGATTCTGTAGCTTTCTATAACTTGCATGTGTTGTAGAACTTGGGGATTTGAGATCCTCTGCATGTAAGAAGCTCCATTTTCTAAATAATAAAATTATTCTCTTGTTTGTGGGTTATTTTCTAAGTCTCAGGCTGCGCCCTCATCAAGGGCGAATCTCAAGATATTAACATGTTTTTTGAAAAAATTCCATGGTTTTTTGTGATTTTTTGTTCCTATAGGAAACTACACTACTATCAATCTAGTGGTGCCATAAAGCAATGCTACTAGTCCAGTGACACCAAACAGTGTCACTACAAACTCCGTCGCTGAGGTCTTCTTGCCCAAAAATTCAAATTTACAAACTCTAAAAGTGATCTATTTTTTTCTGTCACTAGATATCCAAACTTTAAAATACACCACTGATCAAAACAATGCCACAATTGTGCTCTTTGGTTATGCTACAAAGCATTGTTGTCAGACCTAGCAGCACCATATAGCACCGATGACCTCTCTAAACTACAATGCATATGTGGTTTGCACCGCTGGGGTGGGGTAAAAGGTTAAATTTTAGGTTATTTTGACATGTGCTCTTTTACATTTGATCATTTTGAGCTATTGACCTATTTTTTGCCTCTTTGTTGCTCGGAATAATCAGTTTTTGTAGGTGGAAGAAAGGTAGTAGCAAGGAGAATTTTGAGTCATCACATAATCTCTTTATTATATCAAGTTTTTTTAAACACTTTTGGAAATGATTATAATTTCAAATTTAAGGATTTTATTTCTTCAAGCTTTTAGGACTCAATAGATTTCAATTTGGATTTAAAATGAACAAGACAAAAGGTTTAAAAAGAACTTTAGGAAAATTTACTAGATTTTGTTGAAGGTTAATAATTGAACAAACATCTTTAACTTTTCCTTTAGGTGAATAAAAAGAATCCAAATTTTTCTTTGAAAGGTTGAAAATGAACATGTGCATCTATGTTTTGTAATCACTTACCCAAAATAATATCATCTGAAAGACATATGCATTTCTCTCGCACCTCATGGTGATCTTGAGAATCAAAAGGATTTTTGTGATATTAGGTTGTGTAAGTGATTTCCTTCACACTTCAATTTGGATTCTAAAATTGAACAAATCTTGCGAGTGTGAGTTAGGTATATTTCGTGTGTTCTCTCTTTGTTTCTCAACAAAGATTGATTGAACTACGGGTATACTTGCTCACTTTTTTTATCTCTAAAGGGCCTGCCTTGTGGGAAAAAGTAATCACCCAAGGGAATAACCCAACCGGGAACACACTAAAGCCAAGTGACTTCCACCCGGGATATAAGTGTGGGTACTTGAGGAAAGTTCAAGTATCATGAGGATTGTTCCAACAAGAAGGGCAACAATTGTCTCTTGTTGTATGGATGATCCCCCACAAACAGAATGCTTGCATTAAAACTCCTTATTTAAAAGACCAAAATCCTTAATATATTTATTGGTGCAAGAGGTCAGACCTCTGAAGCTGTTGGGCCACATTTTTATGGTTTTTAGTAGAGATAGAATGTATGCCATGGGAGTTTCATGGGTATTGATCCTTGGCTAACCCAAGAAGAGTCTTCCATGGAGGGGAGCTAGTGTCTTCAAGCATCTAATCATCCACTAAGAGTAGGTGTACCTGGATTTATCCAAGTAGGGATTCAAAAAATATTGTCTCAATATCCATAGTGTTGTGCATGTTCTTGGAATCAAAACACTTTGCTTGGATCTTAAACATTGGAAAAAAAACATTCAAACATGATCATCAAAATTTCAAACCCTTTAGGAAGCAAATACCATTGATAAAATTCAAGTGTTATTGCTTTCCCTAGGGTTTCTATCCTTAGAGGCTTCTAAGCATTTGAATTTACATCACAATTTGCTCTCATTAAAGTCAACATTTGGGAAATTTTTCCCTAATTTCCTTAATTTCCAAATAATGAACTTTTTGGGATGAAAAGAAGTTGGGACATTGGACATTTAGCTTGAAAATATAAATCAGAGGGTTTTTTTGGTAAAATAAATTCATTAATTGAGATAAAATCAATTGAACCCCACACATGTGCTTGTTTTCTATCTTATGGTATTTTGAGAAAACCTTGATCTTTTGGTTTGAAGTACTCTTATGGAAAAGCATGTGCTTCAAAACCTTGGTCTTGTAAACAAGTCTCTCTTAGGTTCATTTAGGATCAAAATCAAACATTTCATCCATCCTCAAAACATCAATCAAATTCCATCTCACAAACAACTTTAGAGCTTTGGAAACATCATTATCTAGACTTGGGTGCATCTTTAAAACACATCAAAATCACCTTGTTTAGTTAGGAGTGTGGGAATGCATCCTTTCTCACACCTCTAGTTAAATTAGTACCCCTTTGAACAACTTCATCCTAAGATCACATCAAACATATTAGGGTTTCTGAGTTCATTATCCAAATCAAAACTAATCAAAATCAAATACTAAAGTCTAGCATTGATCCAAAGTTCCTAAAAATTCAACACACATATCATTCACCCCTTTCATCCTTCATCTCATCATTGGTCCTAAATTTCTTAGAGGTCAACAAGGTCAAAACACAAGAAAAACATGGAATATAAACTTGATTCATACATCATGAGTGGTCTAAATCAACCAAATTTTCAAAGCCTTATAATGCCAATTGATTATCAAAACTCACATTTACAAAATCCATACATGGCATCATTATCTCCTACAAACCTCAATGGTACAACAAATGTGAGTATGCCGAATCTAAATTTTGGGACACCTTTCCCTATGGTATATTTAAATCAAAGTTCAAACCTACAAATCTATCAACCAAACAATCAATGCATGAGTCTTCAACAAAACAACATTATCCCACCAAATCCATACATTCCAAATGTGAATATAACAAGAACAAGATTACCAAATGTGAACATTTCAAATCCACACTTGGTAAACTTTGGGATAGACATGTTTTTGAATTATACAAATTTTCAAAGTCCAAACAAAATTATAACAACTCCATGTATTGATCCAAGTCAAGGTAACAGCATACAAAATCAAAGTTACCTAAATCAAGGCAACGTGATTCCCAACCACAAAAATGTTCAATTTCAACCTATCTTGCTAAATCTAAGCATAATCCCAAACCAAAACATTGTCCAAAATCAATCACCACAAGGTCAATTTAAAATCTCACAAGGTAACAAACGAAAATACACACCACTTGGGGAACCAATCAAATCAGTCATGCAACAATTGGTACAAGAGAATCTCATTAAAATCCTCATTTATGATAATTATCAAGAGTCCTAAGTTAAACCACCAGGATATAACAAGAAGCACCTTTATGACTATCACAAAATAAAGGGACATACAACATCAAATTGTATTCAACTCAAAAATATCATCCAAGACCTTATTGATAAAAAAAAAAACTATTGGGGACAATTATTAGGATTCAACCACTATTGATAGCATTGACAATCTCTCTACCTCAATTTTTCAAAATAATGATCAAGATCTTGAAGATGTTTCTCCTCATCCAAAGATCAACTCAACATACATCAAGAGTCACTTTTTGGTCATGATCAAAACCCCTCAACAATATCCAAAAATGATCTATTCAAAGGAGTGTTAACATTATTTGATCCTACAATCGGCGATCCTTCAACCAATGATCATGTTGAAAATGTCTCTACATCACCTAGTGAGTTAGAGGACATATCTCAAGAATTTATTCCAAAGAATGATCAACATTTTTCACCAAAGTCTAGCAGAAATGGTCATTCCTAAGACATATTCACATCCTTTGACCTCATGGTTACAGATATTGAAGAAATCCTCAACTCAACACTTGATCCAAGTTCGCTTAAAGATCCAAAGGATATTGAGCCACTTCCCATTCCTAATTAACATATCCAAGGACACTTTGAAACTGTCCCATGTTAAAAAATTGATCCAAAGCATGTCAAAAGTAATTCCAAAATTAATCAAGATCAATAATTTGTATCTCCAAGCTACTACAATGATGTAATGGACACTTTCCTATCTATACAAGATGATCATACCCACATAGCACATACTCCTCCAGCTACCCATGAGATGCTTTCTTTGGATGGACACGTAGATGATCTTCATTGAGAACAGGATTCCTTTACTCCTAACATTATTACACAAAAAGAGCAAGTTATTGATTCCTACAGTCAAATTGAGTTGTCAACATTCAGATTAGATATGTCCAAAATTTAGATTGGGGACATCATGTATGAAGATATCCAACATTATCCACTCAAGGAAATAGATTAGACAAAATAGGATATTCCAGAGTCAATAGAGCAACAAATTGAAATAACATCATCTATAGAAGAAATTTATAGAGAAGGCTTACTGAACAAGACATCTCAAAAAAATTAGAATCAAGGAACAAAGGTGCTACTAGCACCATATTGGAGGAAACTATGTCTCAAGAAAACATCAACATAGGGAGCACGAAGAATCCTTATGATGAAATTGATGCCAGTACTACAAATAGCCACATCATGAATCTTCATCCAACCATCACCCCATCCACGAATTGGGACCAACATCAAAAGAAATACTTGAATCAAAGTACAAAGAACTTCATCAAAGTAAAAGAAGCTAAGGAGCATAATGGAAAAATCAAATAGACATGGATACCAAAGAATACAAATATAGATTATCTCTATCAAACTCCATCAATCAAAGAAACTATGGGGAAAAATAAAAATGGGAAAAGGTATCCATCAAAGATGTCCACAAGGGAAAAAGGAAGCTTCTCAAGCAACATACAAAGTATATCAAGCAATTGGTCCTAATTCCATGCACACTTTCATATCCACCCATTATTTCTCATCTTTCCAAGTTTGGAGAGTCAAAGGTTCCAAACTATCAACCAATCCATCTTTTATTCCTAAACACACTCCATCCATGCCTCCACACATGATATCCAATTCTCACATTGACCATGTATTGGGAACAACCCTTCATCATAAGGATTCAAAAGGAATTCTATTGTGATGTGCACACAAAGACAAAGTTAACTCTAGTATAAACAAAGAAGATCAAGAATATCAAAAGTTGTATTCAAGTGCATGTATCTTGGAAAAAAAAGTTCTTCAGGCAGGATATCGATGGAACATTATGAAAGAAGCATCTATATTGACACCATGAGGTGGTTCAGCATGAGCTTAAAAATCTTTCACAAAAAATACACAAAAATCAAAAAATATGAAAATCCAAAAAAATTAGAAAAGGACTGAAAATAGTAAAGAAAAAATTATCCTTTAGTGAAAACCACTACGGTGGTGCTTTGGGCAGGTACCATGATGAAAACTTGGCAAATGGGCTTCATGTGTAGAATCGAGCATCTATGTGCACTAGTTCAGGTGAAAGCATCTCATCTCATCCATAATGAATCCATTATTCCATCCATCTTATCCATAATAAATCCATTCATATATGAACCATTTATCCAATCCATTTTCATCCATCTACATCCATAGTCAAAGTTATCTTAATCTTGATGAAATTTTGGTACACAATTTACACTTGTTTATGGTAGACATCAAGATTGACATGAGTCATTTTCATTGATCCTATCCTACCCAACATTATCCAATGAGCATCTTTTGTTCAAACAGCTTATCTTATTACAAGATAATACTTTGCATCCTTTGTGTTCTTAGCAACATCCATCCATCCATCCATACACCTATCCAAGAATCCACCAATGGCATTCCATACATTGCTAAACACTCGAGGTAGATATCTACATCTTGCTTCAGGAATAATTCTTGATCTATATCCTCCAACTTATGTGGTGATCCAAACATTGGAAAAAATGAAATCAAATTTGTCAAATAATTTGTGAGCCAAAAATCCAAATCACTAGCCCATGGAATATTTTGAAGAGAAGATGTTCCTTGTCAAGTTTTATCTTTCATCAAAAATCAATCCAAACAATCAATATCAGTTACATCTAATTTTCCATTTAGTGTCACATCAAATCATTCAAACAATTTAGTTCCAAAACCAAGCTTCAAAATCTTGATCAATCAAATCCAATCAATCCATCATCATCATGGGATATCCTTCCTAGTTCTTTTGTTGTTTAACACTATCCTTGCATTATTGTGGATCCTCAACAATGTTATCATCATCAAATCCAATCAATCCCTCATCATCTTTGGATATCCATCCTAATCCTTGTGTTGCTTAACACTATCCTTGCATTGTTGTGTATCCTCAATAATGTTATCATCATTAATCCATTGATCTGATCAATTAACCTTAGCTTATTTTTCAACAAAATCCCAAAACAAAGCACTGATATCATCACACATATCCATATCCAAATCATCAAAATCATGTGAAAATCCAAAAAAAATCAAAACATATCAAAATCCAAAAACACTCATAAAATTCAGAAAAAATGTCAAAAACATGTTATTTGAATTATGTTGTCTCTGAGCTTAAACATAGGCAAGGCTAATTTTTTATCAGCCCCCAAGACACAAAATCTAAAAACATTCATTAAATCTCATAAAATCTCATAAAACCCAAAAACATTTGGAAAATCTTGAAAAAACCTAAAAATAGCGTCAAAACGTTTCAAAACATCAAAAACATCCAAATATTTGAAAAAATCCATTGATCCCATTTCTCTTCACCCACAATAAACTTCCATCCATAATAAATTGATCATCACCTTCATCCTTTGGCAATACAAACAAAAACAACCACAACAATCAGCAAAAGCAAACTTCAAACACAAAATTAAAATCAAAAGAACAAACTTTTAAATGCAAAATTAAACTATTGATCATTTGCAAACATGTCAATCAACCTTATATCAATAGCCTTTCAAACAACCAATCAACTTGCCACCATCCACTATCATGTCCTAGGATGCATCCTTCCTACAATGGGCATTACTTTGGAAAAATCACTTTGGATTCTTATCCTAATCAAAACAAATCCCTTTGGCTAGAGGTATGAAGAACATTGACTTGTTTGTGTACTTGATCTTTTCATTTTTATTTATCTTATTGCGCTCATTCCAATGACCTCTCAATGATTTCTAATAAAAATGATCTAGAGAGAAAGGAATGGGGCATCGATCATTATCTTTTGTCTGCTATGCTTGTTGGATTTTTTTGTAATATAACTTGACGAATACTTGCTTTGTTAGGTAGGTATGGAGGGTGTTTTGGGCAGCTTGTTGACTATTGCATTGATAGGTTATACCTTATTGTGTTTTGGTCTGAGATGTTTGAAACTTATGAAGTGCATCCTAGCAAGATTTTTATATGTCAGGTGTGAACAAGAATAATCCTATCTATTTTTTGAGTCAAAGTCCATCGCACTAGGTACAACGCCATCCTGGTTCTTTATACCTTGATGCATCATGCCTATGTGTGTTATCAAACTTAAGGTAAGTAGCCCTTTTAAAATCCCAATTCCTAATAAGCATCATCAACATCATCATTCATCATCATCATCTCTAATCAAGTCTTGTAGATCATGGACTTGTTGGATCCTCTTGTCATCATATCATTTCTTCTTATTCTTCTTTACTAATAGTTTTGTCCAAGTATCAAGTGTGTGTAATATATCAAAATATACATGAGGCTACCTATTCATGTGTTTTTTATGCACCTCTCAACATAGGCAATGCGTAGGTGCACTACCTCTCTTGAAAGACAATCTTCCACTATCATATTGCAGAACACTATCCCAAGGACTCTAATGTCAAGTCTTGACAATGCTTGGAATATCTCAGTTGTTTGATGTGATTTTCTGGAATCACAAGGCGGTCTTACGGATGAGTTACAAAGCATGGGAAGTTGGGTCTTGAAATGGAGTTCCTAAGATGGAGAAGTTGTTGTGCGTTTGCTATAGGTTCAAACAGCAGTCCTAAACTCCATTTTATCATTGGATTTAGCTTTACAATATGCAATGAACCTTTCCTAAGGTACTTTTATAAAAAAAGGAAAAAGGGTATGGTAGAGAGAAGGTTCCTGGGCCTATAACTAATTGTGAATAGTGATAATGGAGTTCCTGCAATAGACAGCTTCCTGGAAACAATATTCCACTTAACCAGAAATCTCACAGTCTCATGGAATTTGTGCTATCTTCTAAGGTCTGTGAATATTTTGTCTTTCATTCACCATGTGCATGCATTAACAAAGATGAAAGTGTGGAGCAACTTTGAATTTAAGCCCAGACTAACTTTACATAGCTATCTACCATCAGCAAACAGCAAATGTATGGATTAAGAAGGCATCTACACTGTAGGAATTTTCACAACCACAGAACAACATTTCTAAAATCTATCAAAGCAAGAAAACAACTAACTAAAACAGCAATATGAATCTAAGTCAAGCATCTAACAATGGAGATTGAATCAAGTAACATGTGAAAAACTCAGAAAATGCACCAAGTCAATGTATTTTCATTATAAATTTCTATAGAATGTCTTTACAACAACTCAACTCCCTTTGCAAATGAGAGGAGAGCCCTATTTATAGTGCCCCAAAATTCAAATGAATGGCCAAGATTAATTCTCATTGTGTGGCCAAGATTCATTACAAAATAGGGTTTCACCAACTCTCAATAAATTACAATTTTAAAAGACACTTTATCCTCTCCCTATTTCGTCATCTAGTGATAGCACTATAGTTTTTTGTCCTTTTGTTGATTGTTGTTTTACTATAGCTACTCCTAGGGGACCTCTTCACTGCCAAGAGGGTTGTCTTCTTGCTTCTTCAACGTTGTATACTCCATGAACTTCATGATGACTAGCTGGAGTTTGTCTACCTCGATGATCTCATATCGCAGCATTTGGTAGCTCCACTCTTTCACATTATCTTCTAGATTTTTCCAATCTTCATCATACTTTGTGATTTGATCCCTGAATAGCTCTAATTGATCAAATGCATGGGCAGCAAAACTCGTGAACTCTACTATCATTTCACTAGACATCCCATCCTCCATCTTCTTCTGGAAGGTTTTACCTTTTTTGGATCCATCTGCACTATGGGCATGTCATACTCCATCATTAGTTTTAGGTATCGAGCTCATTCCATTATGATTTCTTTGATCCATTAGATGTTTGGATCCACCTTACTCATTATTTGCTCCAAGCTTTCCTTGCTGTTGTCAAAATCTCACCACCACACATCCATCAACCAGTGACCGTCCTTGTCGAATGCAAGCTCCTTTTCCCACGTGGCTTTTGGCAACTAGAGGATGGCCCTTATCTTTGGAAAGGTGGAGTTTTATGTTGCAGGGAAGTTAGTGCAAAGCTTCCTTGTTCCTTCCAAAGATTGTAGCAAATCCAAGAACTTGTTGGCTATTTGTATAGCCCAGCTAATTCCCATGTTCCCGATGTACAAGACCTATCGAAACTAGCTCTTTATAGTCTTTTCCAAGTTCTTTCTCCTCCCCATTTTATCAATTTGTTCTTTGGATAGTAGTTAGGGTGGAGCCATGGATGTGGTAGGTAGGTCATCAATTGAGGACCATTGCTAGATGTAATCCGTCAAGGTAGCCACCTGTGCTTTGAGCTCATCCTTTGAAATCTTGTCTTGCTTTATCAAATGCACTACTGTAGCCACTGATTCTTCGAGGTGCCCTACCTTCTGTTCTCTAGTGGCGGTCCCCAAGTCGATGGTGGAGATGTTGTAACTCACACCAACCTGGCCCACCACAGGCATTGCTATTTGTATGGCCCAAGATCCAGAAGCATCCATTGTTACCTTGGATCTAATCTTAGGCTTCTTCTCCTTCTTTGTTGTGATATGAGCTCGACCTAAGATAGCCTCTAGTCTTGCCCTCAGGTCCTTTAGTAGAGGATTTTTTCTTTTGATTTGTTTCTCTAACCATTCAAGCATGATGGACTTGCCCTTAGGTGACTCACGATCACCATCGCCCCTCTTAGCCAAGGCTTCCATTTTCTTATCTTTCGAGACCCTTTCTTCCTCCTTGGTAATATCTCCTTCTTCTTCATCAGAGTCTTGGATGAACACAAGGTGCTTAATAGGAGGCTTGGTAGATAATTTCTATAGGGGACTTTGTTTCTCTTCTATTTCCTCCCCTTTCTTTCCCTCAGTTTGTTCAACCTCATGCACATGTTCCTTGAACTGCTCGATTTTGAGGCTCTTGATAGCTTGAGCCTCTCCTTCAGGTTTATCTTCTTGTTGTTGTCCTTCTTCTTCAAGGGGCGACCTTTTTTCCTTCTCCTCAATATCTTTTAGCTGTCGGGCCATTTCTTCCTCAAGGTCATTGTCGAAGGTCTACACAATGACCCTACCACCAGCGTCATCTTCCTCATCTTCACTCTCTAAGGAGCCAATTCCTTCTTCTTCGCAGGCCACCTTGTCAATAGTGCGGTGTTCATACTCTAGGTGCTCATGGTATTAATCAGCCTCCTCCTCAAAGGTCTTTGAGGCCTCTTGTTCTCACCTATCCCACTCCTCAGAGATTAACATGGTGGCTTCCATAGTCGATGGCCCTATTGGCAGTTGTGAAGGCTTAGCAGTGGCAAGGACTTGTGCAAGGGTCACCTAAAGAGTGGGATCCATAAGGATCTGGGAGAGCTCAGGGGGGGAGATTCTACATATGTCTTGAAAGGGCCTCAGGCATGGTGGGAGTGGGTATTGGTGCAGCCACTGTAGGTAATGGGAGTGACATGGTGGGTGACATGGCAGTGAAGGAAGGAGAAGTAGTCATGGTAGAGGAGGATTTAATTACAATCACAAGCTCATTTGGGGATGAAGGGGAAAGATGGATAGAGATTTCCACTATTGACAGGGATGTGGCGACCATAGCTAGGGAGGTAGATAATGGGGTAGCCAACCCAGGGAGAGCCAAAACAGGTTTGATTTGATCAGTACCTTTTGCTTCTTCTTCTTGGGTTAAGAGCTACTCTGCCATGCCCCCTATTTGCTTAAGCCTTTTGGAGGGTGAGCCCCTCAGATCCTTCCTTGTATAAACTTTGGGGTCAAGAGACTACTCTATTTCCATCTCCTTCCTCTTCTTAGATCTAGTAACTGGAGGAGACTTAGATGTCCCGCCCATTGAAGTGGTGGCAGCAGTGTCTTACGTGGCACTTGGTTCACTCTTCAGTCCTTCATATGTCAGGACCACCCCTCGCTATTTTAATCAGGCTACCTGCCCATCAACCCACTCCTTAGTACGAGCCAAGATTGGCTTGGTTATAATATTGAGGTCATCGAACTCCTGCTCATCCCAATCAATTGTTGGTATTGGAAAATTGGTGACTACAGGGTACCTGGGGTCCATTATGTTGCTCTCGTCTTCTTTGACCTGGTCTGGTATGGGAAATGGCTGCATCTTTCTTATAAAATACGCAATCATCTGCATATAGTGCCTTGCATGTACCTCTTTATCATCTTGACAATCCCCCCAAAAGTCTTCAATGTGGTGGAGATGAGCGAAACCCGGTCCTAGTGCCTTCCTTACATGACCATATGGGTCCATTCGTGGGCAAGCAGTGTGCAGGTAAAAATGGTAATCTTTCAGTTCTTTCTCAGAGTTACCAGTGCACTAGGAAGTTTCTAGTTTATACATTCCCTAGCCAAGAGTCATGGGATAAGAGATCCCTGCTACGTGTTTTCTACTGAAGATCGCCTATATGTGTTGGAGCTGCCGAGAAAGCTCCAATAGGATGATTCAGTCATTGGGGTATTGAGCCAGCTTGTTTGGCCTTTCAGTGAAGCCTTGGGCATGAATGTATGTGAACTTCAGGTATTGAATGAAAAGGAAGGAATATTGCTTCAAGAAGGCCCGAGCACTATGGGAGACCCTCCTCTCAAAATCCCCGACAATCATTCTGATGATATGGCCAATGAAGGCATCATTTACTCTATAGTATTCCTTCTTGAAGTTTCGGTAGTGGAGTTGGGGATACCTATCATAGGCCTTGAGTCTTCGACCTTGATCCCTATTGGGTGCCATAAACAACCCATTGTACTGTCTCTAGTCTACCAAGGAATAAATGAGATATGAAGTCATATAAAACTTAGAACTCTTTTTCACATTGACGAACTGATCATGGAAGTAGTCGCTTATTATACTTCCCTAGTAAAACGAGGTCTTTGTGGTAACATCTTCATTCCCACGAAGGATCTGCTTGATAAAGTACACCATCCATTCCTAAAAGAAAGTAGCCATAGGAAGACCCATAACCTTTCTTAGCATTGTGACCAAGTTGTCGTAATCCTCATGGAAATCACTAGGGAAGAGTTCATGAGGAACCTTCACAGTACAACCCCGTTTTTCTTTAAGCCAATGCTAATTTATTAACCATTTGCATCCTACTGGGTTGTCATCCTATGCTGCTTGGCATTCCTCTATAGTAGGTGTTTCCATTTCTTGAAAAGTGGGAATATGGAAGTTTTTTGTGATTCCTTTAGCCAACATGTCGGCAAGAATGTTACCATCCCTATCAACAATTGTCCTTGTGTTGAGTTGATACGCTTGCTGAAAATCCATGACCAATTCAGGGGCCACGA
Source organism: Sequoia sempervirens (assembly GCA_007258455.2). Taxonomy (NCBI): domain Eukaryota; kingdom Viridiplantae; phylum Streptophyta; class Pinopsida; order Cupressales; family Cupressaceae; genus Sequoia; species Sequoia sempervirens. The sequence continues at coordinate 557,266,338 of VDFB02105785.1, forward strand.
GGGATGGAAGGAATCCTACAACTTTTGCAATTCCACTTTGTCTTATCAACCTTGCATTCTTGGTTGTTGGATTGACCCTAACCCTTTGTGTAAACTTACCAATATTGACATGGCCTATATTGGTGTCGGTGATTTCTTTCCAATCTATGGTAACCCTTGAGTGCAGAGGTTCACCCTGGAAATGGTATTTCATTTGGTCTTTATCTTCTTTTCTTCAAGGAGTCTTGCCCGACTTCTTTCCTTTGTCCATTTCCACAGCGGCTCCCAAAGGCCCTGCACCTGATTCCATATATTCTCCAAGCAAAGGCGCAGTCAGTGCGATTGATCATGAAAGAGTTCATGTTAGTCAAAATCCCATCAAATCAACTTAGAATAACTTATCATTAATAAAATGATACTTTATCTCCTGATGACATTGGTCTTTTGATTAGGGGCCTTCGGTCAATCTAGGCCCAGAGGGCTGGACTTGCCTAGCAGGAATGTCATTTTGGAAAGGCGACTTGTGCAGACTGATCTAGGAGATCTTTCTCGACCGAACTTTGATGGTTTAAAGGGATCGTAACAAAGAGGGTCAAATTTAAGCACATGGTTTGAGATCAGATTTCAATTTTGAGGTCATTTGGGTCAATTTGGGAGCAACAGGAGCCACAAGGCTAGAAAGCCATCCAAAGATGGCTATCTAGAATGCTCGAGTAGAAATGGAGTTCCGGGAGAGGAACCCCGATGTTCAGGACCCGACAGGTCCAAAGGTGGCCAGCAGTTTTACAATTTTCAAGTGATCGGGCCTAAGGGGCTGGGATGTCACAGTGCTTTCGTTGTCTAAGATGACGATCGTCAGATGGAAGTCTAGAGGGGGCAGCCTGGCGGATTAGACCTAGCTCCTCAGTTCGATGCTAGATTTTCACTGCAAGTTTCACGCCGATTGGGAAGGCGGAGCCCAAAGCTCGGAAGGTCAGGCAAGATTTTCCATTTTCAATGGTGGAGATGGGATGGAGTCTCAGATGGTCGAGCCATGGTGAAGACCAAGCAGAATCCCAGGGATGGAAGTTCGCGAACCGAGACCTAGGGAGCTAGAAGGTGGTCTGTAAATGCCAACAACAGACAGTGATTTTCCAGGCACGACCCGAGGACAGGGTGGATGGGACCCTTTCTCCATCAAAGAATGGCGGGAGCGGGGTGGATTCCCACACGTAGAAGCTCAGAGGCCTGGGCCTGTGAGGTCAAAATGGAGGTCACCTTCAAAACTCAAGCTCGTGACACCAGACAGCGAGCCACCAGCGGATTCTTGATGTTCCAGGCCCGAGGGATGGAGGAGCCGTTTGAAAATTTTGGTTATTTCATTAAGTCTCAGCTAATGAAGGGAGTGTTCAGGCCTGAAAGAGGTGAATGCCCCTATGCAAAGAATGCCTGTGCAAGGGACAAATTCTAAATTGAGTGTAGAGGCATTTTCAAAGGTCTCTCGAGTTTTGAGGATGTGGGTTTTTTTCGTTGTGTCATGTTTCATCATTCACATGTCCTTTTAATCCTTATTGTTCATTTTGAGCTTTAAAAATCATGAAAATATTGCTCAGGAGGGTGGACAGAAAACCTACCTCGAACACACGATGCGGCAAGGTGTGAAATCAACTAACGGTTTGCAAGTGACGGCAACAGGTGTGAGTGCGAAGGTCTCGAAGACGGTGGACTCCTCTCTGGCAAGCTTTGACCTCTCTCTGTGATAACTAACAAGTGAGAATGATAGGTTTGGGCAAGATATTTACACCCCTACCGCCATTAATGGTTGCATTAAATGCATGTACGATGGACATATGGGTTGGTGGATTTGAATTTACAGATGACGGTGGGAGACCCGGGGTCCAACGGCCAGGAGGATATAGGGAAGCAGTTGTTTGAAAAAATTAGCTCAGAAAACACTAGCGGAAAAGGGGAGGTTGGGATCTGGAGGGCGGAGTTCTACCAGAGGTCCACCATTGAGAATGGCAAGACCCCCATGGAACTCCAGAAGCGGAAGTCCAGGGTCTCAGGCCCAGCAAGTCCGAAAGCAGCCAAAACTTCATATATTTCCATCGGATGAAGAATAGGGGTTCGGGTTTTGGGGTCCAGGAAGATGCAACCCATTCGCCATAAGGAACGGCAGACACAATAGGGAAACCTAGCTGAAGGGGTAGGCCCGGCCAGGTCCAAGGCCACTGGCAGAGGCAAACTGCCAAAGAGACACCGCAAGGTGCCAAATCTTGACAAAATTTAAAGGGAGAAGTATGGTCGGCTCATGATCAGACTTCAAATGTATGCTAACCACCTGGGACACCAAAATGGGGCATGCAAAATGAGGCGGTGACTAAAATGACTCGACAAGGCGAAAGAAAAAGAGGGTCCTCATTCCGAACAGGGCGTGTGTGCTTAGGGCACAACACTACCCATGGCTAATGACTGTCTACATCATCAAATCTGTCTACATCAAACGTTCGAGTTGAACTAACCTTGAACCTATTTTTCATGAGATTGACCCTCAAATTGAACTTTTCAATCAATCTCTTGAGGAGGCAATGTACTAGCATAATTCTTTCGCTAGGGTAGCAGTGGGCCATGTGAAAAAATTTAGAGAATTTTTGGATTTTTATCTCGACAAGTTTATTCTTTGAACCAATGCAATAGGTACATTTCTTCAAAGAGGGGCAAAATGTAGACACGTAAAAAGTATCGATTGACCTCGCACACTTGATCTTGATTTACTAACACCAATTCATCCTAAATCATCTCGTTTACTAACCATTTAATTCAATAATTTGTATTTGATTAAATTCATCACATTTCATCTCTTAATTAAATAAATTAATTTTATATGATTAAGTCATTATCTCCTATTAATTAAATAAATCATTTTGTTAAATTAATCATGTAGTCTTTATGTAATTAAATAATTCATTTTACTTAATTAAATCTCTAAAGTTATTCTAGTAAATTAAATAATTCAATCTTTATTTAATTTAATCTAACATCATCCCTTTTAATTAAATAAATGAAATTCTTTTTTAATTAGGTCTAAAATCATATTCTTCTCATTTTGATTTAAATTAATACAAAAAATCTAAGTCAAAATGGTCAATCAACTAATCTCCCTCTTAATTAATCAAATCTTGATTAATGATAATCCTAATCCATCAAATCCTCTAGCTTTTTCAACTTGCTAATGAAAATCATTTTAATTGATTTATTAAATCTCCTTTTTCATTCAAAAAGGCATCAAAGGATGGAATATTCCTCAAATTTAAAATCTCCCCCCAAAAGTACTTGTCCATCCAACAAGGCACTAAAGGCCTCTTACATGTCCTTTTCTTGAGCCAAGTGATATTAACTCCATCTTTCATCTCATCTTTCAAGCCATCTTTTGAATTTCAAATTTCCCCTTCTTTGCACATTTCCCAAAATGTACTCCATCTCTCTTCAATAGCATGTTGACAAGTGGCACTTTATCATTGGCTTATCTTCAATCCCACATTCATCGTATTCTTCAATCCTCCATCCTTCTTTGTTATAAATAGAGGCCTCCTCTATTGCATTTGATCATCCACAATCCATGTAAGATCACCATGCTCATTTGGATCCAAAACTTAGAGAAAAGTTACTATCTTCATATTTAGAGAAAATTCATCTATTTCCATAGCATTTTTCCATCATCATATCTAGGTTATTGCATATTTCATCAAGTGGATCAATCTTCATCAAGCTTGCAAAGGATTTTGGAAAGGGCCATTTTCCACATCAAAATGGCACCAATTCCCCCATAGGATTGAGAGTTTGCAAGCTCCAATAGGATTTAATAGTTTTTCTTGTTTTGTTCTTCATTTCTTTCCTATTTTGAGCATTGTAGATGAATTGCATGGGGAATCTTAGTTCTAACTTGCATATGTGGCTAACATTGTGTTTGTTTGTTTTGTTTGTGTAGGTCTAGGATTGTGGTTCATAGCTTCATTCAACAACCCATTCACTGTGTGTTGGTGTTGATCTTATCATATAGGAATAACAACTTTCCTACCTTTTACTACCCTCCACTAAGGGGTTGTTTTGAATTGATAATGGTCATTAATTATTTTTCCACCCCTCTCATTATTCAAATATTGCCTTATTATCAATGGAAGACCATGACCTTTATGGGATTTTCTCATGATATCATTTAAATTTTATGAATTCCATAATGGCGATTATCGGTTTCAAGTCCCTTAATAATTGAACTTGAAACTGATAATGACCATTATGGAATTGATAAAATTTAAACGATATCATGAGAAAATCCCACAAAGGTCATGGTCTACCATCGACAGTAAGGCAATATTTGAATAATGAGAGTGTGGTCGCATTAATGATGTTTCCTCCCCACTCTCATTATTCAAATATTTCCATACTGTTGAGGGTAGACCACGACCTTCATGGGATTTTCTCATGATATCATTTAAATTTTATCAATTCCATAATGGTGATTATCAATTTCAAGTTCAACTATTAAGGGGTATATATATATATTCATGTTCATTCAAACATATGTATGTTCTCGACACACATATATATACTGATATATGTATTTATATATACATACATAAATATATATATATGTATATATGTATATATGCATGCATATATATATATATATATATATATATATATATATATATATATATATATATATATATATATATATATATATATATATATATATATATATATATATATATATATATATATATATATATATATCTATTTGCATATAAATGTTTTCATCTACATATTCATCATTTATTTATAAGAATGGACATTCATTTTCATTTCAACAATGATGTTAAATGCATAATTTAAGTTCATACATTCATTCACATGCCAAATCTCACTTTCTTTTTCCTCCAAATTCTCAAAACATGAGCTCAAGATTGACATTTAAATACAAAATCCATGTAATTTATGTTTCATAAGTATATTTTTCAATCATTAAGTCATTTCAATCATCTTAATATAGTTTCCAATATGAATTTCTAAATGCAAATATCATGCCATTTTGTGGTGTGTCCACCCAGATTCCATCTAGCTTACCATTCGATCCAGCTAAACTATCCTACTTCAATCATGTTCTTGTCCTTAAACCTATCACCCTACAACTGCACACACTTGCACTTGCCAAATCCATCAATAACGTTCAATTCATGATAATATATAAGATAATTCAAAAAGATCACATATTCAACATCAATCAACTTCTTTCAATCTTTTCAAAAATTTCAAATTTTCCATTTAACATATTGAATTTCCTCAATAATTCAATTTACCATATTATAATTAAAAATTCATAAAAATTGGGTTATGGCATCCTTCCCCTCTTTCAAGAGACATCATCCTGATGTCTATTTAATTATAATTTAAGCATATATGTCTATTTCAACATCACATCATATTGTTCTAAACGAAAATATCATAATATTTCAATCCAAAATTCTCAAAAAAATTTACCAAAGTCTCTTTCTTAAGAAAGGAAATATGGAAAGGAGCATTCTATTTCTTGCGCATCCTCCTAGATAGCAGTTTCTTCTAATTAATAGTCCCATTGGACCTTAAATTGAGCAATACCTCTACTCTGCAACTTAACATTGCATCTATCGAAGATTCTAATGGGCTCTACTAGCACCACTCCTAGATCATATACCTGCAAGGATTGTCAATCAAGCACATGAGTTGCATGAGGATGATATGGCTTAAGCAAAGAAACATGAAAAACATTATGAAGTCAAGCTAGAGAAATTAGTAGAGCTAGTCGATAGCCAACTGTGTTAATCACTTCCAAGACTTCAAACGATCCCACATATCTCAGAGCCAACCTAGAAGACATTCCAAAGGTAATGGAGCTTTTATGGGGTCTAACTCTAAAGAATACTTTATCCTCTATTGCAAACTTCCTAAGGGTTCTGTTCTTGTTGACATAATTTTTTTGTCAGTCTGTTTACTCTTTCAGTTTGCTCCTAATGACTCTCATTTGTTCTTCCATCTCCTTAAGCATTTCAGGTCCTACTATGATCTTGTCTTCCAATCTATCCCAACTGATTAGTGTACAACACCTTTTTCCATAAAGAGCCTCAAACGATGCCATACCTAGGGAAGTGTGATAAAAGTTGTTGTAAGAAAACTCTACCAATGGTAAATATTCTTCCCACTTATACTGTTGGTCCATACAATACATTTGAAGGAGGTATTTGACTACCTGATTCACCCTCTCTGTCTCTACGCCAATCTAAGGATGATAGGATGAGCTAAGACTCAGTTTGGTTCCCAATGTGGTATTCAGGGTTCTCCAAAATTTTGAGGTCATCTGAGTGTCTATCATAAATGATAGTCTCTAGCACTCCATGCAAGCGAAAGATCTCTTGGAAAAAATTATTGGCCAGGGTCAAAAATCCATCCTTAAGGTTTCCTAGAATGAAGTGTGCAACCTTAGTCAACTTATAAATAATGACCAAGATAACATCATACATATTCTTGCTCAAAGGTAACCCCTGTATGAAGTCCATACTAATCACCTACCATTTATACTCAAGTATGTCATGAGGATACAATAGCCTGGTTGGATGTGCATTCTTAGCCTTGATGCGGTGACACTCTAAGCATCTGACTACATACTCTACTACATCCTTCTTGATTTTAGGCCAAAAGTACAAATTTTTCAACTATGTAGTCAACTTGAATACTCTAGAGTGTCCCAAATAAGGTGCTTTATGAACCTCCTCTAAAACCAACTTCCTCAGCTCTCCAGATTATGGAATATACATTACTCTATGGTATCTCAAAATACCATCTAGTTCAATCTTGCACCCATTGAACCGATGATCTGATGGATTCTTTGCTAGGGAACTCTTCACTCTTTCGTAGTGCTCATCCCCTAACAGATGTTGTATCACCTATTATCTCAAGTTAGACCTTTTTGAAATCACAGCTACCAGATGTCTTCATCTACTAAGACCATCAACCTCTCTATTCTCTTTTCCCTTTATATACTCAATTTTGAAGTCATACTCACCAAGGACATCCAACCACCTTCTCTGTCATGCATTAAGGTTCAGTTGAGTAAAAATGTATCTAAATCCCAAGTGGTCTATCTTGAGTTCAAATGGCTTTCCCAAGAGATAATGCCTCCACATCTGCAAGGCATGAACTATTGTGGCCAATTCTAAATTATGTGGTGTTTATTTCCCCTCATGATGCTTAATCTTCCTTGATTCATATGCTACCACTTTTCCATCTTGCATTAATCCCGCTCCCAATCCCTCTCTTGAAGCATCTATGATTACTATGAATCTTCTATTAGGATCAAGGACATGGTCAACACTAGTGTTTTCGTGAGCCTCTCCTTTAGTAGTTGGAATTCCTATTCACATTTCTTGATCCATTCAAACTGTGTCCCTTTTCTTTGTAGTGATTTAAAAGGACATGCAATCTGGGAAAACCATTGCATAAACTTCCTATAGTATCTTGTGAGGCCCATGAAGCTATGAACCTCTAACACATTTTAAGGAACCAACCATTCCATGACCACCTTGATATTCTCAGGGTCTACAGAGACTCCTTTAGCTGAAATAATATGGCCTAGATAGTGCACACTTTCTTGATAGAATGAACACTTTGTTAGCTTCCCAAAGAGTTTCCTTTCTCTTAGCCATTGAAGAACTATCCTCAAGTACCTATCATGCTCTTTGATAGACTTTGAGTAAACTAGGATGTCATCAATGAAGATTAAAACAAATTCATCCAAGTAATCTCTAAATACACTATTCATGAGGTTCATAAAAGTTGTTGGTGCATTAGTCAAACCAAAAGGTACCATAGTGAACTCGTAATGCCCATACCAAGTTTGGAAAGTAGTCTTCAAAATATCTTCTTCCTTAATTTTCAACTAATAATAGCCCGACCTAAGATTAATTTTGGAGAACATATTCACTCCCTTTATTTGGTCAAACAATTAATCAATCTCTGAGAGTGGATATTGGTTCTTGATGGTTGCCTTGTTCAACATATGATAATCTATACATAGACACAAGATTCCATCCTTCTTTTTCATAAAGATAATTGATGCTCCCCAAGGAGACACACTGGGTCTTACAATCCCTTTGTTTATCACTTCCATTAACTGGGCCTTCAACTCATAGAGTTTCATGGTGGTCATTCGATAAGGTTTCTTGGATTGAGGCTCGGCTCCTAGGACAAGGTTAGAGAATTTTAATTCTCATTTCAAAGGAAACTCTCTAATCTCATTAGGGAATACATCTTGGAACTCCTTGAGAATATGATAGTCATCTAAATAAGGTTCCTTGCTATCAGGTTTATTGATATGCACAACATAAATGACACATCCCTTTTGATGACCTTTCTTGAGATGTATAGAAAAATTCTATCTAAGCTCTAAGGGTCTTTGCATTCCTTAAATCCTAACTTGGTTTCCATAATCATCTAGATGATTGACTACCTTATCCTCACAATTCACTATAGCTTTATGCTTGGTTAACCAATGTATCCCAAAACTTATATCATATGAGCCTAAAGGTGCCACATAAAAGTTGACCTGGGTTTGAAAGGATGTAAGCTCTAACTCATTGCAAAAGAGATATGTATCTACCCTCTTCTCTTCTCAATTACCATACTAGACTATCCATGATTTTTCTATGTATCTAGGTCTAATAGGTATCTTGGATATTATTCTAGGATCTATAAAACATTCAGTAGCTCTAGTATCAATTAAAATAGAGACAAATTGGCCATAGAGTTTACCCATCAGTTGAATTAGAAAAGCCTGATACTTTACCTATTTGTTATCCAATGCAATGTGGATCTAGTGATGCTAAGTCTACTAATAGTTTCTTTCCTTCCATGACTTTGACCATTGAGGATAATTTAAGGCATAATTATCACCTCCATAAGTATAGCATCCATCATGAGGCCCTTTACAAACTACTAGCTTTTCCTCTCTAAAGCCCTTCTTCTTTTGGTCATCTTTATCCTTGTTTTTGTTGGCCTTCTTGTTCTTTCCACTATTACCATCTTCATCTCTCTCCAGTGAATCACTTCCCCTCTTGAGATTACAGATTTGATGGTTCTTGTCACCTTTAGGAAATTTCTTGTTTCCAAACCATAACTTAGGATTTGCATTATTGTGGTAGTTGGATAACTGTTGCAATTTTTGTTCCTATATGATGGCCTTTTGGAAGACTCCATTCATGGTAAGAGGATCATGTATATCCACTTCAACTCTAATGTGAGGTCTTGGTACCAATATGAATTTCCTGATCTGGAAACATTTGTCTCCCTAATACTGAGGCACATACTTCAATGGGTTGGTGAACTTTTCCCAATATTGGATCACATTCATGCCCTCTTGAGTTAAATTCTAGAATTTTGTCACTTTCTTGTCAAAGAAAAGTTGTGGTAACCATCTCTTCCTAAAATATTAGAGGAAGAGCTCGCAAGTGATCACAGTAGGTTGACAATTCCTTTCTAACTTCTCATTATCCCACCAGGTTGCTACTAAACACTTGAAAGATGATATGTAGCCCATGCTACTTTAGTCTGGTCAGAAAGGTTACAAAGTCCAAAATATTTTTCTATTTCAATAATCCAAGCCTCTACTCTTTCTCTGATAGCCTTAACATTGAACTTAGGCAGTGCTACTCTTTTGAGATCTTTTCCAAGCTCATCCTAAATTTGACCTCGTGGACCTACTCCTAGACCATCGCCTCCTTGATTGCTTTTTGCATTCCTATAGTCTTGGTCCTCTAGTACCACTCAGACCTCTTGTTCTATTTGATCCATGTGAGCATCTTGCCTATTCAAGAGCTCTAGAATCTATTCTAGCCTCTTGTTAGGTCCATTATTTGGCCCACTACCACCCGTCTCTTGCCTGGTGGTTACCCTATTGACTCACACTTAACTTGCATCACATTCGTGTCTATCACATCTTAACACTCAATTCTATGAACAAACATTCTTATTCTACATTTCATTACATACACATGCATATATCACTCATTCATCAAGTACATACATATTCATGCATTGAAAACACATTTTGGAGTTCTTTGTTTGAACACACGAAAAATATCATCTTGTTTTATTTATATTAAATGTGGGTCAATAGACCCTTATTTACAAAGGCTTCTTGTTACATTATTCCATTTTCTCATTATCAAAAAGAGGACATTTCTCTAGGTCCTCATCTAAATTTACATCAAATTTTGTAGAAGAGGATGGTTGAGCATGTAGGCTCTCCTTTTCCTCTTTAGTTAACAAGGGTGCATTGGGTCCACACCCTAGAGGCCAGTTCCCAATTTTGGAAATCTTTTTGATCTTAGGTTTTCACTTCTCCTCAATCTTCATTCCTCTCTCTAGCTGAAGTCAGGTAAGGGTCTAAGCTAGAGTTGTGTCATTGGGAATCTTGGGTTGAACCTCCATCTTAGCTTTCTCAAGTCTGTTACATCTCTCTTATGTGAGGTTCTAAAGTTTTTCCCTTTCTTTTGCTCTGCCTTTGACCTTCCCATACCTACATTCAATCTAGGTTTGGTCAATTCTAACAACTAAAATCTAGTCAAGAGTCAACTACCCCCTAGTCAAGGCTATGGTAGACTCAATAGTCCTAGAGTTGAACCCTAAGATCTGATATCAAATGTAATAACCCATCCTAAATTTTCATTTAACTAATATTATTGCAAATGAAATAGAATATATTCAAATTAAAAATACATAACTAATTAGCTATAGTCAATCATAGCAGCACATGTCTAATTAAAATGAGTCAAATATTTGTATATTCAATTCGAATGTCAATTTATAATATCCAAGTTTGACTTAGCTCATAAGAAAACAAAGTTAATACATTTTACATATCTTACATCAAGGCTACATCATATACTAAGATAGTCTTGTGAACATCCAAGGTTCCTCTTGACACTCGCCTCCACTGGTGGATGAGAACATGGTTGAAGTGCTTTACCACCCAACCATGAAGCTTACACTTCACCAGAATTCTTCCAAATTGAAGAATACATGACCCATGCATGGAAAGTTTAAAAAGAGAACAATCTGCAAGGTGGAATCTAGTGCTTTCCCATACATCAACATGCAATTTCTATCTACAAGTTAGAAAATAAAATGCAAGATCTATGCTAGGAATGGCAGAGAGTGTTATCATAGATTCCATACATACATAATGAACTATATTGCTTGGCCAAGTATAAGAAAAATGTTGCAACAACAAACAATAGGCTTTGGTAAAGAAAGCCTATACTCTCTATACTCCATTTCAGCACCCATCCTAGAAGGTAACTTTCTACTATACAAATATTTTATAACAGTTATCTACCCTCTAGCAACATCTACCTTGAGGTGCTGTAGTCTACTTAGGTATCACTGTTCTATTCAAGCAAAAGAATATTCTTCACACACATATCTACAAAAAAGTAAATTAGACTACTTATTTCCTCACTAAGTAGTAATCAAATACATGATTCAAATGGAACTATTTAATACATTATTTAGTGATATCATTCACATGACCCATGATTACATTCAACATATATCATTATCCATTTAAGAATGAATTAAGAAACAAAAGAAGTTATATCACAAGTATGTGTATGTACATAGACAAAGTTCTATGTGCACACACATATATGTGCCTACTTAAGTTATTGATTTGTGCATACATTCTAAAATAAAACCACTAAATCAGATTGCTATCATTTCACAATGTTCCATTTTGAAGTTTCGTTTGTCAAAAATTCAAGAAATAAATGAATCTAGAACAAGTTTGTATTAACAGTTTCTCACATACTATTGTTTCATTTGTATCATACAAGATGTGATATTCAAACGATGTTGTTTTCAAATAAACACTCACTATTTATCATAGGATGGAATTTTTTGCAACTAAGCAGTTATAAAATGATATTGTTTACATAGAAAACATTCACTACTTTTGATAGAATATTATCGTTTCAATTATACAATTACAAAACAAAGTTGATTTCAGGTAAAATGTTCATAGTTTATAACAAAACCATTCTATTTTGGATAAATATTAATAGAACTATGTTGTTTATAAATAATGCATTCACTATTTATAACAACACATTATTATTTCAACTAATCAATTATAGAACAATGTTGTTTTCAAGTAAAACATTCACAATTTATAACAAGACCATGCTGCTCAGAACAAGCAATCACTGTTTACAATAATACAATGTTCTTTACATCTAACAAATTCAGTTTATGAAAAAATGAAGTTGTTTGCAATAGTTTTAAGTTACAGCTCCAAGTTTTGATTGCTTCGATAACCAAGCTTTATTACCCTAAATAGTGGTATATAAAATTTTAGATAATAAAATAAATAATGAAGTTGTAAATAAGTTTTGGATGGTATTTGAATGAACTCAAATGGCATACTAACCATTTACCATCAATGATAAAATGAACAAAATATGGGGTCAATTTCATCTAGGAGTGGGTTGAAAATCTCACCCAATGTCAACATATTATACATATGTCATTCTAAAAATGACTCACAGTTGTTGAATGTTACTCTAAACAAGGTTTTTGAGGCCGTAGCCATATTGCCTACCGTTGGCATGGGTGTACTCACTTCAAAGATGACATGGGTTTTTTTCATAACAAACGATGGTTTACAATATTACACATGCAATCAAATTAAGGGAACGAGCTCATCATTCAACCTTTATCCTTTATGGATTGGGAAACATGAATACCACAATGTCTCTACGACATAACATTATATTTACAACTATAATAAATATCAGAAATCCATATTACAATATTTGGTGACATAGCCCTTTGTCGCCCATGGTGACGAGACAACTAGAAACATAAGAAATACCCTTTGATTCTTGATCAAGGGTTATGGTTTCACACCAAATGGTCAATCATCAGTTGGATATTCAAAATAAAAAGAAAAGAAATATTTATATATCATAATCTTTCTATGAAAGATTCGGTCTACCCTTTACAGGTGGTATCGATTTATAACTCATACTGCTCCTATCGTAGGCTTATCAGATTATTTGGTAGCCTTATTTTGAGCTAAATAATTAGAATACACGCAACCTAGGCTCAATGATGCTAGCATTAAAAATCTTATAAAATGATATGCAATCAGCTTCCAAGCTGTTCGCGATACATGCACAAGCAAACCTAGGTATAGAAGAACTAACATGGCCATACTTAATAAAAAATACAATCCATTTCATAGAAGCTCGATGGACAGGTTTTAATAAAATCAATAGAATTGACAAAATATTGATTCGAACTATGCATATCTAATATAGATGATACTATAAAATGAAATGAAAAGAAAAAAAATTAATGAAAACCACCAAATACCTATGAAAAAGAGGATTCTCATTCAACTTTTTCCCACAATGCTTCATTCAACAACCTATTCACTATGTGTTGGTGATGATCTTATCCTTCAGGAATAGCAACTTTCCTACCTTTCACTATGCTCCACTAAGGGGTTGTTTCGAATTGATAATGGGAATTAATAATTTTTTCGCCCCACTCTCATAATTTGAATATTTCCTTACTGTCGATGGCAGACCATGACCTTTGTGGGATTTTCTCATGATATCATTTAAATTTTATCAATTCAATAATGGTGATTATCGGTTTCAAGTTCAACTATTAAGGGTTATAAATATAAATATATTTATATTCATATTCATTCACGCATATGTATTTTCTTGACACACACACATATATACTTATATATGTATTTATATATATACATATATAAATATATATATATATATATATGCATATATATATATATATATGCATATATATGTGTGTGTGTATATATTTACATATATATTTGTATTTGAATATAAAAAATAGCATGTACATATTCATCATTTAAATAAGAATGGACATTCGTTTTCATTTCAACAATGATGTTAAATGCATAATTGAAGTTCATACATTTGTTCACATGCCAAATCTCACTTTCATTTGGCTCTAAATTCTTAAAACACAAGATCAAGATTGAAATTTAAATATAAATTCCATGTAATTTATGTTTCACAAGTACATCTTTCAATCATCGAGTCATTTCAGTCAACTTAATATAATTTCCATAAATTTTTAAATGAAAATATCATGCCATTTTGTGGTGTGTGCACCTAGATTCCATCTAGCTTACCATTTGATCCAGTTAAATGATCCTACTTCATCTGTGTTCTTGTCCTTCAACCTATCGCCCTACAATTGCACACACTTGAAATCATAAAATTCATTAGTAATGTTCATTTCATGATAATATATAAGATAATTCAAAAAGATCACATAGTCATCATCAGTCAACTTCTTTTAATGTTTTCAAAAAACATAAAATTTCCATTTAACATATTGAATTTCCTCAATAATTCAATTTACCATATTATAATTAAAAATGCATTAAAATTGGGTTATGACACTTTGCCTCCCGTTAAAACTCCCAATCCGAATAATCCTTTATGTCTGAGTTTTAGATCAAATTCTTACTACCACTATGACCGAAAAAATGGACATGACACAAAACATTATAAGTGTCTTAAACATCTTGTGCAAGACCTCATTAATTCTGGTCGACTTCAAATTGGAGGTGTTAATGATCAAGGAAATAAGTTTGTTGCCCTTCCCAACCAAAACTTGCAAATATTTACCAACCCTATGTTGAATCATAACATTTTATTTTTTAAAGCTAGTGAAACTAAGAAGAATGATTTGATGAATGTTGACACAGTTGATGACAACATGGATATTATTGACATTTATTTCTCATCTAAAGATATTTAATTAGAAATGCACTTGATGGTCCTCTTTACATAGACAGCTGAATCAATGACCAACCCACTAATGGGATATTAATTGAGCTCGTTTGTGGAGAGAATGTAATCACTGAGGAATTCTTACTTGTGCATGAGCTCTATCAAGAAATATATGATAAACCAAAAGCATGAATAAAAACAAAAAATGTATTTGCTTGCCCTATGATGGGATTGATCGCCCTTCCTCTAATAGTTAGACCAAAACAATTAGATGTCTTGTTTGTCATCATCTCAACATCAGACCAATTCCATGTGAAGCTTGGTTATCCATGGCTATGCTCCATGGAAGTTGTCCCATCGGTCATGTATAAATGCTTAAAGTTTCCCTTTGACAATAAAATTTTCACTCTACACCATAGTGGTTTTAATCCTCTATCTTCCGAAGGGAATTTCTCATTGGATTTCTTTTGGCCTGAGCCTATGGATCCTATTAAACCTCATGAGGACTTCTTTTTCAAATCTTATCAAAAGTTTAAGAAAAAATGCATAGAAAAAATATCCCTTGGATACATGCCTCAACCTATGATTGAGCCTTCTATCCTTGAAAAAAACTATGATTGAACCTAAAGACATTCGAAATAACCAACACTAGCCTAAGAAAAATCCTTTACCAATTTCCTACAAAAGACAAAGAGACAACCAAAATAATCTTGTCATGCCTCCTTAGATAAAACAAATTTACTGTCAAGCTTAAGAGAAAGTGGTTGAACAGAATCCCATGGTTCCTTTCATTCCTCCCCTTAGGGAAGAAAAGAAACCTATGGTTGATAAACCTACTCGTACACAAACACAACTTGAAAATCTTACCAAAAGAAACATAAATGCTAGAGATTGTAGGTGTAGACGTCATGCCCTTGCTCAAATGTTAAGCAAAGAAAAAAAAAAAGAAAATTGAAATCCAAAATTGATTGAAGCAATACACAATGAGCCCCCCTCTTCGCTACAACAAAAAGATCCTATATTGCAACTACAACAAGAGATAAATCTTTCTTTGGAAATTATCATTTGACCTCCCATTGTGATTAACTTGGATGATGATGATGAGGTTGCTAAAATCAATGAAGAAATGCATAATGAGTTGAATACATTGTTTTCCTCTTATATGAGCTTAAATGGCAATTCTCCTAAGAAGAGTGTTGAACTTGGTGATGACCCTTGTACTAAACTCATTGTTATCCATTTGGCTAGTTGTTTTCCTTTTGTATACGATGAACAAGATTGGGATGTGGATGACCCAATGTAGGTTGACTTACATGTTCCTTACTAATATTTTGCATTTTTTTCTTTTTATGTGTGTGATTGCATGTGCATAATATGATCCCTTGTACTTTTTTTCTTGATGTACTTCTCTCTTTCAACATTCCTTTATTTGTACCTACATTCTTCTCTATGTCGTACAAGCATTTTACCTTTTCATTTTTCTTGTGTTTTCCTTTTGGGGATGATGCAAGGTGTCAAGACATTTAGGCCTATTCCATGTTGACCCAAAATCTTTTCCATTATATTTAATTTTTCTTGTGTTTTCCTTTTGGGGATGATGTAAGGCATCGAGAAATTTAGGTCTCTTCCATGTTGACTCAAAATCTTTTCTTTTTTTTTCACTCTTTGTGTCATTCTTCCTATTTCAAGAGTATTTAGGGAATGATGACAGTTCTGAGCTCTCTAAAAACATTGTAGAAAATACATACTGACCCTGAATCCATGGATCCCTTGTGTGATATTTGGGATTTCATTTTTGGGGAAATCCCTTTTCATGATGCATCTTTATTTGGAAAGATATGACTTGGTATAGGGCTTTCTAAATAAGCTCTCATGTCCTCTTTATTGTTAGCATTTATCATTTGTTGCTTTAAAGTAATTCCTCATAGTATGGTGTTTAGCAATTTCTTTAAAGTGGGGGCATGCATTGGCATTATTCTTTTTAAATTCATGTTTCATTGTGTAGTCTTCTTACTTCATGCGATGCATATTCTTCTTTGTGGTGACATTGGGTGTAGTCCTCTTAGTGGCTTGATGTGACACACCACATCCCATAAGTTGTGAATATTCTATTCTTTGATTGGTCCTCTCTTGGAGACATTAGGAACCATCTTCCCTAAGTTCATACCTTACATGAACTACGAAAAAATACATTGAACATACCTTACACTAGTTTTGCATTTACAATATCAGTTATATAGCCACCTTACATAACACAAGTTTTTCTTTCCTATGGATCCATCCTATTTGTTCATGGTTGTCAAGCATATGAAGATTTACTTGCCTCATGAATTTTGGTATGGTTGTATGTATGGGAGCCAAACTTAGGCATGAATTTCCCATATCCACTCACTCATTTGTGTTAGTTCATACCAACCACGTGCATATGTGTCTCGCTAGGGGCTCCCCTAGTAGATGACCTGAGGATCCACTAGCCCTTGTGAGTGTGTGTTGGTTTGCATAGTGGACACCATGTTCCACTTGTAAATGTTTCTTGGACAAATAGCTTAGATCTGATTGACAACATGCATGGAAAAGAGTTGAAGCTTGATCCACCCCTTTTTCTTCTTTATCTGTCTTTATGTTCAGTGTATGCTTATACCTTGTTGCTCCTTGCATCATTTACATGTGTGTATTTTTTTTACCTACATTGGTTTGTGATAGGATGTTGATCCTAGGGGCTTTCACAAACCTCTTGAACGTTGTTGTCCAATCTCACTAGCATTGGTACAATTGGACGCATCTTGATGCAATTTTGTCTACTTTAGTGTGAGTTTGAAGTAGGTTCCTCCTATCACTGAAGTGGTAGCTAAATGTAGTGTAGGAAAATGTATCTTGTTGATGTGTTTTTTTTGCACTTCTCAACATAGGTAGTGCCTAGGTCCACTACCTCTCTTGAAAGACAATCTTCCACAATCAAATTGTAGAACACTATCCCTTGGTCTCTAATGTCAAGTCTTGACAGTGCTTGAAATATCTCAGTTGATGTTATGTGATTTGTTGGAATCACAAGGCGAACTTACGGATGAGTTACAAAGTGTGGGAAGTTGGGTCTGCAAATGGAGTTCTTAAGATGGAAGAGTTGTGTGTTTGCTATAGGTTCAAATAGTAGTCTTGAACTCCATTTCATCATTGGATTTAACTTTACAATGTGCAATGAACCTTGCCTATGGTTACTTATTAAAAAAAAGGAAAAAAGGGAAGGGAAGAGAGAAGGTTCCTGGATCTAAAACTATGAATGAACAATGATCATGGAGGCTGCTATAGTAGACAAAATCCCTAAACTATATTTCTCTTGGCCAAGAGGAACCTATAGTTGCACAAAACTAGTGAAATATTCTAAGGACTCCATATTTTCATATTACACACACACATCATGCACATGTAATTGAACTAAGTTGCAACAATGAAGTAAAGAGCTCAGACTAGCTTTGCAAAGTGACTCATCATCAATGAACCACAAAAAGCATGAGCTAGAAATTCACCAAATACTAAAACAGAAATCACTATCACCACTTCCATTCAAGAAACTAACACCTAAACTAATAGGGAAGTTGAACCATGCATACATAAAGAGAAAACTCAAAAGGAACACCCATAAATCATGCAATGTTTCTTTCTATTGCTATAGAATGTCTTTACATCAGTTCTCCAACCTTGAGAATGAGAGGAGACCCCTTATTTATAGTGCCCAAAAAGTAGAACGAATGGCCAATATTTAATCTCACTATGTGGCCAAGATTCACTACAAACTAGGGTTCTACCTACCCCCCAATATATTACAATTTAAAATACAACTTTGTCTTCATCCCTATTTTGTCCTCTAGTGACAACACTATAGCATTTTGTCTTTTGTTGATTGCTCTTTTGATGTAGCTATTCTTGTAGAATCTCTTCACTAATAATAGGGTCGCCTTCCTACTTCTTCAAAGCTACATACTCCATGAATTTCAAAATTACCGGTTGGAGTTTGTCGACCTTGAACCACAATACTTGATAACTCCACTCCTTGGAGTTGTCCTCAAGTCTTTTCTAGTCTTCATCATACTTCGCAGCATGGTCCTGGAACAACTTTGACTGGGCGAAGGCCTGAGCAGCAAAACTCATGAAATCCGTGGTTATCTCATCTTACATCCTGCCCTCCATCTTTTTCTGGAAATGAGGCCTTACTTTATTTGGATCCATTTGTGCGACAGGCATCTCATAACCTATCATTAGCTTCAAATATCGGACGTAATCCATCCTAATCTCTTTGACCTATGCAATATTTGGATCTACTTTGTCAATCACCTGCTCCAATATTTATTTTTTGTTCTCAAAGTCTCGTTTCCATACATCCATTAGCTAGTGGTCGTCCCTTTTGAGCACGAGCTCCTTTCCCATGTGGCACTTGGTACCTTGAGGATAGCCTCGATCTTTGGATAGGTGGACTTGTATCTTGTTGGGAAGTCAGAATAGAGCCTTCTTGTGCTCTCAAGGGATTGTTTTAAGTCCAAGAACTTGTTGTTTGTTTGAATAGCCCCGCTACTATCCATATTTCCAATGTATAGAACTTGTCAGAACTAGCTTTCTGTAGTCTTGTCCAAATTCTTTCTCTTTTCTAGCTTGTCAATTTGTTCCCTAGATAGTAGTTGCGGTGGAGTCGTAGACATGGTAGGAATTTATTTAGTTGAGGACCATTTCTTGATGTAAGTTGTTAGATCAGCTACCTGCGCTTTAAGCTCATCCTTTGAAACTTTATCTTTTTGTATCAAGTGCACTATCATGGAAATAGATTCTTTGAGGTGCTCCACCTTTTTCTCTTTGGTAGTTTTTCCCAAGTTAATGGCAAACATATTATAGCTTACCCCTTCTTTTCCCACCATTGGTGTTGCTACTTGCATAGTTCAGGATCCAGAAGCATCCATCATTACCCTGGATCTAATTTTGGGCTTGTTCTCTTTTCTGGTTGTGATCTGCACTCAGGCTAAGATAGCCTCTAGTATTGCTCTTAGATCCTTTGGGGTAGGAGTTTTCTTTTCAAGTTGCATCTCCAGCCATTCGGACAGCATATTTTCCCTTGGGTGATTCATGATCACCCTCACCCTCCTTTGTTTGGATCTCTTTTTTTACCTGCGGGAGCGCTTTCTTCTAGTTTAGTGTTGTCTCCCTCTTCCTCTTCTAATTCTTGGATGAACACAAGGTGCTTGATGGGGAGCTTAGTAAGCACTTACTCTCGAGGACTTTCTTCTTTCTCAGCCTCCTTCCCTTTCTTTTCTTATCTTGTTCACACTTATGCTCATGCTCCTCAGGCTGCTTAATTTTGAGACTTTTGTTGGTTGGAACCTCACCATCAGGTTCGTCTTCTTCTACATTTTATTCTTCTTTATAAGGAGGTGATACATTCTCCTATTGTTCCCCTATAGGGAGCTTTACATTTTCTACTACCTTACCATCTTCTTTCCTTTCTTCTCTAAGAGGTGACCTTTCTACCTCTTCTTTATCGTCCCTCAATTTTTGGGCCATTTCCTCCTCGAAATCATCATTGAAAGTTTGTACAATAGTTCTCCCACATGCACCTTCCTCTTCATCTCCACTTTTAGAAGACCCTATTTCTTCTTCTTTTCAGACCACCTCTAGTGTTCATACTCTAGATGTTTGTGGTACTCATTAGCTTCTTCCTCCATTGCCTTTGAAGTCTCCATCTCCCGCTTTTCCCATTCTTCTAAGATTAGCATCATGGCCTCCATTGCTGGTGGTCCCATTGAAGGTTGTGAGGGCATAGCACTGGTGAGGAATTGCACTAAGGCAGCTTGGATGGTGGGATCCAAAAATATTTGAGAAATCTCAGAGGGAACATTCTACATATTCCTAGAGAAAGCCTCTTGTAATGTGAGTGTAGGCATTGGCGTTGTCACTGCTACAAATGGAAGCGATGTAGTGGGTGACATGGAGGCAGAGGAAATCAGAGAAGTTACAGTAGAGGAGAAGTCAACCATTATTATGGGCCCAGCTAATGGAGAGGAAGCGAGATGGACCAAGATGTTCACCGCAGGTGGGGATGTGGCAACCATGGCCTAGAAAACAGATGGAAGGGCGACAAAAATAGGGAGAGTTGGAGGAGGTTTTTGCTGATTATTTTTCCCTTCCTCACCCTCTTGAAGGGGATTCTCTTGAATTTTTGGTTGCCCCATGATGCTTCCTGTCCATTTGGGCTTCTTATAGGGTGAACCTCCTAAACCTTTTCTTGAATAAACTTTTGGATCTGGCGATTGTTCCACTTCAATCCCTTTCCTCTTCTTTCATCTTGTGAGAAAAAGAGATTTGTATGTCCCTCCTATTGAAGTTGTGGTAGCAACATCCTCCATAGCACTAGGCTCACTCTTGAGCCCCTTATATGTTAGGATAACCCCTAGTTGCTTCAATTGGGCTACTTGTCCATCAACCCATTCCTTAGTACGAGCCTGAATTGGCTTGGTTATAATTTTGAGGTCATCGATCTCTTGCTTGAATCCCAATCTATTGTTGGTAGTGGCAAGTCAGTGACTACGTTCTAGTTGGGGTCCATGATGGTTCTTTCATCCTCTTCAACTTGATTAGGTACAAGAAACAATTGTACTCTTTTTACAAAGTATGTAGTCATTCGCATGTAGTGCCTTGTGTGCACCTCCTTATCATCCCGGGAATCTTCCCAAAAGTCCTTGACGTGATGCAAATGGGTGTACCCTGGTCCTAGTTCTTTCCTTACATTCCCATATGGGTCCATCCATGGGCAAGTAGTGTGTAGGCAGAAATGGTACTCTGCCAATTCCTTCTCAGAATTCCCAGTGCACTAGGAAGTTTGCAATTTGTACATTCCTTGGCTAAAATCTAAGGGATAAGGGATCCCCACCAAGTGTCTATTGCCATGGACTAAATGCACATGTTGCAATTGTCGGGAGAGCTCTAATAGTATGATCTAGTCATTGGGGTACTAGGGCAGCTTATTCGGCCTCTCTGTGAAACCTTGGGCACAAATATATGTGAACTTGGGGTATTGTATGAATAAGAAAGCATATTGCTTCAAGAATTCCTGAGAACTATGGAGACCCTCCTTCTAAAATCCCCTCCAAGCAATCTGATGATGTGGCAAATGAAGGTGTCGTTCACCCTACAATACTCTTTCTTGAAGTTCCTAAACTAGAGCTGGGGATATCTGTCATAGACCTTTAGAGTAGGACCCAGTTCCTCATTAGGTGCCACAAAAATCCACTGTATTGCCTCCTCTCATCTAGTGAGTACACCAAATAGGAGCTCATGTAGATCTTGGAGGTTTTCTTTACATTCATGAACTACTCATGGAACCAGTCACTTATTATGCCTCCCCAATAGAATGAGGCTTTTGTAGTTACATCCTCATCCCCACCAAGGATCTGCTCTATGAAATACACCATCCATTCTTAAAAATATGTAGCAGTGGGGAGGCCCATCACCTTGCTCAACATGGTGACCAAGTCATGATAGTCCTCATGGAAGTTGTTGCAGAAGAGCCCTTGAGGAACCTTTGCAGCATTGCCCCTTTTTTCCTTGATCCAATATTGATTTATTAGCTTCTTGTAGCCCATCGGGTCCTCATCCCATGTTGCTTTACACTCTACTATGGTGGGAACCTCCATTTCTTCAAAGGTGGGGATGTGAAAATTCTTCGTAATTACCTCACCTGACATGTCAGCAAGGATGTTTCCATCTTTGTCGATAATAGTTTGTTTCTGTGGCTAATATACTTGTCGGCAGGCCATGACCAATGTAGTGGCTATGAGGGATAGAGGGAAGCCTCCAGCTTTAGCAATTCCACTTTGTCTGATTAGCCTAGTATTGTTGGTCTTAGGGTGAATTCTGACCCTTTGCTTGAATTCTTCAATATTGACATGGCCGATATTGGTATCTGTGATTTATTTCCAATCTGTCATAATCTTCGAATGCAAAGTCTCTCCCTAGAATTGGTACTTCATTTTGTTTTTATCCTCCTTTCCACAAGGAGCCTTTCCTGCCGTTTTCTCTTTGTCCTTTTCTACAGTTCCCCCTGAAGGTCGTGCACCTGTTTCCATATATCCTGCAAGCAAGGGCATAATGAGGGCAATTGATCATGAAAGCATGAATAGTAGTTGAAATCCCATGGATGAAATTCAATTAGACAATATATCATTCATGAAATCAAACTCTTACTTCCATATGTCATTAATTATTTACTGGATGGATTTTGCACAAACCAGGTCGAGAGGGCCAAACTTCCCTAGCATAAATCTTGTTTTGAAGAGAAAATAGGGTAGAGCAATCCATGTGATTTATCTTGACTTCAAATTATAGTGGTTTAAAGGGTCAATGTAGGAGAACGGTGAATTTGAGAATGTGGGTCAAGATTGGTTTTCAAATTTGAAGTCATTTGGATCACTTTTGGGGCGCCCGGAGATACAAGGCTGGAAAGCTATCAGGGCTTTTCCATTAGGAATGGTGGTCATGGCACAAAAATCTGGTGGGAGCAGCCTGGTGGACCGGACCTGGAACTAAGCTTGGCCACTAGGTTTTCTCCTAAGTTTTGTTCAGCGATTCAGAGGGCGGGTCCCAGAGGTCAGAAAGATAGACCTGCTTTTCCCTTTCAAGCAAGCTGAATTAGGAGGGAATCCTGGTGGGCAAAGCTTAGCAAGGGAAAGGATGCCAAAGTTATCTTTCTTCTTGGTCTTTGTGGTAGCTGGAGGATTAGGACCCGGGAGGCGGGAAGATGTTACCAGATGGCCATTTGAAATGGTGAAGATGCAAGGGAAGTTTGCGGATGGAATTCTGCGGACCGAGGACCGAGGACATCATGGAATAGTTAAATTGTGCATTTAATCTTGAATGGAAAATGGAAAATCATGCCCCATGGCAAGGGAAGATAGGGTAGAAACATCATTTGAGAATGGTGGAAACATTGAGAAGTCTCAGGGGAGCAAGTTTGGGAGGTCAAAATGGAGGCAGGACTTCAAGTTAGTCAAGTTTGACTGCGATGTGTCGATGGAGGTCTAGTGTCGATGGAGGTCTAGGGTCGCAGGGTCGGGAGGTGGGCATATTGTTTGGTTAGTTTGTTGTCCATTTGCTAAGTTTTGATCATGATGAGATGGCATGGGCCCGGAGGGCACAAATGCCTTGCGCAAAGAACAACAACAGTGAGGTCCAGTTCTAGATTAATCTTAGGAGATGTTTTGGAGGTTTTCCTAGACTTTGGGCATATGGGTTTTTTAGGTGTGGTCATGTTTTATCAGGTTGAAGCATTTTTGGCCCATTTTGTTCATTATTTTAAGCAAAAATTAATGAAAAACCTGACGGGAGGGTGGATGGAAAACCTACCTCAGAATTCTGGTGAAAGAAGTTGTCGAATCCACTGATAATTGGAAAACGAAGGGAACAGGTGCAAAGGCGGTAGGTAACGAAGGAACTGTGCTCCTTAAAATCTCTTTGACTTCTAACCTGACATATGAAAATGATAGGTCCAACCAAATATTTATACCCCAATTAGCATTTAATACACCAATTTAATGCTCATATAGTCATCGAGAGGGTTAGTGAGTTTAAATCTCAGATGGCAGCGAGAGAATCGAGGCCCGAGAGGTGGACAGATGTCACAGTTTGGCCGTCAAAAATGGCAAGGATACCACAGAGTTTTGGGGATAGAAGTCTAGCTTGGCGGACCCGGTAAGGGTAAAAGCTATCAAATTTCAACACAAATTAAATAGGGTGGCAAAGAAGGAGTCAGTTCCCAGGGCTTGGGAAGGTGGAAGCCTTTCACAGTTCAGAATGGAAAACACCCGGAGGAAACCCGACGAGGCGGGCCCGCCAGGCCCCAAGGCCATTGGCAGAAGCAAACCACTAAGGAGACTCCATAAGGAACCAAGACTTAGAAAAATTGGAGGGGATGAAATACGGTCAACTTAAGATGATACTTTGGAAGCATGTTAACCATTTAGAACACCAAAATGGGGCATGCAAAATGAGGCACCGACAAAACATCTCAACAACATGAAAGAAAAGAGGGTCCCCGTTCTGAACAGGGCATGTGTGCTGAAGGTACAACATATCCTTTTACATTTTCACACTTGTTTGGGCCCTCCTTGCTAAAATTGGGCTTCTTTATGCCTTATTTGGTCCTATTTTGCATCCACAATCCTTATTTAGTGCATCTTTTTGAGGATAATCCCAACACATATCAAATGACCACTTATAATTTAATGATTTTGGTTTGTATGGCCTAGATTTAGTGATTTGGGAATCACACACCACCTTGGGAATATGGATCCCACCTAAGTTTCAGGGCCTAAACCTAAATTTAGCATAAAACTAAACATTTCTTGAAATCTTTGTCCCAAGCTTAGCCTACTACGACTCATATGCCCCAACTGGCATATGAATCTTGCTTAGCTTGGACCTAATTTTGAATTCAATTCTTGGCAAGATTGTATTTTCCTACATCTAATGCTAGCTTGTAGTGTTGTAATTTTAGGAAATTTTGCATAAACAAGTATAAATACAAGGTTAATTCACATATTTTCTCCTAACAATATCTAGCAATTCAAGTATTCAAGTATTATAGAAAATTGGAGATTAAAATATTTTACAAGAGCATTCAAGAGTGATTATCAAGTATTTTAGAGCATTATTCAAGAATCAAGCATCATTTCAAAGTCATCATGCATCATGTTTGCTTTTGAGCTAACATTTGTGATGTAGGTTCTTATGATTCAAACAAGCATTCAAGTCAAGATCCATAACATACAAGCAAGAGTCAAGATCCACATTCATGCTAGCCATTACATACAACATTGTACCCTTTTTCTTAAGGATTTGGTGAGTTGCAACATTATATATTGTTCATTCATCATTCCTTCATTCTATTTCTATTCATTTCAATGTTTGATTACCAAAACAGGGTTTGACCAAGGCAAACCCCTATCTACTAACAAAACAACATTTTTCCCTCTCTTTGATGTGTGATTTGCAAATATAGGTTGAAGATCCATTGAAGAGTAAGATTAGAGAAAAAATTTCAAAGTTGTAAAGTTGTCAAAGTTGTCACTATTGATCATCAAAGCTTGGGCCTCTCTGGCAGTCTTATGGAAAATTTAGCGAGTGGTGGAAAAATTATGCCTCACTTAATACCTCCAAGATTTTTATAGAAAGTCAGCTCTTCTTTAGGGTTTGGAGGTAAGGGGAGAAGTAAATGTAAACATAAAACATAAAATGTGATGTGTCAAATCTTTTACAACATTTCAAACCCAAATCATTCCTATAAGTGATATAAATAGACACAGAATGCCACAACGCTTCATTGTTGGAAAGAGAACAAACAACAAAGGCTAACTTCAAGCATAGTGCATACTTCCAAATCTTTCAACAGGTAGTGTTCATTAAGGTCTGATCAAAAATAAAGATTTCTTATGAGTAACAAAACAATATCTCAGAAATCAAATAAAATCTTCCTCATAATATAGCATAGCACAAAAAAAACATCTTTAAGAAAAATAGAGAAGTCCAATGACATAGTCTAGTTTTCTTAAGCTACTATTCTACCATACAAGCATACAACATGGAAATCAGCTACTTAAACTACCTAGATTTAGCTTGCAAGACACAATGTTTCATTCAAAATGATAATATAAAGAAAGAAAGCTTGAAAAATGTCATGCATGCACAGTCTCAATAATTTCTCCTCAATAGTTCATGCTTAAATATCAAATGAACTTTGAAATAGAGGTCGGATGCCAATCTGACAATAGTTTAAACCTTAATAGATATAATATGCCAAAGAAAATTAGTTTGGTAACTTGCTTCTAAAAATCCTAAGAAAATTAAAGAAACTATAATTTAGAATCTAACCCCTCATTGTGTCGTTTCCTTATATAGATGTCAAAAGAAGAAAACACTACCTCAACATAGAAGTAATTACTACCAGATGTTGATACTTGATAGCTTCCAATCTGATCGTAGATCCTTGGTTAAGCCACAACAATCTTTGCTCATTAATTCCCAACTGTTGCATTAATGCCCTCTAGATATTTAACAAAGATAGAGGCCTATAAATTATCAAATCCTAAAAACAATCTGGAAAAATGATTCTGCTAGCCAATCACATCACCCTAAGGCACCAACTCAGAGCCTCCATCCCAAAAACCAAGAAAAGAAAGGCTAGCAAGGTATGATAGACTCCCAAAAGATATCGTGTCATAAGAGGCACAATCCTCCTGCTGTGAAGAGATGACACATTATGTGGGCAAAGATCTTATGTTTTTCAAAAAATGTTTTGGAGAAAACTTCTGCCAAGCTGATGTGTGTCTCAAGCCCTCCTCTGAAAGGAAAATGATAAAAGAAATCCATGTAGCCACCATGTGGTACATTTCCCATCTTTTCGACTAGCCTTGCATAAACTCAAACATCTATGGAGCCAAAAACAAAATAAGCCAAAGATCAAAAGACGAAGGAAAAGAAAAATGTTTCATAGTCACCTTCCTTGCAAGATCACGGAAAGTCATCTATAGGTTGCAATTCAATGTTTCAGACTCAAAGATTTGATTGGAGAGAAGCTACAAGAGAACATTAGAGGTTATCAAAGTTTTAGATCAATCTTGATACTAGGACTAAATCACCACTTGTGGTGTATGAGCCACAGTATATCAGATTTTAAGCATTTTCTATAGATCCTAGTTTAATAGTTCCAAATTTTGGTTTCAGCCCAAAACCCTAAATTGGGAAAAAAATCACCCCTACTGGCATATGAGTCCTAGTGTGCATTAAAAGTCATATTTTTTGGAGTTTAGACCTAGTTTCAAGCTTCTTGAGTTTTTTAGGTGCCCCTTTATCCATTCTCAGTTCTTTATTCTAATTTTTATTTTCATATTGTTAGGTTTTGAATGTCATTTACATTTCTTATCTTTCCAAGCATTTGCTTGGCAGTGAACTACCTTATTGTCTTTAATAATACCCTAGGAAACCTTATTGTAGATCTCTTTCCTTAATTCTTGGATCCCTAGATTGATATCTCTAAGGTTTCCTTGAATGAAACTTGAAGGAAATAGGTTGAAAGATCCTAAAACACTACCATTGTGTTCCATCTCCTAAAAGGTGGAAAATCCTATTCCCTCATTTCAACTCCCATCCCTAATGAGAGGAAGATGTGTAACTTTAAGAAACATAAAAAGGATTTATGTTCTCCTAAAGAGGCCAACCCTTCTCACAAGCATACACCCTCCATATTTGAGTTGCAAGAATGCTATGGTCTTGGATATAACTCCTTTCTAAACATGGAGCCTATACCATACTCTTGTTGGCAACACAAGGGTAGACAACTAAGAGGGGGGTGAATTAGTTATCATAGAAATTCAAAACTTATTCAACTTATTAACCTTATTCTCAGATTTGAAAATTAACCATGAAAGCATAAATCATCAACACATCAGAAACACACATAACACCAAGATTTTTTATGTGGAAACCTTATTAGGGGAAAAACCATGGTGGAGGTCAATCTACAAGATTATACCCTGTTAAAAGTATAATGAAAATGAAATATGGGGAATGCACATGAATTTAGGCACACTTCCTAGAGCTCACTATTCAATTACAAAGGAAGACACACTTTCTTACAAAGAGATTCAGATTACAACCATCTAGATTTTGAATTGAGAAAATAGCATTTGCTAATGCCTGATTATAGTTCCAGTTAAGGACATAAACAATTACACACTTCTTCACGCTCTGCTCTTCCTTCGAATGATATTCTCACATACACATAGAGAATATCACTCTGGAATCCACATGCACACTCTTGCACCCTCTTACACTCTCTAATTCAAATAAACAATAGCTCTTATATATCCGCAACAAGAAATTACATAGCTACAAGTCAGCCACAGAGAAATAATAAAATGAATGCAAATTTTCAGCCCAAAACATTACATATTATCAATGTGAATCAACCAAGGTTGGCCACAGCTTAGTGAGAACCCAAATAAACATCTTCAACATAAAAAAATTTCAATTAATTTCACCTCAAAGATCTGCAACACACTTCAACATCATCTCAGCCAAGAACAAGAAAAACATGAACACGCAAGAGAAAATTGCCAACCACGAGTACAACAATCAATGCAAACATGCAACAAAGATAGGGCATGATCTAGAAACATCCATGAGCAACATGAATCACTAGAGAAGCATCTGTAGCAACTAAAGTAACTGAAATAACATCATCTTCAATCAGGAACACCAACAGAAGCAACATAAAAAATATCAAAATGAAATAACTCGATCAAGTCTTCAAGCGAATCTTTGAAACTTGGTGTGGATAAACTAGATACACTCAACAACAAACCCTTTAGTCCACAACCTCTAATCATCAACATATAGAACATATTGACATACTAAACTTCACTTTACCACTGATAATCTACAACTCATTCCTTTATAATTTTCTCAATATCCTGGACATATACAACTTCAAGTGAATTAATGCTAATAGTGTTGACATCAATAAAAACCACATATCAGCAACACAACCACAACATCCAAAAATATCCACCTTTGGAATTGATGGAAACACATGATGTGAAAAACACTAGCAATGTAACTAACTCTTGACACTTACTCCCCTATAGGTTTTGACTCTTTTTCTCCTCAAAACTTTCACATAATATTCTCTCCATAGGGCTCTTCTCCCTAGATAATCACCAATTTTTCACATGAATCTTCTCCCCCTTTGACATCAATGACAAAGATCTCTAAGCTCTGAACCACATATCTAAATTTCTAAACATCTAACTACTTTGCCTAAGTAGCAACCACCACAACATCAATCTAAAACAAGATATGACTATGAAATGCACAGACTGGTGCAATGCATTGCTTTGCATCTTAGTTCTGATTAGGAGGGGTAATCACCCCTAACTTCCCTCTAAGATACTCAAAAGTATCCTTAGGCAATGGTTTGGTAAAGATTTCAGCAATCTACTCCTTAGTAGGCACATACTCCAATCTTACTTCTTTTTCACTTACCTTCTCCCTCAAAAAGTGAAACTTGATAGATATATGCTTTGTTTTTTAATGTAGTACCAAATTCTTCTAAGTATTAATAGCACTTGAATTATCATAGAATATAGCAATAGGCTCATCATATACAACTCTAATATCCTTCAGTATTTGCTTCATCCATAATTACTTGAGTATAATTGAAAGTAGCAACAATGTATTTGGCCTCTATAGTAGACAAGGAAATGGCATTTTGTTTCTTTCTTAACCATGAAATTAGCTTCTTACCCAAGAAAAATGCTCCACCACTAATACTTTTCCTGTCATTCACATCTCCTACCCAATCAACATCAGTAAAGGAACTGGGAGTAAGATCATCATATTTAGGATACCATAGGCCAAGATCAATAGTTCCCTTCAAATATCTAAAAATTATCTTCACTACAGTCACATGAGATTCCTTTGGATTAGCTTGAAATATTGCAACAATACATACATCATTCATGATATTAGGCCTAGTTTGAGTTAAGTACAACAATCCACCAGTCATTAATTTTTATCTTGTGTGATTTTCTTTCAGAGAATCATCTTTTATTTTCAACTTGCATCTGGTCACCATGGGTGTACCAACTGGCTTTGAATCTTCCATACCAAACTTCTTCAGCAATTCCTTCACATACTTGGATTGAGATATAAAAATCCCTTTATCTAAGTAATTTGCAATCCCAAAAATAATTTCATTGCACCAATCATAGATATCTCAAATTCATTTTGCATCTCATTAGCAAACTTCATGCACAAACCATCATCTCCTCCAAAAATGATATCATGATCAACAAATACTTCAATAATCAAATCTTTATTATGATCAATCTTCAAATAAAGATTACTATCAATAGTACCTTTGTTAAATCCAAGCTTCAGCAAATACTTGTCCAATCTTGCATACCATTCTCTAGGGGCTTGCTTAAGTCCATCTAATGCTTTCTTCAACCGACACACCATATCTTCCTTATCAGTCAATTGGAATCCATTAGGTTGCTCAACATACACTTCTTCCAATTTGTCATTTAGAAAAGCTGATTTAACATCCATCTAATAAACTTTGTAATTCTTGTGAGTAACATAGGCAAGAAATAATCTTACAACTTCAATTCTAGCTACAGGGGAAAAAGTCTCTTCAAAATCAATTCCTTCCATTTGCGAATATCCTTTACATACTAGTTTTGCTTTGTTTCTAACCATGTCACCTTGCTCATTCAGTTTGTTTCTAAAAACCCATTAGGTTCCAATGACATTTTTATACTTAGGTCTGGGAACAAGAATCCATGTATCATTCTTTTCAATATTTTTTAACTCTTATTTCATTGCTTCAACCCAATGCTCATCTTTACATGCTTCATTCACACTAGTGGCTCAATCTCTAAAATCAATCAATACTCTTCTACAATCTTTCTCCTAGTCTAGACACCTTTGGTCTTATCACCTATAATCTAATATTTTGAATGATTCAGTCTTACATACCTCAGAGTCTTCTTAGGATGATCTTCAAATTTAGGCTCTTTTGTTCTCTCTTCTACGCTTTCACTAGTTTCTGCTTCTACTTCATTCTCCTAATTCACCAGATTGATTTGCACTTGATATGTAGTATGGACTTGCTTTCCTTGGTTTGTACTATCATTCCGATCATCAAATTCATATCCATAGGTTTTGGATGGTGTAGCTAAGTCTTCATCAACCTTAACATTTTCACTTTCAACCATTTTCTTCAATATTTTATTGTAACACTGGTAGGCCTTGCTCTTAGTAGAATAACCTAGAAAGATACCTTCATAACTCCTAGCATCAAACTTTCCTATGTCTTCATCTCTCTTAATATAACATTTGCTTCCAAATATCTTGAAGTATTTAATAGTAGGCTTTTGACCAGTCCATAGCTCAAAAGGGGTCTTACCAGTATCACCCTTGATTTTTACCTAGTTGAGTGTGTACATAGTAGTACTCATAGCTTCTCTCCAATAGATATGCAGGACATTTCCTTCTAGCATCATAGTTCTAGCAACATCTTCAATTGTTATATTCTTCATTTCCACAACTACATTTTATTGAGGGCTCTACAGTGCAGATAACTGTCTCTTTATTTTGTGTTCTTCACAAAAATAATTAAATTCACTGAAAGTGAATTCACCACCTCTATCTGATCTCAGACATTTAATCTTCAAACCTGTCTCTATCTCAACCATAGCTTTAAAGAACTTAAACTTTTCCAGTGCTTTAGATTTCTCCCTTAAGAAAGTAACCCATACCATTCTAGAATAATCATCAATGAGTAACATGAAATACCTATAACCTTATAAACTTCTGACCTGAGAGGGACAACACAGATCAGTCTGCACAAGCTCTAACAATTCATTTGAACAATGCTTTTTACTCTGAAATGAAATCCTGGTTTGTTTTCTAAACTAACATTCCTTGCATATTGCAAATTAGTAGGTTTCACCAACTTAGGTAGATCTCTCACAACCTTAGTGGAACTTATCTTGACAATATTATCAAAATTAACATGACACAATCTCCTATGCCATAACCAACTTTCATCAACTTGAGCAATCAAACTGTAGACATGGAAAATGTACTAATTAACACTACACATCTTATCCTAACTACTAACACCACTTCATCCCAAAATCATCCCTTGGTCTAACCATTTAATCAAATATATTTATTTAATTAAATTCATCAATTCTCATCTCTTGATTAAATAAATCATCTTATCTAATTAAGTCATTCTTTCTTGTTAATTAAATCAATTTACTTGATCTAATTAACCCTATGTCCATATTTAATTAAATAATCAATTTTATTTGATTAAATATCTAAAGTCTATCTATTAAATTAAATAAATTAAAACCTTATTTAGTTTAATCTAGCATTATCTCTTTTAATTAAATAAATCAAAAGTCCTTATCTAATTAATCCTTTATCATATTCTTCTCATATTTGATTTAAATAAATCCACAAATCTAAGTCAAATTTGTCACATCAACTAATCTCTCATTAAATTAATTAACCTTAATTAATTTAATCTCTTTTTATGTCTCATCCTCTAGCTTTTGCAACTTGCACATGAAAATAGATTTAATTCATTTATTAAATTTCTATTTTCCTCACAAGGCATCTTTAAAGGAATATTCCTCAAATTTGAATTCAAAATCCATGTGGACTTGGTCCTTCTAGCAAGGAATTTACTCCACCTAGAAACTCCTTTTTCCTTGAGCCAAGTGGCATTCAATGTACCATCTTTCCCTCTTACATGTCATTTAAACAATTTCAAAATTCAAATATATGCATTTAGTGACACAACTTCAAAACTTGCACATTTCTCAAGCATTCACTTGTTGACAAGTGGCACCTTGTCATTTGTTGATTGTTAGTCCTGCATTGCTCTATTTTGGACATCTCCTCCAATTTAAATTCTATAAATAGGAGGCTCCATTCCTCAATTGATACACACAACTTGAGTAAACTTACTATACTAAAATTCATAGCAACCTTCATCCATTTCATCATGTTTTATAGCTAAGTTATGCACATTTTGTCTTGGAGTATTGATCAATCTTCAATCAAGGGGATCACAATCTTCATCAAATCATCTTCATCACATGATTAGAGTTGGGAAAGGGCCAATTTTCACATCAAATTGGCACCAACTCCCTCAAGAGATTAAGATTTTTCTTTATTTTAGGATAGGATTTGATATTTATCTTTAGGTTTGTTGTGTTCTTCATGTTATTCCTTTTCTCTTACATTAAAATGGATTTCTTGAGGGATCTATATTCTAACTTGCATTGACCTTATTAATGTGTTGTTTTTTGTGTCATTGCAGGAGTAGGATCTAGGTTCACATTTTGGCGCTAGGAGGCAAAACAAGGAGATCAAATCACATTTTTTGGAAAAATTTTGTGCTTTTTGTGTCTTTACAGAAAACTCCACTGTTGTAAGCTTAGTGTCGCTATTTCGCACTGCTAAGAACTCAGTGTCACCATTTAGCACTGTTGCAAAGTTCAAATGGTGATGCTTCAGACGTCCTACCCAAAATTCAAATTTTTAAACAGAACCATTGATGCTTTCTGGCTCACTGGAATCTTTTCAAAATCCAAACTGCAATGCTGATCAAAATAGCGCCTTCACATTCACTAGTTTGGCTGCAAAGTGACGCTAACTGGTAAGTGGCGCTATATAGCACTACTGGTGAATTCAAACTACGACGCCTTCATGGATTGTAGTACTGGATGGAAGTAAAAAGTGAAAATTTATTTCTAACATGTGTTTTTTTATCAAATTCCAGTTATTTGGCATGTTTTCTACTTTCTTGACCTCTCTTTTTGCATGGTCTAACTAATTTTCTTGTGGGATTGGATTGGTCAAGAGTGAAGAAGAAGATAAGCATGATGACCTCATCTCATGATACCAAGTGTTTTTAAACACTCTAGTGTTTGTTCAACACTTTTAGAGGATTCACTATTCCACTTAAGGAAAATTTGCTATCTTTCACACTTAGGACTTACTAGTTTTACTTTGGGCTCTAAAAAGAACTTTTTAAATTCTTGTTACAAAGGGAGCTTAAAATGAACTTTAGGACACAAACTCACTATATTTTGTTTGGGGCTAATAATTGAACAAGGAAAATTCCACATTTGATTTGGTGCTTAAAAAGAAGTCATTTATTACTTTGAGGATTTTAAAAAGAACATGTGCTACTTTATTTTTGTGATTGCTTATTTAAACTAACACCATCAAAAATGGCGTATACGCTTCTCTCATGCTTCACAATGATCTTGAGAATCAAAAGGAATTTTTTGTGATCTTAGGGTGGGATAAAGTGATCACCTCCACATTTCATTTTGGGGATTAAAGTTGAACAAAACATTGCGCGATTGTGAGTAAACCTATTGCATGTGTTCTCCCTTTGTTTCTAAATGAAGGTTGATAAAACTATGAATATTTTTTCTCACTTTTGTTTATCTTAGAGGGTCTGCCTTGGGGAAAAAGTACTCACCCAAGGGAATGACTCAACCGGTAACACTCTAAAGCCAAGAGTATTTCCAGCTAGGATATAAATGTGGGTATTGGAATAAACGCCAGTATCACGCAGTTGGCTCTGACAAGAAGGGCATCAATGGTCTCTCACCACGTTGGGTCAAATCCTATGAACAAAAAGTTTGAATTAAAACCCTTGTTGTAGAAAGCCCAAAATCCCTATCTATTTTTTGGTGCAAGAATGGTCATTTTGAAGTTGCCCATAGTTTTACAGTCTTTAGTAGAAATAGAAAGGATGCCATGGGAGTTTCATGGGTGTTGATGCTTGGCTGCCCCATATAAGTGAGTGTCGTGGAGGGGAGCTAGTGGGATCAATCATCTAACCATTCACTAAAGATAAACGTAGCTAGACTTGTCCAAGTGGGGACTCAAAAAATATAGTCTTTCATATCCATAAGGTTGTGCTTGTTCTTGGTTACAAAACACTTTCGTTTTTCAAAAAAAAATTGAAACAAATATTTAACATCATCATCAAAATTTCAAACCCTTTAGGAGGCAAATACAATTGACCAAATTCATGTTTTATTGCTTTCCCTTGGGATTTTATCCTTAGAGGTTTCTAAACACTTGGATTTACATCTCAATTTTCCTACTAAAGTTAAACAATAGGTAACCCTCGCCTTAACTTCATCAAAATTCTACGTAACATACTTTGTGGGATTCGAATAAATTGAGACATTGGAAATCTAGTTTGGAAATCTAATCAAAGAAGTGTTTTTGGTAAAACAAAATCACTAAGCAAAGATAACAAAATTGGCTCTCACACATATGTTAATTCCTCATGATATCCAAGAAAGTCAAAATCTCAAAACAAAAGTCCTTGAGCCAAAGTTCAAAATTTAGGAGTCACACTCGAAAGGTCATCAAGAAATACATTAGGAAGTGCAATCAAAAGAATCATACCAAAATAAGCAAAAAAATCACAAGGTTCTATAGACTCATTCCTTTGAACAATCTGGAAATGTATGCTTAGTTTGAACCACTTCTTAGTTATAGAGGTCCTTAGAAGTATCATATGCTCTTCAATACCGAGGTCTAGTAAACAAGTATCTTTTTAGGTACATCCTAGGATCAAAATCAAACCTTCATCTATCTTTGAACATCAAAACCAAAAACATCTTATTATCAACTCCTTAAAAATCTTGGAAAAATCCTTCATGTTAAACTTTGGGAAAATCATTTGAAACTAATCCAAAATCACTTTGTTTGATTGAATGTGTGTAGATGCATCCTTCTCCACATATTTGATCAAAATACCAAACCTTGTGAAAAAATTCATCCCTTGATAACATCCAACATCTTGGGATTTAGGATTTCATTATCAATACCATCTTGTTTTGATAGGAGTGTTTATATGAATCCTTCTTCTCACACCTAGACAAATTAGCATCTTGTGAACGATTTAACTCTAGGACAACATCCAATCTCTTAGAGTTTATGAGTCCACCAAAATCCAAATCCAAAACAAATCAATCCCAAATCAAGTCCTAAAGTTTAACATACTCTTCAAAATTTTATCAAGATTTCCAATCATCCATCAAAACATCTATCTAACATCCATATCATTATCATCCTTTGATCCTTAAATCATCCTAAAAAATTTCTTTTTTTGTACCTAAAGATATATCAATCCAAAGAATTAGAGATTCATCTCCTATATTCTTGAAAAATTGATGCCTATTCTATGGTGCATACTAGATCTCAACACAAGAAGAACATGGAAGCCAACAAAGAAACACCCACTTCAAGTGACCTAAGTTAGAGAAACTCTAAAATGAATCCCATTGAATCAAGCAATCCTTTAACCAACTTTCCTTCATCATCACAAAATCCACAAGACAAAATCCAAGAAGAGGATCTTACATTTGGGATGTCACATGAGGAAATCACCGAAATGGTTCAAAATCCAGAGAAAAGCAAAGCAAGGGGCTAAAATCCCTTCTGATTTCAATGTGAGCACTATTGTGGAACCATCTTTTGGGATAACAACCCCAATCTCATCCACCATCCCCATTCCATCTACACCCCCATCCCAAAGTATCACTCAAAACATCCCACAAAGCACATCATCCTTTGCTCCAACTCAAGCCAGTGTTAGCAAGGGAAGTGCATTTCTCAATGCCATACAAACACACCCCCTTGTCAACAATCAAGATTTGGATGCAAACACCATCTTGGGACAAAACGTACCCAAAAACCCATTACATACATATGTCCCTCTCACTTTTCATGATTCCAATGACCCATCATCATCATTCTTTCACGCAACACCCCAAACCTCTCTCCCCATAACTTCACAAGGAGAAGGTGACATGCTCGGACCAGGGGGAATTTTTGACACTACACCATTTCCTCAAGAGATCACATCCCTTACATTTTCACCACTTCCACCATTACCATCATCATCCACACCACTTCTTGGCTTAGGACTTCCCCCTTTACCACATATCAATCAAAATAACCAACATCCCAAACACTAATCAAAGCATCACGCCAAACTCTCAAAACTTATCATCGACATCACAACAACAGATGGCAACTATCCCTATGATGCAAACCACAACCACCACATCATCAACCACCCCCCTAACATCTCAAAACATTGTCTCTCAAGGACCAACCACATCAATCACACTATCCACCACTCAAAACCCAACCATCAACACAACAACACCTCTCACCACCACAGCAAACACTATTCCAAACCCACACCCACTACCACCACCACCAAGCTCCAATACATCAAATCAATATAGCATTGCATTGCAAGCCACTCAACAAGCTACCTATCAAAAGGAATTCTTGCAAGTACAAAAACAAAAATCCGTGCAACTAGCTGCTCAACAAGCCACATAACTAGCTTCTTAGAAAGTTGCTCAAGCAACACAAGCTACTCAAGCAGCCCAAGCCACATTACAAGCACAACAAGCTTCTCAAGCCCAAATCTTATTGAAAAAAAATCAACAACAAGCAGCACAAGCCCAAGCACAAGCTCTTGCACAAGTGGCACAAGCCCAAGCCCAAGCTCAAGATCAAGCTCAGGCGCATGCCCAATATCAAGCACAACAAGCACAAGCACAAGCATAGTATCTTGCACAAAAACAAGTAGCACAAAAAAAAGCATATCAGCAAGCAGGAAAACAATACCAAGAGTAGTAAGGAGAAGCCCAATTAGTAGCCCAACAACAAGCATTGTTGGTGCAACAATAAGCACAACAGTAGGCTCAATAATAGTCAATCCTGGCATAGCAACAACAAGACCAACAAAAAGCGTTGTTTATACAGTAGCAAGTGCAAGCATACATGGCTTAGTAGAATGTACAGATACCATAAAAAAAAAACACCAAACAACCCACCCATCCAATTGATAATCGAACCACCTCATAACACTTTCATCCCACTCCCTGATCCACAAAGTGATGTGATAGCACAAATTAGGTTGCTCTCGCAACAAGTGCTCGACCTTCAATCAGGATGAACTACGAAAACATCTAGCAACTTGTGTCCTTATCCATTCCACAGGATCCTTGTGATGAAACCATTCCCAAAGGGATTTGAGATCCCCAAGTTTGACAAGTACCATGGGATGGGAAACCCTGAAGATCACATCAAGGAATTTTGGGATCATTGCATGGAAGTCGTGTATGATGATACCTATCTAATGTAGCTATTTCCTAGGAGTTTGGCTGGCCATGCCATGGAATGATTCTCTCACCTACCTACTGGAATAAAGACACTCCAAGAAATCATAGACACATTCATCAAAAACTACACATGCAATATCGCCATGGATGTTAGTCTAGAGGAACTCTCAGCTCTGAAACAAGGTAAGAATGAATTATTTGCTTCATTCCTACAATGATGGTGATCCAAGGCCAATCGGAGCAAATAGGTCATGCCCAAGGAACAACAAGTGTGCACTATCATATCCAACCTTGATGGCCTCTCGACATTCCATCTCAAATTCCAAGGGATCACCACGTATGACCAATTGATTTCCAAGGTGCTCAACATCAAACGAGCCCTTATAACACAACCTGGAGGATCAACTTCATATACTGAATAGAAGAACAATCGCCCTTCATAAGTTACAACGATAAACCTTTCACATGGGAAAGGAACAAAAATGTCACAAATGATGGTGTGGTTGATGCCAAGGTTGTAATTAGTGATACAAGGAAAAACACCAAAACCTACCAACAACCACAAAACAATGATCATAACAACACTCAAACCAATGCGGTATCACAACACCAACCAAACAACAATCAAGTAATCAACAATGTAAATGATCAAAGGGGACCACCCCAACGAAACAAAAATTCCCCCAAATAGAAGTACACCACTCTTGGGGAACCACTCAAAGTTATCATGAAGAAACTGATAAATGAAAACCTCATCAAGATTCCAACCTATGAGAACTACCAATAACTAGATGTTAAACCTCCTTGGTATAACAAAAATCAGCTTTGTGACTTCCACAAAATCAAAGAGCACACCACGAACAATTGCATGAGGTTAAAGAACTTATGAGGTTAAAGAACTTAGTACAAGAACACATTGATCAAAGAATCATAAATGTGGAACAACCAATAGGAAATCAAAACCTCAAAAGATATATGAATCTGATGCCTAACCATAACAATAAAGGGAACAATATCACTGATAAGGGGAAAGGCACCTTCAAAAATGTGAATCATGTGTATGAAATTGTCGTTGCTTCCCTAGATGAACACTGTGTAGTAATCACTAACAAAGGAGCTCAGGCTGATTGTGGAGTCACCACAAGAGGCAAAAAAGTTACTATCACAGGATCATCTCAACCAAACAGAACTTTCATGTCCAATTCAAGATCCATTCCCAATGGTTACAATGTCTTTGATCAACTAAAAAGAAAACCAACACAAATCTCCATCATGGAGTTATTAAAAATCTCATCCACCCACAAGAAAATCCTTGAGGAAGCATTGGCTTCATCCACCATCCCCATAGATCTTGATGTGGAACAATTCCAAGCTATGGTTAGAAACATCATTGCCCTAAATCTCCTTACATTCTCTAACCAATATTTTCTCACTCAACCATCTCATAATCTTGCACTCCATTTAAAGGTCCTAGTGTAGAAATGAAAATTCAAGCGAGTCTGGGTGGATGGAAGTGTAGGCTTTAATATTTGTTCCCTCAAGCTCATTAAGAAGTTAAAAATCTTAGAGGATTCCATCGACAAAGGAAAAGGTATTACAATTAGAGCATATCATGATCAAGAAAGAGTGTCCCAAGGAACAATCTGAATCCCTATTCAAGTGGGGCTAACTATCATGGAAACTACTTGTCAGGTCCTAGATCTTGACTTGCCTTATAACATTCTCCTAGGACGTCCATGGATCCATGCAATGCAAGCAGTAGCATCAACCTTCCATGAATGTGTCAAATTCACATATGAAGGACAAGAGGTCACCATCCATGGAGATCCTAAACCATTCTCCTACTACAAAATCCTTGAGAAAAAATACTACAAAATACCTCAAGTACCTAAAAATGATGAAGGCCCATCAACACCGTACATTGATCTAGCCACTCTCACATCCACTTCTACAACAAAGACACCTACCACTCCTGCCATTCCCACCATCTTTGATATCAAATTCATCATCTAAGATAATGGTTGTAGAAATTATACAATTCCCAAGAATGCTTTTGTTGTAGGAGTTTTACCACAATCTCCAAGATCAAGAGGATGTTCACAATCAAATGAGGCTTCAACATCCCAAACATCCAATGAAGACTCTCCCAACTTCATAAGTTGGGGAGATCTCAACCAAGAAGTCATAAAGGAGGACCCATCTCATCTCCTATGTACCAAGATAATAGACCAACAACCAATCTACCAATGGATGACAGAAGCAAAGGTTTACAAATGATGCTCACAATGGGCTATGACAGAAACCAGAGACTTGGAAAAAAAGACAATGGGCTTATAGTACCCCTCATTTTTGAGATGTGAATGAGAAATATTGGCCTCGAATGTACCCCTCCAAGTATAACCATACGTGGATGAGGCCCCCCAGTTAAATTAGTCAAGACTCCCCATGAACCAATGCCAGTTGAACTTCGCTTACCTGTATCCACTGGCCGCGTCATAGATAATTTCACTTTTGACATAACTGACATTTATAGTAGTAGTGATGACAAGGATCCCATAACCAACCTACCTAGGATCTTCAAAGATACCACCCTTCTCATGATTAGTAACTTATCCTTTGAATCAGACCATCAAAATCATGAAATCCACCTAGTTTACCCCCAACTCATCGATTATGACCAACGAGGACCACTAATTCTTTACACATTCGAAAATGATGAGGTGCTCTCAGAATTCAAGGGACTACAAGATAATATTTCATGTGGGGATCACAAAGCAGGATTCATCATTGAGCTAGATGCACATGCATATTATGTGGAAACAATTGAATCCGTCAGTTGCAAAAGTGAAAAAAGTGAAAATAATCTCTAGGTCCTTCAGTGAAAACCACACTATGGCACTCTCTGACTTGAAAAAAGTAAAAAGAAAGGACGCATCCAATGGTGAAAACCTCTCTCAGGTGCCCAAGGATGGGGGATTCAATCTTCCTTTCAGAGCCCTTCATCAAGAAAAATTAGCGGTCATAGCAGAAACATGCAATCCAGTTAATCTAGGAACATAGCAGACACCACACATCACATTCTATGTGGAATCATTACTATCAAAGGAACAAGAGATCCTAGCAGCCTTCTTGAGGGAAAGATAAGTTAATTTTTCATGGAGCTATGCTGACATGCCAGGGCTCGATCCAGAAATTGTAGTTCATCACCTAGCAATATACTCTGAAGCAAATCCTATTAGGAAAAAGCTCAGGAAAATGCACCCTCATATCACCCTGCTAGTCAAAATGGAATTAAAGAATCTATTGAATGCAAGATTCATT
The DNA here is from genome assembly GCA_007258455.2 of Sequoia sempervirens. Taxonomy (NCBI): domain Eukaryota; kingdom Viridiplantae; phylum Streptophyta; class Pinopsida; order Cupressales; family Cupressaceae; genus Sequoia; species Sequoia sempervirens. The sequence goes on from VDFB02105785.1 coordinate 557,308,294, forward strand.
CAACTAATTAACTATCCAGAATGGGTATCAAACCCAGTTCTTGTCCCAAAACCTGATGGGGGCATTAGAAGCTACACAAATTTCAGGGACTTGAACAAAGCATGTCCAAAAAATGATTTCCCATTGCCCAACATTGACATGATCGTCGACATGACAGCAGGGTAGGAAATGCTTTCCTTGACGGACAGTTTCTCGGGATACAACCAAATAATGATTGGTAAAGAAGACCAACACAAAACGGACTTCACTTGTCCATGGGGGACTTACTATGGGAATATGATGCCATTCAGCTTGAAGAATGTAGGAGAAACATACCAAAGAGCCATGATGTTAATCTTCCATGACATGATTCATAAAATTATCGAAGATTATGTTGATGACATACTAGCCAAATCCAGAAAGAGGAAGGATCACATAGCAACTTTAAGCACTATTTTTGATAGGCTGGAGGAATACAAGTTCTGATTAAATCCAAAGAAGTGTGTCTTTGGTGTACAATTAGGAAAGTTGCTAGGATACATAGTGTCAATGAGAGGTATTGACATAGATCTAGCAAAATTAAAAGCAATCCTTGAGATTGAGGTACCCAAAACATTGAAACAATTAAGAGGTCTCCAAGGTAGGCTTTAGTCCATTTGAAGGTTCATAGAACAACTGGCAGATAAACAAAATCCCTAATCTCACCTACTTCATAGGGCAGTAATGTACAAGTGGGATAACAAGTGTGAAAAAGCCTTCAATAAGATCAAAGAATATTTGCTTACACCACCAGTCCTCATGCCACCAATCCCAAGAAAGCCATTAATTCTTAATGTATCAGCAATAGTAGCAGCCCTTGGAGCTCTTTTAGCTCAACATGATGAAAATGGGATAGAAAAGGCCATCTATTATATTACTAGAACAATGGTTGGGCATGAGTGAAACTACTCATTCATTGAAAAAGCACATCTAGCAGTAGTGTTTGCTTCATAGAAATTTAGACATTACATACTGGCAAACAAAATAAAACTCATCACCAAGATTGACCCTCTCAAGTACTTACTATCAAAAGCAATGCTCACTAGAAGGATGGCTAAATGGGTCATGATATTATCAAAATATGACATTGAATATGTGGAGTAGAAAGCAATTAAAAGCCAAGTCATCACAGATCAACTTGTGGAAGCACCAATCTACTCAGAGAATCCACTCATCTCAGAGTTTCCAGATGAATCCATCTTCAATCTCAACATATTCAACCACTGGAAACTTTACTTTGATGGCCCATACACGCAACATGGATTAGGATTCGGTGTCTCCTTTATCACCCCACAAGGAGAATTCATAGATCATATAAATTAGCATTCCCCTGCACCAACAACATTGTAGACTACAAGACTTTAACCATAGGTCTTAGAATAGCAGTGCAATGGAACATCATGGCCCTCAAAGTATACGGAGACTCCCAACTAATAATAAATCAAGTGAATGGCGAATACTAGACTAAGGATGACAAGCTCACCCCATACAAGAAACTAGTGGAGACTCTCAAAGAATCCTTCATCAAGATCACATTTGAGCAAATTCCCAGAGCAAACAACAAAGTTGCAAATGCCATGGTGACAATTGGATCCTTACTGGAAATCCTTAACAATGTTCTAAAACATGAATTCTTGGTAGAGAAGCTTCTTGTACCTGTATTCGAGGTTCCGGAGTTAGAATTTGTGTGCAAAATCATTGGTCTCTATGATCCCTAGTATTATGACATTTATACTTACCTACGAATAGGTGTCTTACCTACTGACTTACCCTCAAGCTTAAAAAGAACTTTTATTAAAAAAATCCTCTAGGTTTTTCATCCTAGGAAATACCTTATACTGTACAAGCATAGAGGAGACCTTATTGCATTTCCTTAATACTAATGAAGCCTTGACTATTTTAACTGAGGTGCACAATGGGATTTGTGGCTCACACTCGAGTGGAATGAACTTGGCTAAGAAATTGTTGAGGATGGGGTATTATTGGCCCACTATGGAGAAAGAAGCACATGACTATGTCAAAAGGTGCCTACAATTTCGGCAGCATGGGGACCTCATCCATGCTCCAGCTCAAGAGCTCTATCCTATTGTAACACCATGACCCTTCTCATAGTGGGGGATTGATATCATTGGAAAAATCACTCCCACTTCAACTAATGGCCACAAGTTCATTATAACTGCCACTAAGTACTTCACCAAGTGGATCAAAGCCATACCAATCACCTACATAACAGGGAAGAAGATATCAAAGTTCATCTTGAACTATCTCATTTGTTGCTACAGTGTCCCACAAGCTATTATCTCAGATAATGGAACACCATTAAAAAATCAGGATGTTTGTGACCTTTTTGAAAAATTTAAAATCCAACGTCACTTCTCCACCCCATATTATTCCCAAGGCAATGGCCAAGCAGAAGCTACAAATAAAACCATTTTAAAGATCCTTAAGAAAACAGTCAATGACATAGGTTGTGACTGGCATCTACAGCTCAATCTTGCCCTCTAGGCCTATTGAACTAGCATCCGCACACCCACTGGCACCACCCCATTTTCCCTAGTCTATGGATCAAAGGCCATACTGCCCATTGAGATTGAGCTCCCTTCATTAAGAATATCACTGCAAAACCTCATCATAGATGAAGAGTACTGATTATCAAGACTAAATGAGCTAGAGCTATTGGATGAGCAGTGCATAGATGATTTAAATCATTTGCAAGTCTATCAGAATAGACTCAAGAGGAGCTATATAAAGAAAAATAAAAACCAAGACTTTCCAAGTTGGAGAACTAGTACTAAAGGAAAATTAGAAGAACGTCCCAAATCCAAATAGTAAAGGTAAATTTGAACCCAATTGGTTGGGACCATTTGTTATCATAGCAAGCTATAAGTCAAGGGCATATCAGTTATCAACACCCAAAGGGGAACCTCTACAAGAGCCTATTAACAACTATCATCTCAAAAAAAATCATGCCTAATCTTTCAAGGTATAGAACCCAAAAAATTAAAAAAATTAGAAAATGTCCTAAAAAAATGGTTACCTTGGCAAAAGCCTGGAAAACAGGTGTCTTGGTGACAAAAAAAAAATCAAAAAGAAAAAAATCCAAAAAAATAGGAAAAAGATTAAAAAAAGTAAAGAGAAAAATCGTCCTCTGGTGAAAACCACTTTAGTGGCACTTTGGACAAGTATCTTGGTGAAAACTTGGAAAATGGATGCCTTAGGTAAATAAGTACTTTCCATCTACTAGGATCTTTATGACTTTTTTTACATCATCCATCGCATTCCATATATCCATCCATCACCCATCCATTTGACATCTGCACCATAGCTCGGTCCTATGTTCATATCATGATCCCTCCTAGTACTACTCAGCCCATCCTCAAGATCAATTTTTCCTACCTTTATCGAAGTAGTCTATTGCATCATGTTGGGGGAGAGTTCTTATCAGATTGGATTCATGTATATTCTTGAAGTCCTAAAATTAGAAAATTAGAAAATCCACAAACATAAAAAAATCACAAAATCCAAAAACATTCAAAACATGTATCAAAATACCAAAATCAGGTCAAAAAGTCAGTAAAAAAAATAAAAAATAGAGTTGTCTTGTCGAACTATGGGACTCTAAGCTTTGAATGTAGGCAAGGTTGATCTTTGATCATCCCTCGAGATAATTAGGTCAGTCCTTTAGGAGTATGTCATAATAAACTGACATTTCATCGTGTATATCTTCATCTGTAAATTGGTCAAGTCGATAGTTAAACTACGTGGTCTCTGCGTGTATAACATAGGAAATGCTAATCTATTAATCAGCCCTTGAGGCCCATATGATAGGTCCTTAGGTTATTCTCTTGGTCAAAATCTTGAAAAAACCCAAAACATTTGAAAAATCGAAAAGCAAAACATTCATAAAATCTCAAAAAATACCAAAAACAACCTCATAAAAATTTCAAAAATGGTAAAAACATCCAAATATTTGAAAGAAAAATCCATCCATCCCATTTTTCTTTCACCCACAATAACATCATTCATAATAAACGATCATCATCCTCAACCTTTGGTAAAACAATTGGAAACAAGTGTAGCAGGGTAAAAAGTGAAAACTCAAAAAGTCAAAATCTCAAAATCTAGGTTAGTGCATAAACAAGTTGGTCAACTCTTTGTGTCAAAATCCTATCATCGAATTAGTCCCATATCAAATCATCTGATATCATCATGTCCTAGGATGCATCCTTCCTACAATGGACATCAACATCAGGCATCATTGTAGTTTAGTCTTGGCTAGAGGTATTGAAGAACATTGACTTGTTTGTGTATTGGATCTTTTCTTTTGATTTATCTTATTTTACTCATTCCAATGACCTCTCAATGATGTCCCCAACAAAGGGATTTAGAGAGATAGGAATGGGTCAATGATCATTATCTTTTTATCTGTTGCGCTTGTTGGACATTCTTGCAATGTAACCTCGACGAATACCTACTTTATTTAGGTATGTACAGAGGGTGTTTTAGATATTTTTTTGACCACATAGGAAGGCTTTCCTTTCTATGTTTTGGTCTGAGATGTTTGAAGTACTTGAAGTGCATCCTAGTAATGTTTTCATATGTTAGGTGTGAACAAGAGTATTCTTATATGATTGTTGAGTCAAAGTCCATCACACTAAATACAACGTCATCCTAGTTCTTAATACCTTGATGCATCGTATTTATGTGTGTTATCAAACATAAGATAATTGGCTCTTTGAAAACCCCAACTCCACGGTAGATGTTCATTATCATCATCATCATCCTTTGTCTTTTGAAATCTCTTCTTTCTTCCATTTCTTCTTGCTTTTTCACGCTAACAATGTATTATGGCAGTTAATCACCATCATTAAATCTTGCATCCACAATTGTCAACACAAGGCATATAGAAACATTGATCATCTCATATGCATATAATATAGTTTTTTTATTCTAAACATCTCATAATCATAACATTACATACAAATTTGCATATAAATAATTCATCACATAATCCATGGCATAATCATATAACCACCATTGCATCGCATCATAGATTAGGCATTTGCATCCATTTGCATAAAGCATCATCATATAAATATACATATCATCCATCATCCACCTGTATCATATAGAACATCTCACAAATCACCATATCACAATCATTTTGCATTTCATCTCATAAATCATCCCATATCATTATAAGCATCCAGTGCACAATTAAACAAAGCATAAATAGGTACATAAACATTATACACAATCCATCACATTAAGTGCATACATCTATCCATAATTATATAAAACACCTCATAAAAGTATTTATTATATCATTTCATAGACACATCATAATATCATTACTCACACATCATTTTGCGTATCCACAATAAATCATCTCCATACCATTTTTCATATCACGTCATATAACATCACATCATAACTTTGTCAAAAGTTCATATCATACATGGAAAATCACATGCATTCATCAATGCATAGCCACATATGATCACTAAATTCACATCATCATCACTATCATAACAGAAAAGGAAATCGGAAAATAAATCATTGCATGTGCATCAACATACATAAGTCATCATATAGATTGCATCATCATATAAACATACATATCATCTATCATCCATCTATATCACATATCATATAAATCCATGTCATCATTCATTAGAAGCATAATATAGATCTGTTAGTCACATAACCATCACATAAAGCATACACCATTAGAAATAAATTCATCCATATATACATCACATAATGCCATAACATTATTTCATCACATATAGAAGTAAGAACCATCCATAAATGCATAATAAATAAATAGTACACAATATATCACATCAACATCATCATCTTGTATATATATCATCAGGTAACTATCATAGTACAAAATAATAAAATCACTGTACATGTGTATGTCAATAAGTACAAGAAGGCACAATGGGCTATCAAAAATGAGCCCATATGACACAATCAAAATGAGGTCTAACCCTCCTGTCTACTGCCCTCACCTCTATCACTATGCCCTTTGTTGGTCTGTGGCTGGTTTGTTGTGAGTAATCTAGGGCTCAACCTGCTCTGGGTATGGCCTGATGATAAATCAAATGATAATAATCTGCCTCTCGGATGGCCTCCCTATATGAGCAAAGAGGCACTATGCTCTGAAAGGAGGAGGCCGCCATGCTCTCCAGCTATTGTCTACGGCCCATCTCTACAACTGCCTATAGCTTTGCAACCTACCTCTATAACACTACCTAGTCCCTCTCTGCATGAGCCTAGTCTCTCTCTACTATCAAGGCTTGAACCTAGGCCTGCAACTGCGTTATGATCCCATCCCTCAGATCTGGATGACCTGTTGGCTATCTTGGCAGAGGTTGCACGTGAGGCTGATCCTCAGCTCTATCTTGTGGTGGTGTGGTAACCCGATCCTAGTGCCCATCATGTCCACCATCCAGCGCCTGATCTTGGTCTTACAAATGTACATCAGCATGAGGCTGATCCACCTAGACCTATGCTAGTTGGACCTGTGTTGGTTGGACCTAGATTGGCTAATCTTGTGCTGGCCCTCTGCCACCCTGATTCTTGGCTCCCTGGCCTCGTCCTGCCCCCCTGCCCCTGGCTCTCCATCAAGCTATGGGTGCACTTGGAACTGTCAAACATAGAGGTGATCAAAACCAATCTCTGTATGCCTGAGTCACTCCTAGATCTACAACCCCCTGATCGTATGCCCACGGTCAAGCCACCAGCTACTTGAAACTATCAACTACCTTGGAGGCAAGAATATATCACCCCCAGGCACCCTACGATATTGTACAAGCAAAAATGGCCACATAATCATCGTCTGGCCTATCTTGCACCTCCCCAAACTGATGTTGAACTCATCTAGGAAAATATTGCTCAATCATGGTATGCTTCCACCCCTACAAAAGCTGATCCTAATAGGCAAAGAATAACTGTTGTAAATTGTTGATCCATCTAATTAAACCAAGGCAGGCATGCCATGTAAACACTCTCATCTCATCAATAACCCTCCTCTAGTGAGGGATCCCATGCTCACCGGTGTGCGTAAAGGACACACCGCCCCTATAGTGCCAAACCATTGGATCATTTGGTTTGATTGGCATTGGAACAATCCACGGCCGAAGAAAGGAGATGTGCTCTCATGCCCACACGTGAAGAAGCATGACAACTGCATGAAGTGCCCAGCTGTCCAAGTATGCATACTCATGTAAATCCTTGTAAAGGGAGGAAAAAAGAACCAGACCCCATGCAAAATGGACTAGCCTATCGTGAACCATCCGCTCCTAGAAAAGTCCCTAGCTAGGACTGAAGTACCGACCTCATCGATCCAGAGGAACAAGACCTAAAATAATAACTATCACTAGACGGAATGGTGACATAAGCAACTAGTGATGCTCTAGCTCTATCTAGCCCTCACAAAACACAACCTCATCTATGGCCAGTACTGTATAGCAAGCATCCTGTTCGGCATCCATATCATGAATAACTCACCAACCATGTATCGATAGCCTAAGGATGTGCCACACATCCTCAAAGGTAACAATGGCCTCGCTAGTGGGAATATGAAATGATGATGTCTCACTATACCATCTCTCAGCAAGTGTAGACATCATCCCAAGGTGGGTCCGCATAGGTGTTGCATAGGCAATATACCATAGCCCCACCTCTCACAGTCAATCCTGCTCCCTATTAGTTAGATCTCATAAATAACCAAATATCTCCCACAATCTGTGCTTATGAGAATAGAGCTCCCTCACCCCCTCCTATATCAGGAAATGTCACGGTGTTAAAATCATCAAGAAATTTTATCTCGAGCATTCAAAAAAATAGTCTAGTGTTGTAAACTATGAAGTCATCATAGTTTAAAATTTGCAAACAACAACATTGGGGTCTCAAAATCCCAAACTGCATCGTAGCAGTGCACTTTTCTTAAACACCCAAAACCCTAATTCTAAAGCCCATCAGGGCATCAGAGTTTGAAAGTCCAGCACTCCATTTCACGAAGGCATCGGAGTTTGACGAATCTTTTCAAAATACAAACTCCACCATGGTAGTCCATCTCATGATGGTGGTTCAGTTTGGAGGACCGAGCGGTCCAATTTGAAATTTGGGTGGCGCTATATAGCACTGCTGCAAATGACCTAGTTCTAAAAGCAATAAATAAGTGTGTAAAATGAAAAATGAAGTCAGGTAAGGATCACATACCGGTGCCCCGATGCTAGGAGGTCGTTGGTATGTTCGTACTCAATCAGAAATATGCAAAAGGAGTTGTCATTGTACAATCTCGTCAGGGTATCAAGGCTCGAATCAAAAAATATCTTAAGGCTAAATGTGTTCAAATGAGCTGGAAATGCCCCTCAAGGCCTATTTAAGCCTAAAAATTAGGGTTTTTTGACCCCGTTCATCCATCCTACTAGGTTTTTGGGTCCCCAATTCCATTTTTTACCATCTAAAGCTCATTTCACATAGTTTTTTGGCATTTTACCTCATTTTTTGAATGCTTCGGAGCCTTTCTGGACCTGTCAAGTACATTGTCCTCTTTTTCGCGAGATTACCCAAAAAATTAGAACTTCGTCTAATCTCTCAAGGGGGCAGTATGTTACCATAATTTCCTTTGTTAGGGTAGCAGTAAGGAAATTTTAAAATAAAATAAAAATTTGCTTTCGATCGAGACCGTTTATTCTTTGAACCAAGTGCAACAAGTGCACTGCTTCAAAGAGGGGCAAAATGTAGACATGGAAAATGTACTAATTAACACTGCACATATGAACTTGACTACTAACACCGCTTCATCCTAAAATCATCCCTCGGTCTAACCATTTAATCGAATATCTTTATTTGATTAAATTCATCAATTCTCATTTCTTAATTAAATAAATCATCTTATCTAATTAAGTCATTATTTCTTGTTGATTAAATCAGTTTACCCGATCAAATTAACCCTATGTCCATATTTAATTAAATAATCAATTTTATTTGACTAAATCTCTAAAGTCTATCTATTAAATTAAATAAATTAAAACCTTATTTAGTTTAATCTAACATTGTCTCTTTTAATTAAATAAATCAAAAGTCCTTATTTAATTAATCCTTTATCATATTCTTCTCATATTTGACTTAAATAAATCCACAAATCTAAGTCAAATTTTTCACATCAACTAATCTCTCTTTAAATTAATTAACTTTAATTAATTTAATCTTTTTTTATGTCCCATCCTCTAGCTTTTGTAACTTGCACATGAAAATAGATTTAATTCATTTATTAAATTTCTATTTCCCTCACAAGGCATCTTTAAAGGAATATTCCTCAAATTTGAACTCAAAATCCAAGTGGATTTTGTCCTTCCAACAAGGCATTCACTCCACCTATAAATTCCTTTTTCTTTGAGCCAAGTGGCATTTAATGCACCATCTTTCCCTCTTACATGTCATTTCAATAATTTCAAAATTCAAATATATGCATTTATTGACACATTCTTCAAAACTTGCACATTCCTCAACCATTCACTTGTTGACAAGTGGCACCTTGTCATTTGTTGATTCTTATTCCTACATTTCTCTATTTTGGACATCTCCTCAACTTGACATTCTATAAATAGGATGTTTCATTCCTCAATTGATATACAGAACTTGAGTAAACTTACTATACTCAAATTCATAGCAACCTTCATCCGTTTCATCAAGTTTTATAGCTAGGTTATGCACATTTTGTCTTGGAGCATTCATCAATCTTCAACCAAGGGGATCACAATCTTCATAAAATCATCTTTATCACACCATTGGAGTTGGAAAAGGACCAATTTCACATCAACTTGGCACCAACTCCTTCAAGAGGTTAAGAGTTTTCTTTGTTTTAGGATTGGATTTGATATTTTAGCTTTAAGTTTGTTGTGTTCTTCATGTTATTCCTTTTCTCTTACATTCAAATGGATTTCTTGAGGGATCTATATTCTAACTTGCATTGACCTTACTAATGTGTTGTTTTTTGTGTTATTGCAAGAGTAGGATCTAGGTTCACACAAACATGTTTTACTTCCAACACTTAAGTGAAATATGTTACCATTTGTTTTTGTACCTAATACAATTTCATTTCTAGAGCTCAATATTCTACACTTTCCATCCTTGAACTGAAGATTGTATCCCTTATCAACCATTTGACCAACACTCAAAATATTATGCTTGAAGCCTTCCACATACAGGACATCATCAGTATTATGCTTACCATCAAGAGAAATGCATCCTCTTCCATGGATCACACTAGTTGTATTATCACAAAATCTCACAACACCACCATCGTACTTTTTTGAGCTTACAAACTTACTTTTATCTCCCGTCATATGATGTGAACATCCACTGTCAATCACCCATTCATCTTTCTCTTCAACTCGAGTAGTTAGGGATTTCTCCACATTTGTACAAGCAGTAGATTCAGTAGATATAGGACTATTTTCCTTGATAGAAATAAATTTACCCATCCATAATTACTTATATTTCCTTTATCAAATTCATCATCTATCACACCTTCATCAACAACATAGTAACACTTCTTCTAAAATCTAGGTTTGTTATGTCATGGTTTAGGAGTTCTTTCTGGACACCTTGATACAAAATGACCTATCTTATTGCAAGAAAAACATTTAAGAGGAAATTTTCCTTCATACTTACCTTTTCCTCTCAGTACTCTTTTCACAATAAGTGCTTCTAGCTCCTCCATCTCTCTTTCTTCTTCTTCAATCTATCTAATTTCATCCTCATACTTGAATGTATTTCTAGATGAACTCTCACCTAGATCATATCTTTGTCTATCTCTTCTAGAAGTAGTAGCCTTAAATGCAGATTCAACCTTGGAAAGGGCATCACCAAATTTGCTCAACTAAAGGCAGTTAGCTTACTAGCCAATGTATCTCTAGTTATGTTTGTTACAGTTCAAAGCTCTTCAATAGCACTAGCTTTGACTTTGTAAGAATTAGGCAGGGATCTAAGCACTTTAGCAACAATCTTAGATTTGTCTATCTTTCCACCAGCACATCTAATACCACACACAAGTTCATTCACTCTTTGCATAGAAGTATTTATGTTCTCATCATCACCCATTCTCAACCTTTCATATTTCCCTTTCAAACTTTGTAACTTAGCAATATTCACATTAGCATCACCTTCATACAAGGTTTCCAAATTTTTCCAAATATAATGAGTAGTCTTCAAATCCATAACATTTATCATCTCAGAATCAATCAAAGCACTCAACAAAGCTCCCTTATCTAGGATATTATACTCAACATCTCTGATCTTAGCAGAAGTAGTAGGACCATTCTATTGAATAATGCACACATTACTTGTAATGATCCAGTAGGGTTCACCATTGCATCTTAGATGGCACTCCATTCGATTCTTCAACAAAGAATAATTTGTTCCATCAAATTTTGGACTATCCTTCTTGTAACTTGCCATCCCATATCACCTTAAGCTATTAAACTTCTTCCAAGGAACCTGCTCTGATACCAATTGTTGGCAACACAAGGGCAGACAACTGAGTGGGGGGTTGAATCAGTTGTCAAAAAAATTCAAAATTTATTCTAAAACTTATTAACCTTATTCTCGGATCTGATAATTAACCATGAAAACATAAATCATCAACACATCAGAAACACACATAACATCAAGATTTTTTATGTGGAAGCCCTATTAGGGGAAAATCCATGATGGAGGTCAATCCACGGGATTATATGGGCTATTAAAAGTACAATGAAAATGAAATATGGGGAATGCACATGAATTCAGGAACATTGCCTAGAGCTCACTATTCAATTACAAAGGAAGACACACTATCTTACAAAGAGATTCAGATTACAACCATCTAGATTTTGAATTGAGAAAATAGCATCTGCTAATGCTTGATTATAGTTCCAGTTAAGCACATAAACAATTGCACACTTCTTCACACTTTGCTCTGCCTTCGAATGATATTCTTGCATACACACACAAAATCTCACTCTAGCATCCACTAGAAAATTCTTGCACCCTCTTACACTCTCTAATTTGAATAAGCAATCGCTCTTATATATCTGCAAGAAGAAATTACATCGCTACAAGTCGGCCACAAAGAAATAATAAAATGAATGCAAATTGTTGGCCCAAAACACTAAAGATTATCAATGCAAATCAACCAAGGTCGGCCATAGCTTAGTGAGGATCCAAATAAACATCTTCAACATGAAAACACTTCAATTAATTTATCCTCAAAGATCCACAACACACTTCAACATCATGTAGGCCAAGAACGAGAAAAGCATGAACATGCAAGAGAAAATTGCCAACCACGAGCACAACGATCAATGTAGATGTGGAACAAAGATAAAGCATGATCTAGATACATCCACAAGCAGCATGAATCACTAGATAAGCATTCACAACAATTGAACTAATTGAAATAGCAGCATCTTCAATCAGGAACACCAATAGAAGCAATAGAAAAACTGTCAAAATGAAAATATTCATAACTCAATCAAGTCTTCACATGGATCTCTAAAACTCGACGTGGATAAACTAGATACACTTATCAACAAACCCTTTAGTCCACAACCTCTGATCATCAATGTACATAACATACCAACATACTGAACTTCACTTTACCATTGACAACCTGGAACTAATTCTTTTACAATTTTCTCAATATCCTCGACATATACAGCTTCAAATGAATTAATGCTAATAGTGTTGACATCAATGACAACCACATATTAGCAACACAACCACAACATCCAAAAATTCTTTCAAGAAAGATCTATGTTTACCACCTTTATCTCCATCTTCATCTAAGGCCTTATCATCTATTGTGTGTATGACAACTTTTTCTAAGAAATAAATATCCCCTATTATTGACCAAGAGAGTATCTTGTTGAGACTCCTCCAAGATCGTTTGATATCTCTCCCTCTAGGAACATGAAAAATATTTTACAACAAGAATTCATTTTTTTCATACCATAGAGTTCATGGTCATTATACTAATAAATGTAAGGCTTTAAGTGATAAATTCAACATCTTAAGGATTTTGGTGCTCTTCCTTGTATTGAAGAACCTAGTTCCTCTAATTGATACTGATTTTCATGCTTATCATCAATCATCTCAGCTCATCCATGTTCTACACTTAGTGGGGGCAAAGGGTTAGATAGCCTTCTCCTAGTTTTGGCACTTGTAGTTGTCCCTTTGTCTAGTTGTTCTCCTTCCACATCTATTGAAGAAGATTGGGATTTAGATGACCTTCTATAGGTTGAATCGCATGAGCCTTACTAGTATTTTTCATTTTTTTCCTTTGCATGTTTCCTTGTGTGATTGCATGTATGTAATGTAATCCACCTGTACTATTTTTTTGATGTATATCTCTTTTCATGTGCATTCCTCTATATGTATCTACATTCTTCTATATGTCGTAAACATTTATCTTTTCATTTGTCTTGTGTTTTCCTTTTGAGGATGATGCAAGGAATTGATACATTTAGGTCTCTTCCATGTTGACCTGAAAGCTTGAGAGTCTAAGGATGAAACATAGTGAAATAACCTCTTATTTATTTTCATCCTAAGACTCTCAAGCATTCTAAGAATTATTGAAGATTAAATTGTAGCAATCAAGATCCTATTATCATGTCAAAGTCTTAGGATGAAACATAGTGAAATGATCTCTTATGGTCTTGGAATCATAAAGTTGATCTCATGAATATTCTAGGATGCTTGAGAGTCTTAGGATGAAACATAGTGAAATGGCCTTTTATTTATACATATCTTAACATTAATTCTCAAAATTAAAATAACATAAGCCAACATGTGAATACACATTTGAAACCATGGAAACATTTCAAAAAACATAATTTAAATTAGGGTCCTAGGTGACTAACCTAGGACACACATTCTCCAATGATAAGTGTTGTGTTATGGCATAGATGAATGTCAGGTTTTCCTCTTCATAAATTGTAATTAATTAGCCTTGGATTTGAATTAAAGGGGCCAACTAAGGAAAATTAAACTCAATTGATTATTAAATCCCTAGATGAGTGTGAAAGTGTAAAGTTACACCTTACAACTCTAAAAATAAGGCAGAATTAAGTCCATTTTATTAAATAGGGCCCTAAAATTAATGTGAATATGTAAAATACATATTATAACACTATATTAAGGCATAATTTATAGTTCATTTTATTCAAAATTTATTCCCAAATTAAGTGTGAAAAAGGGATACTTTTTCCTACACTACAGACATCAAAGCTTATTAAGATTCAAAAATATCCCCTCATTTTATTGATAGAAAATCCAACTAATGTGCGCAAACACCCCCCATTAGATGCACATTTCTATCTCTTCTTTGACATGAATAGAAAATGGAAACAAATCTTTCTTTGTAAAAGAAAAAAATATAAGCTCCCCTTAATCTATATAACTTTTACTACCTCTAGGATGAAGTCCAGTTACTTTATCAACAAAAATGTCCTTATATCTATATAATTCTCTGCTCCACATGTACACAATAACAAAAGGAAAAAGGAATCGTACATCAAAAATAATCACAGCTCAATTTGATGGTAGAATGTTCTTGTAGATGGACTTTAGCTAGATCAAGTAGCTATCCCAATGTTTCTTAGCTGCAGTTAGGGTGTGGACTTGTCAGGTCAGCTGCACAAATGTATCTTTTGCATCTTCCAAGGAAGATGGTGCCTTATATTTTTAAACCATATTTTTTGCCTCTACCAAAATCCCAATAAGTAATTTCAACCATAGGCTCACTACTTCTCTCAATTGCTTCACCTAACCTTTGAACTACTCCCTTTGATCTTGTAGTTGTTGTATCTAGGAATGAAGACTTTATACGCGTTCTCTTATGTCACCATCATTATGTTACATAGGATCATATATGTTGCATCCACATTAGTGATATACACTTCAATAGAACTAATCTGTTCCATTCTACTTTTTTGTTTTTGTAGGCCACTTGAGACAGAAAATATATTCAAATTTTGCTTCCTCCAAGCATTTTTTAATGTCTTTGATACAATATTGCACCTTAGGAAATTTACTATCACACTTTTAAATACATTATTCAATCACTTTTCTTTTATATTTAGTTTTTCCTACTTCTCTAGATGAGATGAATGCATCTCAAAAGACTTCATTAACTTCTTCATCTACTCTATAAGCGGAAATGATGAATCTCTTTCTTCTTTGGACAATTTTTTTTTCTAGTACTCTCATTGCTTCTTCCAAGACTCTTGCACTTCACCATTAGCATAGTTTAGTGCTGTGAACCCTATTTCAAAGTTGCATAGAAGAAACAAACAATCACACTAATAGATCAAAATGCAAGATTAAAACTTGAGTTCCCCATAAAATCCATCTACATTGTTAGAAAACAAGGAAAAAGATGAAATACTTGAGCAAATACAATCAAAAATAACTATTCCTCATTCTTAAATGAAGCAAACACTTGATCTTATGGGGGGATTGGTGCTATTTTGATATGGAAAATAGCCCTTTCCCAACTCCTTTAGATAAGCTATTGATAATGATGGACAAGATCATTTCTAAAATGAAGAGAGTGACCTTGTATGATCTTGGAGATGAAATGTTAAGATTGTGGATCAAATTGTGGAGTGATGATGAGCAAAATAAGTTCTCCTGAAGAGAGTGACTTTACATGAGTGATTGTGGAGGATTTGCTCAAAGTTGAAGCTTCTATTTAAGGATTTTCAAATGCTAAGTGTTGAAGAGGGACCAATGTGGGACTAAGATTGGACAAATGAGAGGAAGACACTTGTCAAGTGGTGAGTGGTTGATGCATGTGCAAGATTAGGGAAATGTTCCCATGAGAGGGAGCATTTGAATTAAAATTTGGAAATAAATTAGAGAGGGGGACAAGAAAAAGAGCAATGAATGCAATGTTGGAGGGACAAATCAACTTGTCATGATTTTCAAATTTGAGGGCCATGTTGAGTGAAAATGAGAGTTTTAATAAATCAATAAATTGATTTATTTGTGCAAGTGGAGATATCTAGAGGATGCAAGTGGGTGAGATTAGCATTTAATCATGGTTAGATTAAATTAATGATGATTAGGTTAGCTTAATGGTGCTTAGATGATTTTGACTTTTACGACTTAAATATTTGATTTATTTAAATCAGAAAAGGATGGAAATGGCCTTTGAGATTTTAATTAAATAAAGTTTGATTTATTTAATTAAAGGATGATGTGAGCCTTTGATTTATTTAAATGCATAACCTTAGGACTAAAGACCTGACTTTCCTAGCAAATGGATTTGCTATGTTTGATTTATTCAATGAGCGGATGACTATGCATAATGCTAATTTTGCATGTCTACATTTTACCCCTCTTTGAAGCAATGTACTTGTTGCGTTGTTTCAAAGAATAAACTTGCCATGATCAAAATCAAAAAAATTATAATTTTTCAGATGCCCCAGCAGAAAGAAGTACATTGGTACATTGCCCCCTCGAGGGATCAAGCGAAAAGATTCGATTTGAGGGTCGATCTCGTGATAAAGAGGTTCAAAATGGATGGTTATGGATGATGATGCAAATGAGATGATTTTAAAATGCTTAGAATAACAAATATATATTATCCTAAACAACTTAAATGATGATATGTTGTGAAATGGAGGAGATTGATTATGTGATATGCTATGATTATGCAATGGATGATTTATGCAGATGCTTAGACTAAAAGATCTATATTATGATGATGATATGAATGCACGATGGATGCATGATGGATGCATGATGGATGAATTGGTGATGATGATGTTAGTATGGAAATGAGATGATGACAAGAGGATCCAACAAGTCCATGATCTAACGAGACTTTATTAGAGATGATGATGATGATGATAGATGTTGATGATGATGATGATTTGCTTATCAAGGATTGGGATCTTAAAAGGGCTACTTACCTTATGCTTGATTGCACATGTAGATACGATGCATCAAGGTATAAAGAACTAGGATGGCGTTGACCCTAGTGTGATGGAATTTGACTCGACAAACAGATAGGAGTATTCTTGTTCACACTTGACATATGGAAACCTTGCTAGGATGTACCTAACAAAGCAAGTATTCACCAAGTTATTTTACAAGAACGTCCAACAAGTACAGCAGACAAAAGATAATGAACGTTGCCTGATTCCTATCTCTCTAAATCCTTCATTCGGATATCATCAAGAGGTCCTTGGAATGAGTGCAATAAGATAAATCAAAAGAAAAGATCAAGTACACAAATAAGCCAATGTTCTTCATACCTTCATCCAAAGGGATGTGTTTTGATAGGATAAGAATCCAAAGTGATATCCAAAATGATGCCCATTGTTGGAACAATATATCCTAGGACATGCATTGTATAGGATGATGATGGTTTGATAAGTTGATTGATAGGCTATTGATATAAGTTTGATTGACATGTCTGAAAATGATCAAGAGTTTATTTTGTGTTAAAGGTTTGCTGTGTGCTTTTGATTTTACGATTGAAGCTTGTTTTTGTTGATTGACCTACAAAACACAACAAATGAATACATTAGGAGATCAAATGCAAGCAAGAACAAGGATTCCCCATGAAATATATTAACAAAACTCAAAATAGGAAAGAAGAGAAGAAAATAATGAAAGAACAAGAAAGTAGATTAAATCCTATTGAAAGAAATGCAAACTCTTGATCCCATGGAGGAATTGGTGCCAATTTGATGTGAAAATTGGCCCTTTCCCAACTCCAATGCTAGCTTTGATAACTTAATGAAGATTGTGATCCACTTTGATGAAGATTGATGAATGCTCCAAGCTAAAATCTGCAAAAACCTAGCTATGATTCAATGAGATGGACGAAAATTTCTATGAATTTGAGTATAGTAAGTTTACTTAATTTGTGGATGATGAAATGAGGATATGAGCTCTTTATTTATAGAATGCCAAGATGGATGAATGTCCAAAATAGAGCAATGTGGGACTAACATTCATCCAATGAAATGATGCCACTTGTCAACATGTGAGAGGATGAAGGTTGAGCAAGTTTTGAGGATTGTGCCAATAAATGCATAAATTTGAATTTCAAATTTGTTGAAATGACTTGAAAGGGGGGAAGAAAGATAGCATTAAATGCCACTTGGCTCAAGGCAAAGGACATGTAAGGTGGATTAGCATTGATCATGATTTGATTAATTTAAATGATGTTAGTTGATTTGACCATTTTGACTTAGATTTTAGGATTTAAATAACTTAAAATGAGAAAAGAATGATTTAGACTTAGTTAAATAAATATTTATTTGATATATTTAACCAAACGGGGTGATGTTAGATTAAATTAGATAAATGTTTGATTTATTTAATTTAATTAGATGAACTTTAGAGATTATTATTTAATTAAATCAAAGATAGGAAGATGAAATGACCTAGCTAATTACACAGAGATAATGATTTAATTAAATCGAGGGATTTATTTAATTAAAAGGGGAATTATGACAAATTTAATCAAATAAGGCTATTTAATTAAATGGTTAGATAGAGGGGTAATTTAGGATGAAGCGATGTTAGTAGATCAAGATCAGAGTGTGATATCAATCTGTATATTTTCAATGTCTACATTTTTCCCTTCTTTCAAGCGATGCACTTGTTGCGTTCGTTCAAAGAATAATTTTGCTGAGATCAAAGTCAAAATTTCTCTTATTTTTTCATATGCCCCACTACTGCCCCAGCGAAAGAATTATGCTGGTATACTGCCCCCTTGAGAGATCGGGTGAAGAGGTTTGATTTGAGGGTTGATCTCTCAAAAAAGAGGTTCAAGATCAGTTCAACTCAAATATTTGATGTAGACAAATTTGATGATGTAGACAGTCATCAACCATGGGTAGCCTCATGCCTATTTTAGTATATTACACCCACTTGATCCTGATTTATACCATGATAGTTACATTATTGATGATGAGATGATTATGATGTTTATATGTAATGGATGATATGATGATGTATGGATGGTATGGATGCACATGATTTGATATGATGATGCATTTATGATTATGCAAATAGATGATAAATGCATGGTTTATGAGATTCTTAGAATAACCAATCTATATTATGCAATGATGGGGATGAATGCATGTGGTACGATTAATGCTTTCTATATGGTATGATATTCATTATGCAGTATGGTTTTTGGATGCAGGATGGATGCATTAATGATGATTTATTATTAACTGTCATGGTACCATGTTAGCTTGAAAAGCAAGAGATAGAAGAAAATAAGAGATTCCAACAAGACATGAGATGATGATGATGATGATGATGATGATTACTTTCCGAGGAGTTCGGATTTTCAAATGGCCAATTATCTTATGTTTGATAACACATGTGGTATGATGCATCAAGGTATAGACAACTAGGATGGTGTGGTACTTAGTGTGATGGACTTTGACTCAACAATTAGATAGGAGTATTCTTGTTCACACCTGACATACAGAAACCTTACTAGGATGTACTTCAAAAGTTTTAGACACCTTAGACCAAAACATAGAAAGGTAAATCTATCCCTATAATAGTCAACAAGTTGCCCTAGACCTCTTCCATACATACCTAACAAAGCAAGTATTCACCAAGATTATATTACAAGAATGTCCAACAAGCACAGCAAAAAAATGATAATGATCATTGCCCCATTCCTATCTCTCTAAATCCTTCATTTGGATATCATCGAGAGGTCCTTGGAATGAGCACAATAAGATAAATCAAAAGAAAAGATCAAGTATGTAAACAAGCCAATGTTCTTCATACCTTCAGCCAAAGGGATGTGTTTTTATAGGATAATAATCCAAGTGATATCCAAAATGATGCACATTATCAGAATGATATATCCTAGGACATGCATTGTATAGGATCATGATGGTTTGATAAGTTGATTGATAGGCTATTGATATAAGGTGGACTGACATATTTGTGAATGATCAAGACTTTGATTTTGTTTTAAAGATTTGTTGTTTGCTTTTGATTTTATGATTGAAGCTTGCTTTTGTTGATTTCTGTGATTGTTTCTGTTTGCGTTGCCAAGGGATGAATGTGATGATCAGTTTATTATGGATGATTGATTATTGCGGGTGCAAGCGAGATGAGACAAATGGATTTTTTCAAATATTTGAATGTTTTTGATGTTTTGAAATGTTTTGAGGCTATTTTTTGGGTTTTTTGGATTTTTCAAATGTTTTGATTTTTTTTTAATGTTTTTGGATTTTGATGTTTTTTGAATGTTTTTGGATTTTGATGTTTTTCAAATATTTTTGGATTTTGATATTTTGTCGAATGTTTTTGGATTTTGATGTCTCTGGGGCCAATTAGGGATTATCCTTGCCTACGTTTAAGCTCAAAGATGACGTAGTTTGGTTTCCAATGTTTTTGACATTTTTTTGACTTTTGAGTGTTTTTGGATTTTTTGATGTTTTGGATGTTTTTGGATTTTCTAATTTTTTGATGTTTTTGAATTTTTGCATGATTTTGACAATCAAGATATGGACATGTGTGATGATATCAGCACTCTATTTAGGATTTTTGTTAAAAACCAAGCTAAGGTTGATTGATCAAATTGATCGATTGATGATGATGATAACATTGTTAAGGATACACAACCATGCAAGGATTTGATTGATTAGGTTTGATGACGATAACATTGTTGAGGATGCACAACAATGCAAGGATTGATTGATTGGGATTGATGATGATAACATTGTTGAGGATGCACAACAATGCAAAGATTTGATTGATCAAGATTTATGAAGCTTGATTTTGGAACAAAAGTTGTTTGAATGATTTGATGTGATGTTTTAAGGGTGCGTCAGATGCGACTGATATTGATCATTTGGATTGATGTTCGATGAATGATGAAGACTGATGAGGATTGTCTTCTCGTCAAAATATGCCATGGGCTAGTGATTCGGATTCTATATAAAAAAAATGCTTTGACCAATTTGGTTTCATGTTTGTCGATGTTTGGATCACCACATAAGTTAGAGGATATAGACAAAGATTTATTCTTGAATCAAGATGCAATATATCTACCCCCAATGTCTAGCAATGTATGGAATGTCATGAGTGGATGCTTGGATAGGTTTATGGATGGATGGATAGGGATTATCTTATGATAAGATAAAGAATGCTCATTTGGATAACACTTCATGGTTCGGATAATGTTGCATAGGATAGGATCGATGAAAATGACCCATGTCAAGATGTTTACCATAAGCAAGCATAAAGTGTGCCCCAAACTTTCATCAAGATCAAGATAACTTGGATGATGGATGCAGATGGATGAAAATGGATTGGATCAATGGTTTATGGATGGATGGATTTATTATGGATAAGATGGATGGAATACTGGATTTATTATGGATGAGATGAGATGCTTTCACCTGAACTAGCACACGTAGATGCTCAATTCTACTAATGATGCCTATTTTTCAGGTTTTCATCATGGTCTTCCCCAAAGTGCCACTCATGCGGTTTTCACTAGAGGACGATTTTTTCTCTTTACTGTTTTCAATCCTTTTTCTGATTTTTTCTGATTTTCATATTTTTTGAATTTTTTGTATTTTTCAAAAGATTTTAAGCTCATGTTGAATCACAAGGTGTTGCTAATGTAGATGCTTCTATCATAATGTACCATTGGTACCCTGCCTGAAGAAGCTGCTTTGCTAAGATACGTCCACTTGAATACAACTTTTGAGATTCTTGATCTGCTTTATTGATATCGGGGTTAACTCTGTCTTTATGCACACATTGTGATAGAGTGCCTTTGAAATCCTCATGATAAAGCGTCGTTGCCAATACATGGTTAATGTGAGAATGGGATATCATGCGTGGAGGCATGGACAGATTGTGTTTAGGGATAAAAGATGGATTGGTTGACAGTTTGGAACCTTTGACTCTCCAAACTTGAGAAGATGAGTAATGATGGGTGGATACAAAAATGTGCATGGAATTAGGACCAACTACTTGATACACTTTGCACGTCACTTGAAAAGCCTGCTTTTGCTTTTGTGGACATCTTTGATGGATACTTTTCCCTTTTTTATTTTGCCCCATAGTTTCTTTGACTAATGGAGTTTGATAGCGATAATCTTTCTTTGTATGCTTTGGTATGTACTTGATTTTTCCTTTATGCTTTCTAGCTTCTTTTTCTTTGATGACATTCTTTGTACTTTGATTCAAATCCTTCTTTCGAATTTGGTCCCAATTCGTGGATGGGGTGATGGGTGGATGAAGATTCGTGACATGGCTAGTTGTAGTATTGACACTAGTTTCATCATAAGGACTCTTTGTGCTCCCTATGTTGACGTTTGCTTGAGACAAAGCTACCCCCAGTATGGTGGTAGTAATACCTTCATGCTTTGATTCTTCTTGTTTCGAGAGCTTTTTTTTAGAATGAATTCTTTGATAAATGACCATCATAGGTGACATTATTTCCATTTGTTACTCTGCTAACTCTGGAATATCCTATTCTATCTAACTTGTTTCCTTGAGCGGAAAATGTTGGATACCTTTATTCATTATGACCTTAGTAATTTGTGATATATCTAATACTATTGTTGACAACTCTATTTGATTGTAGGAATCAATAACTTTCTCTTTTTGTGTGATAGTGTCAGGAGTTAAGGGATGTTGTTCTGAATGAAGATCATCAATGTGTCCATCTAAAGAAAGCATCTCATAGGTAGATGGATGAATATATTATGCTGATGTGATCATCATTTGTGACATCTTGTATGGATAGAAGAGTGTCTATTAGATCATTATAGTAGCTCGAAGATATAAATTCTTGATCTTGAATGATTTTAGAGTTGCTTTCGACATGCTTTAGATCAAGTTCTTGACATGAGTCAGTTTCAAAGGATGGATTGCTTACAAATGGTTCTTGGATATCTTCATTAGGCATGGGAAGTGGCTTAATATCCTCTTGATCTTTGAGTGGACTTGGATCAGGTGTCGAGTTGAATATTCCTTCCATATCGGCAATCATGAGGTTGAAGGCTGTCAATATGTCTTGGAAAGGACCATTGCTAGACTTTGGTGAAAGACATTGATCATACTTTGGATTAAATTCTTGAGATATTCCCTCTAACTCATAATGCAATGTAGAGACATTTTCAACATGATTATTGGTTGATGCCTCATTGGATGAGGCGAAAGCATATTTATTGATGGATAGATCTTGATCATTGCTTTCAACAATTGTGGTGGAGGGATTTTTAATGCCTTCAACCATAGGGTCAAGTGATGTTGACATTTCTTGAATTGGATTGTTGTTGGTTGGTGGATTTTGATCATGATTGAAAATTGACTCTTGACCCATGTTGGTTTGATCTTCAGACAAGGTAGAAACACCTTTAATGTGCTCTTGGATGGATAGATCTTGATCATTGCTTTTAGCCATTGTGGTGGGGAGATTGTTAATGTTATCACCAATTGTTGAATGTTCATCATTATCCCCAATAGTGATTATCTTTTGGTTAATGAGGCCTTGGATGATATTTTTGATTTGAATACAAATTGATGTTGTGTGTCCTTTTGTTTTGTGAAAATCACAATGGTGCTCCTCATTATACCCTGGTGGTTTAACTAGGGGTTCTTGATAGTTCCCATAGATGGGGAGCTTGATGATATTTTCTTGTACCAATTGTTGTAGGACTGATTCGATTGGTCTCCCAAGTGGTGTGTATTTTTGCTTGTTTCCTTGTGAGATTTTCACTTTAAATTGACCTTGTGGTGATTGATTTTGGAGATGTGGTGATTGGGTTTGTTGTTGATGTTGTTGATCTTGATATCCAACTTCTTTCCATTGGAGATGTTGTTCTTGATATAGTTATGGACATAACTTAATGCTTTGATGACATGGTTCCACCAATGGAGGAATGTACTGATTTTGGAGAGAAGATATCTCTTGGCTCAATAATTCAATTAATTTGGCATGTGAAGCAAGTTGCTCTATCAAAATTTGATCTTGATTTTGCATTTGATTCCCTTGTTTTGGTTTTTGTTCAAGTGGATTTGGGATGTACACTTGTGGTGTTTGCATGGGATCATTGACAAATTGATTTTGGACAATGTTTTGATTTGGGATGATACTCAGATTTGGCATGATAGGTTGAAATTGACCATTGTTCATGTTTGGAATACTTGTATGTTTTGCAAATGTATCCATCCCAAATTTTTCTGGATTCATGTTTTGAAAACTTGTGCTTGGTACATTCTCATTTGGCTTGTTGGGATTTGATGAGATGACATTGTTCATTTGAAGGCTCATGCATTGATCGTTCAGTTGAAAAACTTGTAGGTTTTGATTTAGATCTACCATCGGGAAATGTGTTCCAAGATTTAGATTGGGTAGACTCACACTTGTTGTGCCATTGACATTTGTCGAAGGCAATGATCCCATGTATGGATTTTGATAATCGATAGGCATTGTAAGGCTTTGAAAGTTCAATTGATTTGGATTACTCATGATGTATGGATCAAGTTTGTATTCCATGTTCCTCTTGTGTTTTGACCTTGTTGCAAAAGTGACCTTTAAGGTTCTTAGGATCAATGACGAGATGAAGGATGAAAAGGGGAAATGATATGGGTGTTGAACATTTAGGGACCTTGTATCAATGCTAGACTTAGGGCTTGATTTTGATTGTTGGATTTGGATAGTGAGCTTGTAAAACCCTAAGATTTTTAGATGTGATCTTAGGATGAATTTTCTCAAAGGATTGCTAATTGAATTAAATGTATGAGAAAGGATGCATTCCCATACACCTAACTAAACAAGGTGATTTTGATTTTCGATGATTTACCCAAGTCTAAAATGATGTTTTCAAAGCTCTAAAGTTGTTTCTGGGATGAATTTTGATAAATGTTTGAGATGGATGAAGTGTTTGATTTTGATCCTAAATGAACCTAAGAAGGACTTGTTTACAAGGCCAAGGTTTTGAAGAACATGCTTTTCCCTTCAAACCAAAAGATCAATGTTTGCTCAAAAGACCATAAGACAAAAGATATACAAGCACATGTGTTGGGTCCAATTGATTTCATCTTGATTAGTGAATTTCTTTTACCACAAACACTTTCTTGATTAGATTTTCAAACTAAATGTCCAATGTCCTAACTTCTTCAAACCACACAAGATATGTTATGTGGAAATTTAATGAACTTAAGGAAAGGGATTTTCCTATTGTTTACTTAAGAAGACAAATTGAGATTTAATCCAATGCTCAGAAACCTCTAAGGATGTGAATCCCAAGGGAAAGCAATAACATATGGATTGAGTCAAATGTATTTGTCTTCAAAAGGGTTTGAAATTTGGATGATATTAAGTGTTTGTTTCCATGATGTTTTCGATCAACCAATGCATTTTGTAACCCAAGAATAAGTACAATCCTATGGATGTGTAAGACAATATTTGTTGGATTCCCACTTGGACAAGTCCAGCTACGCTTATCTCTAGCGGATGGTTAGATGCTTGACCCCACTGGCTCCCCTCCACAACACTCACTTATATGGGGCAACCAAGCATCAACACCCATGAAACTCCCATGGCATGTTTTCCATCTCTACTAGAAGACCGTAAAAATGTGGGGTGGCTTTAGAATGACCGTTCTTGCACCAACAAATAGATTTAAGGATTTTGGTAAATTCTAGCACATGGGTTTTAGTAAGGACTTTCTATTCATAGGAGTTTACCCAATGTGGCAAGAATCCCCTTTTGGATCCATCTTTTTGGATTCAACTGCGTGATATTGGTGTTTCGTCCAATATCCACATTTATATCCCAGCTGGAAATATTCTTGGCTTTAGAGTGTTACCGGTTGAGTCGTTACCTTGGGTGATTACTTTTCCCCATAAGGTAGGCCCTCTAAGATAAACAAAAGTGAATGCAGAACAAAATTTGTAACTCGATTAATCTTTTATAGCAACAAAGAGAGAGAATGTACGCGAAAATGCCCCCACTCACACTCGCACAATAGTTTGTTCAATTTTAAGCCCAAATCGAAGTGTGGAGGTGATTGCTTTATCTTAACCCAAAGTAATTGAAAACGCCTTTTGATTCTCAAGATCGCTATAAAGCGTGAGAGAAGCACATACGTTCTTTTCCAATGCCTTTAGTCTAAGTAAGCCTTCACAAAAAAATAACTACACTTGTTCTTTTTAAATCCTCAAAGCAAAATGTGAGTTCATTTTA
The DNA here is from genome assembly GCA_007258455.2 of Sequoia sempervirens. Lineage (NCBI taxonomy): Eukaryota > Viridiplantae > Streptophyta > Pinopsida > Cupressales > Cupressaceae > Sequoia > Sequoia sempervirens. The sequence continues at coordinate 557,334,581 of VDFB02105785.1, forward strand.
GAGCACCAAATGAAGTGTGAGAAATTGCCTTGTTCAATTATTAATCCAATAAAGAAAATCTAGTATGTTGTGAGCCTATAGTTCATTTTAGCCTTTGCAAGAAATGGAAAAGGTTCTTTTTGAGCCCAAATGAAAATTAGTGTCCTAAGAAGGAGAAGGCAACAAATTCTTAAAGAAGTGTTAAACAAACACTAAAGTGTTTAAAAACACTTTGATTGAACAAAATATCCTTCTCATGCTTCTCTTTCTTTTTATTTTGATTCCCAACCTACAAAATTTATCAAAATGTTAGATGAGATCAAAAAACAAAAGGATATAGGGGTTAGATGAATCATCTACCAAAAAATCCTAAAACTTAGCCAAGTTATCATGTGTTTTTACTTTAGATACAAATTTTAAAATTTTAACTTATTAATAGTTAAGAAACACCTACACCATTGTTTAGCTTACAAAATTCTACCCTATTTTTAAAAAAAAAGCATCAAAAAAGACCTTCATATGACCAAGATATGGTCATTTTAAAAACTGATTCTAAAAAGCGCTAAGACAGTGATCATATGCGCTAAACTTCATGGGCGCTAAGAAAACATTAAAGAGTGCTACGAAAACATTAAAGAGCACTACAAAAACTTTAAAGAGTGCTATGAAAACATTAAAGGGCGCTAAAATAGTTAAAATAAGCACTAAAAGAATCTTAAAGAGCGCTAAAACAATGTGAATGAGTGCTAAAACGATGAAAATTTTAAGAAATCGTGTTAGATTTGTAATCCATTTCCCTCCCTCTAGTGCCAAAATGTGAACCCTATTTCAAAATTGCATGGAAGAAACAAAAAATCACACTAATAGATCAAAATGCAAGATTAAAACATGAGTTCCCCATAAAATCCATCTGCATTGTTAGAAAACAAGGAAAAATATGAAATACTTGAGCAAATACAATCAAACATAACTATTCCTCATTCTTAAACAAAGCAAACACTTGATCTTATGGGGGTATTGGTGCTATTTTGATATGGAAAATAGCCCTTTCCCAACCCCTTTAGATAAGCTATTGATAATGATGGACAAGATCATTTCTCAAATGAAGAGAGTGACCTTGCATGATCTTGGAGATGAAATGCTAAGATTGTGGATCAAATTGTGGAGTGATGATGAGAAAAATAAGTTCTCCTAAAGAGAGTGACTTTACATGAGTGATTGCCGAGGATTTTCTCAAAGTTGAAGCTTCTATTTAAGGATTTTCAAATGCTAAGTGTTGAAGAGGGACCAATGTGGGACTAAGATTGAACAAATGAGAGGAGGACACTTGACAAGTGGTGAGTGGTTGATGCATGTGCAATATTAGGGAAATGTGCCCATGAGAGGGAGAATTTGAATTCAAATTTCGCAATAAATTTAGAGAGGGGGACAAAAAAAGAGCAATAAATGCAATGTTGGAGGGACAAATCAACTTGTCATGATTTTCAAATTTGAGGGCCATGTTGAGTGAAAATGAGAGTTTTAATAAATCAATAAATTGATTTATTTGTGCAAGTGTAGATATCTAGAGGATGCAAGTGGGTGAGATTAGCATTTAATCATAGTTAGATTAAATTAATGATGATTAGGTTATCTTAATGGTGCTTAGATGATTTTGATTTTTACGACTTAAATATTTGATTTATTTAAATCAGAAAAGGATGGAAATGACCTTTGAGATTTTAATTAAATAAAGTTTAATTTATTTAATTAAAGGATGATGTGAGCCTTTGATTTATTTAAATGCATAACCTTAGGACTAAAGACCTAACTTTCCTAGTGAATGGATTTGTTGTGTTTGATTTATTCAATGAGCGGATGACTATGCATAATGCTAATTTTGCGTGTCTACAAGTGCAATTTTACATTGTTAATATTGTTAATCAATGTGACCGATGACGTAGTATAGGTTACCTACACTTGATCCATCAAGATTCAAAACATACTCATGTCACTAAACATCAGTCCAATAAGATCATTCAATGTAAAAAAGATAAAGAATCCATTAAAAATAACATTCTAAATAATGAAAGCTTGCTAAACATCTAATCTAATATATTGAAACTTATCCTATTGGGGGAGTGGTGTCACATTGATGTGGAATGGGAACCCTTTCCCAATCACTTGGGTAAGGAGCTTGTCTCAATCAATTCTATTGAAGAGAATTGATGAACCGATGAGAGATATGTTGTAAAACATGATGAAAGATAATTTAACATTATATATGCTATGATGATTGATGTGAGTGTATTCAAAGATATTCTAAATGTATGCAAGATTTGAAAGATTAAAATCCTAATTTTAAAATATGCTAAATGGATGCACCTAAGTTACCATGGAAGCCATTAATGGATGCTCTAAGCTAATAATGCAAGATGCTAAACTAAAAAATAATAAATGCTTAATATAGATGCAATATGAGAGTGATTTTAACAACATAAGTTTACTATTAAAATATGGATCCATTTGTTTTCAAATAGTGACCTATTTATAGGAGAAAAAGTTAGGAATCAAGGGCTAAGATTGAAAAATTTAATCATTGGTTAAGAAGGAAGGAAAATGGAGGCATGGATCATGGACTCCCATCAAGGGTTGAGGATGCAAGATGATATTTAATCAAGGGCTTACATTCATCAAAATAAACACATTTTCAAAACTTGCACAACAAGCTTTGTTGAAAGTTTGTTACAAGGAAGAATATTCCCTTTTTCGAATAAGTGAAGAAAGAGGATATTCTCAAAGAATATTCTCATGGGTGAGGAAAATTAGATATTTAGTTTTAATTAAAACCAAATTTTAATGTGTAAGATAGAGAATAATAGAATATTCATTAAATAATTGATTTATTTAATGAAAATGGGATGCAATATGATATTTAATTAAATAATTTAGAGTTATTTAATTAAATAAGAGGAATTAGGGTTTAAATTAAATAATTTTCATTATTTAACTAAGCAAGATGAAATGTTAGTGTGAGAGAGGGTGAATTAACCTAATTAAGTCAATTAGATTAATAGATGAAAATGGTGCATTTAATTAAATAGCTAGGATAATTTAATCAAATAGGTGGAAAGAAGGTGAAATTCAAAATGAAATGATGTTAGTATATCGGATTCAAATGTGCATATCATTTAGTACATTTTTAAGTTTCTACAATCAAACTACTACTATAGTTACGTTTCGATTATAGTTATACCAATTGTAACCTCTCTTTATATATGTTATTGTTAAGCACGAATTAATTAATATCAATGACTATAATATTTTGATCCTCCATTTTGGCCAACATTTGGTATCAGAGAAAAAATGTTCATGTGCATTGAAGTAAGGTAGTTATGTGTCTGAAGTGGTGGTGTGACATTTTGTAGAAGGTAGGGTGCTACATTTGAATCTTTGCCTATGCATTGAAGACGAGAGGAAGAGAAGGTAATTTCTTTAGAGTGTGTAATGCTGTCTTGCATCTAGTGAAAGGAAAGGTCACTACAAAGTGCAACCAAAATAAAAAAGGTCATTGAAAAGTATTGTAGAGAAAGCATCCCAAGTAAGTAGATCATGGTATTTGTTGCAACACCTAGTATAATGGACATACTACCTATTGATCTTATAGATCAAAAATTTTGAATTGAGGCTTTAAATTAGTAATATTAAACCATACTTAAGGTATGTAAATAGTTTTGTTGAATAAATTCAAGGTAATATGGTCTCATGGAGTGTGATTGCTAGATATAGAAAAAGGAATATGAAATGCAACAAGGCTAGGGAAGCAGTTTGATATCAAATTTTGTGCATATAAGGGTCTATAGGTAAAATTCTATTTTGGCAGTGTGTTAAGATGGATTGGTTGGTCAAATGTATAATATTTATTATCATGAAGTCTAGAGATGCAGTTAGAAAATTTATAGATCGAAACAATAAGATCTTTGTTTGAGCTTGTGAAAATGTATTAAAACTATTTGGTGAGCATATACACTGACCCATAGGTTAGTCACATGTTATTTCCCTATTTCAAATAAGTTATGGTTAAGGTCTTCAACATAGGAATATTTGTCAAGTTCTAGAATGAATCATTTCTACGTTGCAACTTCAAGTCTCCATTCAATGTATGCAAACTGCGGTGAAAAAAAGAAAAGCGTGTGAACTATTTTACAGAATTAGCACCATGATGAAGGAAGGAAGATTAATTAAAATTTTACATCCTTCTATGTTTAAATACTGCAACTGCGATAGATGGCCAGAAGAGTCAAGCAGGTTATTTAAACCTTTAAACTTCCAATTGTGTTCAAGTGCCATAGCTGAGATAGACTGGCAATGGAAACAAAGAGATTATTTAAACCTCTACGACATTCGAATTTCAAGTACTGCATATGGGACAAGTTTTCCAAAGAGTTAGGGAGGTTATATTAATCTATATGCCCTACCAAGTTCAAGTGTTGCCGCTGCAACAGGTTGCGAACAGTAATAGGGAGGCCACTTAAACTTAAACACTCTCTAAAGGCCTAAAAACTCCAGCTGTGATAGATGGCGAATGGTATCAGGGACACTATTTAGATTTATACACCCTCCAGAGTCTAAGTTTTGCAGCTCTGATGGGTTGCCAATGAAATTAGGAAGGCTGTGACAGATTGCTAATGGTATCACTTGGGTTTCAGAATTTGCAGTTGCAGATTGGTAACTCCAAAACACAGAATTATTCATCGCTCCTTGCTGGCGCTTTGGTTGCTAAGGATAAAGGGCCTGAGAATTAAATCGGGGTTAGCTCCAAAGTATACACTGATGTTGCATACTTATTGAATGACGATGATGAAGATGAGGTAGGGAAACAAAAGGAAACCAAGGCCAAAATAGATGGAGGAGAATCAGTCGGCTCAAGGAATGGGACACAAAACAAAAATTGCAGAATGTGCACAAAATGGATTTGTAAGGAAACTCTCAAAATATTTGAAGAAGGGATGAGCTTTTGAAGGGAGACAATCCAAAGGGGATCAATAAAAACTCAGTACTGTCAACATGGCAAGAAGATTTCCCGGACCCAATTTGGTTTGGAGATTTCTAGGGTGTAATACTAAATATGGTTAATATTTCCAAATATTTAGCGCAACACAATGGAAGGTTGCTTTGAAGATTAGAATATAAATGCCTACGTGGGGAGAGTTGTTTGATTAAAAAATCAAGTTATAGCTTCGACCGGTATACTGGTCAATCTAAATACCAATAGTTTACAATAGAATAATGAGAATTAAATGTAACAGCGAATGCCAAGATTTTTGCACAGAATTAGTCAGAATGTTGATATATACTTACCTACGCAGGTTAGAGGATGTCATAATGTTACAACCTAAATGTGCTCATAATCAGAAATTTCATTTTAATGAACATACTATAAAACCTTTGTATGTGCCTTACTTTCAGGGTGCAGCTTGCCAAGAGGAGAAGCGAAAGATCAATACCTCAGAGTGTACACAGAATGAGTTAGCATAGAGACGCTCATGACTTTGGATAGAATTCTCAAAGGATATGACCCCTCCCCCTTTTCCATTGCTGCTAGATGTCCCTTAAGATTCATTTTCCAGATGTTGTAGATGCAGCTACATCAGTAGATAATGTGGATGCCTAGACAAGGCATACGAACTGTTGCATAGATTTCCTTAAAGAAACATGGTCTCAAGGAATGCACTAATTGAATGGATTTCATGGGAGGCATAAGAAACTTTCAAGTGAGAAAACCTGCAGGTGTAAAGATTCCTTCAGTAGGTAAGTATGCAAATATTTCCCGCATGGAAAAGGCACGTGAACTCTTTTACAGAATATCTCTCCCAGACGGGAGAATGTCTCGAAGAGTAAACTTAGGAACTCCGGTCAAAACCCCCCAGTAGACAGGTATGCAGAAAGAAGAAAACAATCCTTGGGCGCGTTCCCCCACGTACTACGTACAGGGCATGCAAGAAAAGTGAAAGCCAAAACCAAGCACGTGGAAAGCAGAGAGAAAGCATGCAGCCAGGTGGAGATAAAATCAAGGATAGGAGGAAGCTATTTTAAATTGTTTCTCATCAAAATTGAGTAATAGAGTCCTTAATAATAAACAAAATAAATATAATCCATTCAAATTGATTAATGATATAATTAATAATCTAAAGACAATTATCATAATCATTGAATCATTTACATTTTACAATTAATTTCAACAATAAATGTTAGTACCTTATTGTCCTATTTATTTAATTTTAATTTTTTTTTTTGCTAATAATTTATTAGCTTTAATAATGTAATTATTAATAATTTGGAGGGATCACTTGAATGTTTAATCTCACAATTTTAATTTAATAAATAATACTCAATATCACCATACAACACCTTTTCAATACATATTATATTTAAATATTAGTTAAAATTACTATGTAGATCAATTTTAGCTTAATTAAATCGATTAAACGAGGTTAATCAAAATATTAGTGTTATCACATAATCCAACAACACACATCACAAGCAAACCACCAATAATGACTTACTTCAAATATTCGACAAGGCCACAATGAAGGGGCACTACACAAGTCCTCCATACTCTTCCATCCACATGTCTTATTGACATGAATATATCCCCATCTATCCATATTGCAATAATCACTCTACTACTAACTATAATTACTCCTCTCTCATTCCCTTCTTTAGTATACATTCAAACTACCTTTGTATATAATCTCTCCTATGAATATTTCCATGATCCATTATTATCTCATAATTTTGAGCACCCCAGTAGTCATCCATTCAACCCTTAATAATACTTTAATCTTCCACCTTTCATTACATCCACACACATAGTTTACTTACCATTTCCACTTAGGTTAGTGCTAGGCCTAGCCCATAAATATTTTACATTCACATATATCATAACTTAGGGCACACTAATTTTAGAGCCTCAATTTTGACCATACCCTAAGAACCATGTATTTTACCTATTCAAACACTTAATTAAATAAATAGTTATTATTATTTTATTTTATTTATCCATCTCCTTTATCCCACCTTATTTGAGCCGTTAATTAAATAAATACTTATTTTTTATTTAATTAGTTTATTCTTCACCTTTATGCCCCACTTTAATTACATAAAGATTTTGTATTTATCTAATTAATTTATCCGTCCACAATAATATTATATAATATTTAATTATATACTTATGTTATTATTTAATTAATTATTGAGAGTCACATTACTAACTAAGACCTTGTTTAGATTCATTAAACCTAAACATTTTCTGAAAAAGTTAAAGTAATATTGCATTTCATCCATCCATTTGATACTACATCTCCAAATATCAACCATTCACATAAGGAGGTTTCCTTAATCAAATTCTAAACCTAGCCCTTATCCCTCATGTGATACTTTTCACATGAATACAAATTTTGATCCAAAACCTAATCCTTAATAAATCCTAGCTATCCACCAACCAATCTATTTTGGAATTTGATATTTATTTTGGAGTTTATATAAATGAGAGGCTGCCTGTCCCATTTGAGTAGATCTCCTCTTATCATAGGATTATTTTATTTTATTTTATATTTGAGTATACTATCGGTATATCCTTATGCTACTTCATTTTATATAATATTCTATTATCCTATACTCATGCTATATATTTGAGCATTCATCATATCAATCTTATCATCACGTTCCTAGTTCATAAGCAATCATAGTCAATATATCAAATAAGAACATCAAGTGAGTATTGGGTGCAACTCTTATTCTAGGTCAATTAGAGGATAAATAAATAAGGTAAAAGGTTCTATTTGCTTTCTTTGACATGTTATTTCCATTGTTCATTTTTATTATCTCCATCAATTTTTGGTGGTTTGATTGAATCTCTAATTGATCCACCTTAGAATATTTTAATCAAAATACAAGCCTACCATGTCAAGATGTAGATTCTAAAATAAGAACATTTATCTCCTATGTGAACATAGATAATATCTATGTATGACCTAACTTGATAGGGATTCATTATCATATACATGATACCCATTATAGATAAGCCACAATATTTATTGTTCCTAGAAGAGTAGTCAATAAATCATTGGAATGAGTGTAGTGTATGCTTATATTGAATATAGGGTCAAGCTAATTGAAGAGTCCTAGAAGGGAATGATCGCTAAGTTAATCAATATCAATAGGAAGTTTGATATAGTATATGATGAGTTAAATTAAAAAATAAGTATTTAAGCATATTTGAGCTTAAATAAGTTTCTAAGAAATGGAAACTACCAAGAGTAACATGGATCTTACTGTTTAATATCTAATAGAAAAATTATAAGATCTTTTAAAGAACCCTCCTTTACAAATTGATGCAAGAGCATCCAGGTCCATAGGCAATCTTGCATTGCCCATTTCTTTTTTGTTTTTTTTTTTTTTTTGATGTGTTGTGGTATTTTTTGGCATCTCTTAGCATTGGAAAACCTCTCATGTGATTTAATTTTCAAATTTTGAGTATTTGATCTATCGTAGTTTTAAGGCTTTCGCAGACAGTTTTATAAAAACAAGTATTTTTAAAAATATGTAAGAGCTAGGTTGAAATACTATGGAAGATATATCATTGAATGAATTTTTCATAATGTGGTGAATGTTTCGTTACAAAATTCCTCATGGATTGGGAGAATTTAAAACTAGAAAATTTGTCCTAGATGGCCACAAAAATAATTAATTTTCAATATTTTTAAATGTTGGAGAAAAATAATTTACAGGTGATCATATTAATTATATTATTGATATCTTGAAAAAATTTCATGTGAATATGAGATTTTGCGTAAGAGTTATGCAAAAAGTTGATTTTTGACACCTATTGCACAATGTCAAAGTCACGTGTATGAATTTTTTTCCAAATTATCTATGTAGTCTCAAATGGTAATGTTTGATGGATTTTATTTATCTCATATTCATATTTTGAAACAAATTAAAAAGTCAAAATGGGAAATGATGGAGGATTTTAAATTCTTGGCATAATTTCACCTCTTCTCCATGTAATCACTCTGGGTGAAACAAAAAATGATAATTATTTATTTTAGTTGTTAAAAAGATAAATTTAGAGCTGAAAACATGGGCATCATCATTAATTTGAAGACCTAAGGGTATGGATTGGTAAGAGGCAAGTATTTTTGACCTTATTGATTAAAAAAATCTATGTTTAGACCTCTATTTTGGATGACATCTTTAGAAAAACGTGAGAACATGTTTGAATTCCAAACATAGAAGATTCCAATAGAGATTTAAATTGTTAAAATGTATATTTTATTGAGGGAGTGGGATGCCACTTTGGGTGAGTATTTAATTTCTTTTTAATTTAGATTTCAAAAAAAAAAAATTTAAAAAAAAGAAGAGAGGGAGAGCTAGAAAGCTGCATGAAAGTAAGGTGGAGATGAGGACATTAGCATGGAAGTTTTGAGAGAATGTTTTTAAATCTTGCAGGAAGCAGAGATTAAAACTGAGTTTGAGGAAAACTAAGAGAATGGCCATGGAGAGCCAAACTTTGTAAAAGTTATTTTTCTAGTCATATTATTGAATAAGTATTGTAATTGTTTTAACATGGTTGCACATAATTTTCAAATTTGAATGTAGTTGATTTTCTTTGTTTAACCTCTATGTTTTGTGAGTTTGTGGATGGGTTATTTTTTATTGCATCAAATGGTATTAGAGCTAGAGGTTCTGAGTACATGAGTAGATCGCTGAATGTGGGGCAACTTATGCCAGGACTGGTGGGTGGATAGAGGAAGCATCATGGTAGAGTTTTCTGAGAAGGACAAGATAATTGTTACAAGTTTGTGAGGAGTCTTGAGCAATTGAGATCCAAGAGGGACAAGCCTTGGAAATGTAGAGCATGTGCGTTGAGGTGAAATTGTAGTAGACAATATGTGGTGGGTTGTGAGGAGACCAACAAGAATATTGTTTTGGGAACAATATTGGAAGAAGGTACAAAAGAAAAAAATTGAGAAGATGAGATAGATAATCTGAGAGGAAGCGAGAAACATCAAGATGATGATAGATAAATTAAAGAATAATAGTGGCAAAGATGAGAGGATATTGGTGAAGAAAAGTGAGAAGAAGAAAGATGATAGTGAGAAGAATGAGAATACAGAGATTTGTGGAGGTTCTATATTTGACAGAGAACCTGATGAGGAGGATTCATTGCTTACAAATGAGATCATGAAGATAGAGGAGATATTCAAATCAAACGAGAACCTTGAGAATAATGAAAGTGTAGACCTTATGGAAGAAATTGTAGCAAATGACAATGAGGTAGAAAGTTGCAGCAATAAAGAAAGAGAATAACAAGGACATGCAAGTGGACATGGAGCATCAAATTGATGAAGAGGTAAATTTTTAATTTTTCTACATTGTGTGACGAAGAAATTGATTTGGATGTTGTGGAGAGAAGTGAAAAGTTAGTAGATATGATGGAATTTGTAGTAATAGATTGGTATTCAGGGGTTGCAAATTTATATGTAAAAGTTGTAGGGGTAGATTGGTGTGTGTATGTTGTAGGTGTTGATGTGTATGATGAGGGAATTTTGTGGAGGTGGTCATATTTTTGTGGGTCAAGACCCACAGATGAGGAGAAGAATGGTAAGCATAGTTGTTGGAGGAGAGCAAAGGTAGTTACAACAAGATTTTCAAAGAAGAGGAAGAAGAAAAGACTTCATCTGCACTTTGCATAGTGATGGAGTTCACTACAGATTGCTTGCAATATGAAAGAATGATTCTACCATTCAACCCCACTTTTGTGAGCCTATGCTCACAAACTTCTTACTTGTCGTGTTTTATGTAGGAGCATCCAGGTCCACAAGTAATCTTGCATCACCAAAAAGTATTTTTTTTTGTTTTCTTCATTTTTGGTGTGTTGTGGTATTTTTTGGCATCTCTTAGCATTGGAAAACCTCTCATGTGATATAAATTTCAAATTTTGATTTTTTTATCTACCACAGTTTTAAGGCTTCCATGAACAATTTTATGGAAACAATTATTTTAAAAAATATGTAAGAGCTAGGTTGAAATCCTTTGGAAGATATAGATCATTATATGAATTTTGCATAATGTGGTGAAAGTTTTGTGACCAAAATCTTCATGGATTGGGATAATTTAAAATAAGAAAGTCCTAGATGGCCATGAAAAATAATTAATTTTCAATATTTTGAAATGCTGGAGAAAAATACTTTTGAGGGAATCATCTTAATGATATTATTCATAGCTTAACAATTTTGCATGTGAATATGAGTTTTTGGGTAATATTTGTGCAAAAAGTCATTTTTTGGCACTTGTTGCACAATGTCATAGTCAGATGTTTGAATTTTTTTCCAAATTATCTATGCAGTCTCAGAAGGTAATGCTTCATGGATTTTATTTCTCATATTCATATTTTGAAGAAAATCCAAAATTCAAAATGGGCAGTGATGGAGGATTTTAAATTCTTGGCATAATTTCACCTCTTCTCCATGTAATCACTCTGGATAAAACAAAAAATGATAATTATTTCTTTTAGCTATTATACAGATAAATTTAGAGCTGAAAACATGGATATCATCATTAATTTGAATACCTAGGGGTATGGATTGGTAAGAGGCAAGTATTTTTTGACCTTATTGATTAAAAAATCTATGTTTAGACCTCCATTTTGGATGACATCTTTAGAAAAATGTGAGAATAGGTTTGAATACCAAACATAGAAGATTACAATAGAGTTTTAAATTATTAAAATGTATATTTTATTGAGGGAGTGGGATGCCACTTTGGGTGACCATTTAATTTCTTTTTTATTCATATTTAAAAAATGTTTTCTTTTTTTATTTTAAAAAAAGGAGAGAGGGAGAGTTGGAAGGCTGCATGGAAGTAAAGTGGAGATGAGGACAACAACATGGAATTTTTAAGAGAATATTTTAAAATCTTGTAGGAAGTAGAGATGAAGACTGTGTTTGAGGACAATTGAGAGAATGACCATGGAGAGCCAAAATTTGTATAAGTTATTTTGCTAGTCATATTATTCAATAAATATTGTAATTGTTTCAACATGGTTGCAAATAATTTTTAGATTTGAATGTAGTTGATTTTCTCTGTTTAACCTCTATGTTTTGTGAGTTTGTGGATGGGTTTATTTGTCTTGCATCACAAATGGATTTAGTTAGTTTCAAACTCAACTTTTAAGGGTCAAAAAAATACTTCTAGAGGTTTGTTTAACAAGAAATAAATTAAATTAGAAAGGCCACCCAAATGCACTATAAGGTGATGGAAACCATACCTTTAGTAGATTCACTAAAAGTAGAGTTCCTAACTGAAGATTAGATGATTACAAAATTACAAAAAGAGGTATAAGAAGTAAAAAAAATATAACTATTTTAATGGTAAAGGATTTATGCACCTCATATTTTTCTAGGATCACATAAAGCATTCTATATGTTAAATATTCCATAAGGTTCATTTATTCAACTCTTACCTTGAATGAATAACTTCATAAATCCTTATGCATATCCTACTTCCCTATCTCCCAATATTACTCAAGAATAATCTCTTGTTTTGAGTTTATCTTGACTACTATTGTTGACAACCATGGGATTTTAATTGTGAAGGTCAAGGAGCTACTAAGTAGGAAAAATTTATGCTTAAATATAATGCCCAATGCATAAACTTATATTACATTATTTAAGGAATGCAATGACACCTTATTTTATTTCTATAATAGAGAATCCATTCTCCATTTTAAGATGAAATCAAGGTTTTAGGGGAGGATTTCAAATTAATTCTTGTATCAATGGCTATCTAGTCATTTGCAAAGGATTGTTGAAATTAAGGTTGTCCTTTTCCCACATGCTTGTTTGAAATTTAAATTAAACATGATTGTAGAGAATCTCAAATGTATATCCCATAAATATTGTTATCAAAATAGTGTCTCAACCTTGCAATTACATGAGGTTTCTATTTATATTAAGTTTACATTTGATCATGAGTTATATTGGTTTAATTTTCCCAAAACTATAATTTCGCTAAATAAGCATGCTCACAAAGTTTCATCATGAGATCATGTCTAGATTTCAAGATATTAAATTTTCCAATTTTGAAAGTTCTAAAACCCAATTTGAAAGCCTCGGAGTGGTTTATTAGGCACAAAAGTGGTCATAATTATTGGGATTAAGGTGTCTCAACCTTTGATTCCTGGAATTTAATTTGTTTTTATTTCATTATTAGGTGTTTATATTTATTTTCCTAATGTTTAATTTCTTACCAAATATTTTGTCACTTTGTGGGACCCACTTGTGAGGTTGCATCCTACACAGAAGGTGACATGTGAAATTTGTAAGATGTTTTAGTGGAGGTAGGAATCCACTTTGGAGGATGTATATTTATGGATAAATTGATGGATTTTGTCATAAGTTTCTATGCCATGTACCATGATAGACTATGACAACTTCCTTGTTAAGACTAGTGGGTAATTGGTAAATGATAGTCTTTCATGTTGTAGGCACCTTGCATGATGAGGAGAATATTTGACATGAAATCTGATGCCTTACATGTTGAGAATATTGAATTTTGACATATAAATTTATGACATATGGCCTACATGTTGAGCATTTATGATAGTTGCATTGGTAGGTGAAGTTGGATGCCTTTCATGTTCTCCATATTTAGTTCCAATGAAGCTCATGGGATTCTGTCATAAAGTGCAAAACAATGCCAACTGCAAAGAAAATTTCAAGGTGAATATGAGTCAAGTAGATGAGGCTACCAACAAGTTGATGATACAAAGTATCATCAACTAGTGGTCTGGAACATTTCACCTCAATCTTAACTCTAGATAGAAAGGGAGTTGGTGCAAGCTTACAATTAGTCATATGAAAATGTGAAAAAAGATCAAGAGCGTACTTGGTTTGTGCAAGAGAGATCTCAAAAGAGGTTTGAGTGATCTCTATATCAAGAAAGTAGTGCAAGAGACCGAAGTCAGTCATGGAAAATATGTCATGCAAAGCAATATTAATATCACAATGATGGATGAAGTGCTCCCAACAACAATTAAGTCATCAACATAGACAACCAAGAAGATAAGATTATCATCCTACCACAAGATGTAGAAATTTGGATTAGAGTGACATTTGGAGAACACATTGGAGAGAAGAAAGAATTCCATTTTGGCATACTAAGATTGTGGAGCCTATTTGAGGCCATAAAGATACTTCCTTAGTTGGAAAACCAATGAAGAATCTTGAATGAATCCTTGTGGCTACTACATGTAAATTTCTTCATGTAGATCTCTATGAAGAAATGCACTCTTCACATCCATCTAATGTACAACCCAACCATGAGTTGCAAAAATAGCAAGTAGCAAGGGAATGGAGTTTTATTTTGGAAACAGGGGAAAAGGTATCAGTGTAGTTGATACCTAGTACTTAAGAAAAACCTTTTTCCACAAGTCTTGCTTTATATTTTTCAATTGAGCCATCTGCTAAAAATTTGGTTTGATAGATCCACTTACACTGAACCAGTTTTCTTGCCTTAAGAAGTGGAACAAGATCCCATGTTTTGTTCCGCATTAAAGAGTTGTACTCTTCCTCCATTGTGGAATCCCACTTAGCAATACTAGATGCTTCATGAAATGATTTTGGATCTAAAGTTGTGGAAATGTAGGAATGTGGAATGCCATGATGTTGTGATTGATTCCTCCTTGTATTTGAAGGATCCTCAACAAGATTTCCTAGAGACTCAAGTGTTTGATGAGCCTAACAAGGCATGGTAGAGGATGGAGGAGGATATTTTGAACTCTATGAAGATGATAATGAAATATCATGATCAACTTGATGACCACGGGAAGCTTGATGAAAATCCTTGATGTCAGAATCCTCTAAATCCACTGTTGAGGAAGGAAAAGAAGAGGATAAGCTAGGAGAGCTTTCCTCAAAATACATAATATGCTCAATGAAGAGCTCATGTGTTTTAGGATCCATTAGCCAATATCCTTTGACACCATCAAGATAACCAACAAAGATAGAAGGCTCGCTATGAGGTTCCAAGGCCTTGTGCTTCTTTGAAGGAATATGTTCCCTTGCTAGGGAGATAGAAACTCTAAAGTGCTCCATAATAGGTTTTTTTCCACGCTAGGCTTCGAAGGGAGTAATGCCCTTTAATTCCTTATGTGGAACTTTTTTTTGGATGTGAGCAACATAGTTGATAGCTTCTGCCCAATATGCAAGTGCAAGGGAACATGCATGGATCATGCAACCAACCATCTCTTTCAGGGACTCATTTTTCCTCTCAACTGCACCATTTTGTTATGGTGTGTAGGCAACAGTATGTTGAAGATCAATCCCTTCAAGAGTAAAAAATCATTTAAATCGATGGTTCACATATTCTCTGCCCTTATTAGTGTAGATAATTTTGACACACTTTTTGGATTGCTTTTCAACACAAGCCTTAAATTCTTGAAATCTATCAAAGACTTCTACTTTGTGTTGAAGAAAGTAGACCCATGTATATCTAGAATAATCATCAATGAAGGTGAGAAAATAACAATCCTTACTAAAAGATAATGATGGAAAAGGACCGCCCAATTCTCTATGAACCAATTCAAGGACTTCTAAAGCCCTCCAAGCCTTCCCTTTTTCAAATTTGTGCTTGGTATGTTTTCCCAAGGAACAAACCAAACAAATACCATTAGAAAAATTGATCTAAGGAAGACCTGTGCCCATATTATGTTTTTTGAGTTGCTAAAGATAACAATAGTTGAGATGACCAAACCGCTCATGCCATAGTTTCTCACAAAATTTGAATGGGTGAGGAATATAGTGGAATGTGAATTAGGTACAAAATGAGAGAAAGCATACAAACGAGACCCATGATTGGCCTTACCAATTGCAAGGAGTGCATTATCTTAAAGATTCTTGATGCTGACAAAATTTGGAGTGAATTAAACTTTTCTACCATTTTGATTGATTTGGTAGACATCTAGAGAAGGTTGGCTAATAGATTAGGAATGTAGAGGACATCCTCAAATGTACCCTTTCCAACATTAATTGAACCCTTCCCAATTACATTCACTAGAGAATCATCCACGATGATAATGTGGGGCATAAAACAAGGTTGCAACAAAGAAAATTGTTCTTTAATAGAACCCATGTGATTTTATGCATCTGAGTCAAGAATCCATTGTTGATTTCCCTTTACCTGATTTTAAAGAAGGAGAAGAGGATTGCTAAGCAATAGAAGAAGGTAGATTAATTTTATTCTTTTTAAGAAGATGTTTTAACTCATTGATCTACTTTTTATGAAAAGAATGTTCCTCATGAAAAGATTTCTTGTAGTAGCTACAAGTTGGACATTCCTTCTTTTGAAAATTCCCCTTTGAAGAAGAGGATTTGGAGTAAACATTTTTTTGTAGAAGATGATTGTACTTGATCTCTTTGTGACTTCTTGAATTTATTTTGTTTTTTGTTAGGTTTCCCTAATTCCTTTTGACCTTTTGGTTGACTAGCCATCAAATCTTATGAGTGTGAAGGCTTAAGAAGACCCGTGTAAGGAAGCTTTCCATGTTCTTGCATCAACATTTCAGAAAAGGAAGTATAAGAAGGTGTAGAAATGTAGATCCCATTGTCAACCCATGAGTGTGAAAGCTAGAAATAAAAGTTGCATATTTAAGTCCAAGTTTTTTGAGAGCGTTATAAACAAGTTGAATGTCTTTCTTCTCTAAGAAAAATGATTTACATTGTGCTCTAAGGTCATTGGCCTTTATTACATAATCTTGTATGTTTTCAAAAACCTTTGGATCAAGACTCATTAATTCATTGTCAATTTGATAACCATGAACTTCATTAGTTGTACCATATAGATTTTTTAATTTTTCGCATGCATCATGTGAATGTTTACAACCTCCAATTTGGAACATAATATCAAGAGAAACTAAAATCCTTAAACAACCAAGAGATTTTGTATGTTCGAGCATTCAAAGTAGTTTTTCCTTATCATTTGTGGGTTTAATTACCTTATTTTCAACATAAGGTGTATATAATAGTTGCATTAAGTCATTCCATGCATTTTGATGCCATGCATGTAATGCCCCGCCATGTAACCTTAAGGAATGTTGCAATCACTTATTAGACTAACTCTACATGAGTTACAATGGCACCACTTTGTGTGTCAGGCCTTATAAAGAGCCACTCCCCTAATAACAACATAAGGAAAATAATTCCACTAACTATGGGTAAACAAGGTGCATACATACCAGTACATCAAATACCAACTTAATACAATAGACGACACAACCCGTGCATAGAACTAGGTGTCTAAACTGAATAAAACTATGTGCAATACCCTAGTTCGTTCAAAATATGGAACCATCATAAAAACAACTCCCTCACAAAGAAATGGTATCTGGAAGACTTATAAACCCATATAATCCCCAACTTGCCCAATAAGAGTAAAAACAAATTAAAATAAATTCAAGAAAAATGAGAACCTATTATAGATGAGATAGTGTAGATTCTAAATATGCAAATTTTTCTTACAATTGGATTGTTTTTTCTATTTTTCAATCAATTTTTGATGAAGCAGGTCCATAAACTTGAATTATCATGGTTTTTAGTATTTTAATTACTTTTTATTAACATAATTTCTTGAAAAATAAATTGTACGAAAGCATACTTCAAATGTTTCTTTTCGATTTTAAAAAAAAAAAAAAATGATAAGTTTAGGTCATCTTATGTGTGACACACGATTATTTTTCAAAACAACAAATATGGCCAATTCAAAATTAACAAAAAAATATGGAAAGTACGCTTCAATGAGTTAAAAATATTTTCCCAAAAGGATTTAGAAAATATGATTATTTAGGTCAAAATATGGATGACGTACACGTGCATGGTATGATTAAAAAAATGTGACTTTTAAATAGTGGTTTTTAGAAATGCCTGTAAAAAATCAATTTGTATCATCTGGCTATTAGAATAAATTACATATTTGGAAACTAGACTCTGACTACTACATTTTATGATTAGTGACTTTTTCCAAGATTTCATCTCTAAGTGCTTCAAATTTTAAGGTCAAATGTGTCGAATTCTGAAAATCAGGGAAAACACTTCCACTAAATGGCCAAAAAGTGGACTCAACTTCTTGCCAGCACCCTTTTGTCCAACTTCTTGCTGCTCTTGTTTGTTCTTATTGCCACTCTTTTTTAGACATTAATTTGCACCTTTTGTGTCCTTTTCTGTTGTCATCATTTGGGACAATATTTTTTGCTCATTCTTTAACCATATTTCTACTTATTCATCTTTATTTACTCTTTGACTGTCATTTTATTTTCTGCACTTATTTCCGTCTTTATTTGCTGCACTTTTATGTCATACATTGTTGCACATTCTTTGTTATAATTTTCTGTCCTAAACTGTCATTAATTGTTGCACTTTTACATTCATATTTTGCACCTTTTGTGTCATTTTTTTTTGCACTTTTACCCCTAAGATTGTTGCACTTTAATCATAAAAGGACCTACACTTTAATCATCATTAAATGTTACATTTAATTGTCTGTAATCTACATATCATGACCTTGATTATTGTTGTTCCATGTGGAGTGTGCACCTTTGCCACTATTAATCATAGTCCCTTTATCTATATGTTGCTCTCCTCCTTTTCAAGTGCTTTCCTTGACTCATTAGTCGCCTTTATTTACTAGTACTATGATTGTCTCCCATTGCAATGGTATCTTGATTGTCTATATTGGATACCTCTAAAAGTGATTGTCCTATCACTACCATACAAACTCTTACAATCATAATCCTTGTCCTTTTATGTATGACTATCATATTATCACATGATTGTCCCATACATAAAGGCTTCTCTTTAAGAATCTATATATTATGAAGGCTGCAAAATTCCCTTAACTTGGTCTTCCACCTATTGAACTAGCATGAGTGACCTCTATGCATTTTCCAGTCTCTTATAGGTAATTGCTCCTAACAAACCCCTGCTATGTTTTCCTTTCATTGATTTACCTTTCAAATCACACAAGCTGCATTGTAAATGTCCATTGCATGATGGCTCAAAAATACTATCTTCTTCCTGATTTGTCTTTTGATTGTGATTATCAAGCATTGAAGTTACTGCCCCTTTGAGTCATTGACAATAAGCAGTGATTTATTCTCGATACATTCCTTCTTGACTGTTACTCTCTTTAGGAAGCCATTATTGTGATGATAGGATCATCTTTTATAGTTGAAATGGCTACTCTTCATGACCTTAGGAGTGTTTTTCCTACTAAAACAAAATTGACCAATAGCATTAGCATCCATTGGGAATAGGATTCAATTAGCCTTGAAAATACTCAAATCCGATTTGACACATCTGTTAGAAACATTGAACGACAACAACTATCTACCAACTAAACTAAAACTTGTTCACCGATACTTACAAAAATGGAAATAACTAAACTGAAAAATGTGCATCAACACTTATTAACCTAAAACAACCTACCATAACCTACACTAACCAACAGTGGTAGAGTTTAAATGAATCCATTAACTGGTTCTACAAAATAGATTCCCCTTCTTAATAATTTGCAATGTTTCACATGCTTATTAACAACCAAAGAGACATGGAGAGATGTCAAAAATTTGATCAACTATTGTAACAAAGATTGGTGAATAAAAAAAAGTCCACCTACCTCATCACATAGGCCATACATGTTTTTTTGAGGTATATAGGTAAGTTAGATCTTCTACTCTTTATTTACAACTTCATCCTTGGGTGCAAGCGTGAGCTCTGATGCTTTGTTTGACTCCATTTGAGCTAGACGTCTGATAGAACATCCTTTTGACATTATAAAGTTTGATCTCTCATTTTTGGTTTCTTGCTTGTGCACTGTTGTCTCATCCTCTTGTTGATTTGGTTGCTCCATTTCCAATGATTCATATGAAAGTATGGTCACTTCCACAGTTTGCTCCTGCTTCTCATGATTTTCCTCCTCCAAAGGTACTGAATTATCATCTAAATGTAAAACCAGTACCTCAAGATCATCCCAAAATAGGTCCTCTTCAACTTCTTCTTTGCTTTTTTGTATGGGAGGATTGATTTTGACCTCATAAACCAATCTTTCCTCAAGATTTTCCTCTTCTTTGAGCTGCTCCGAAACTTGTGATGGTTTTGAAGTTTGTATACTTTCTTCATTATACTCAATAAAAGAAGGGAGCTCATCAAATAAAAACATGAAATCATTGCTTTCATTACCTCTCTCAGGCTCTTCAACCTAATGCCCTAATTGATCATACTCATCAACCTCTTGTTGAATTGTGATTTGTCATCTTGTTCATCATGTGCAAGCATATCAACACCAAAAAAATTTGTTTGCTTCTCTTCAAACACCTCTTCTTTCTTTTCACTAAACTAGCTGCTTTCATAAAAAAATGGGTCCATCTTTCAAAGGAGAATTGTGATAGGACTAGAGGGCTGATTATATAAGTCATTTTTATTTTCTTAATGATGTAAAAAATTTGGAGATGGCTTCTCTTTATTAGTTTCTAGATCTTGCAAAGGTTGAAGGCAACAAACTTCCTTGTGAGATCTTCCTCTTTCTTTCTCATTTTCTCTTCTTTAGTAGCAAGCTCGCTTACAAGATACTCTTCATACTACCTTCTGTGTATCTCCTCTTCTTATTGGTATTGATAATTTTAGTAAGTCAAGTTTTCCTATTACAAATTATATTTTTGATCTCTTTCAGACCCTTGATTTCCTACAATGTCACTCAACTGCCTTTCAAAGTACAACCTTATATCCCTGAAGCTCATGTCTTCAATATTTTGAGTTTCATTGGGAGAATAACTATGCTGGCTAGAAAAATGTTCTTTGGGCTGATTTTGAGCATAAATATGCTGCAAGGAAGATTGAGCAAGGGTGGGTGGGAGAAAAGCATATTGAACAGGATGATTTATTTGTGTAGCAAAAGAATCTTTGCTAAAACCAACTGCATGCTTAGCTTGGTATGGCTGATAAGGAGGTGTATAAGAAGGATTCTCATGAAATGGAGGTGGAAAGACATTTCTTCCATGAAAATACAACATGTTAAAGCATTCAAAACCTATAAATTTATTTAAAACAAAAGAAAATCAACTTCTTTTGTTCAAAAAATTAGACACACCAGCACTTTAGTCTACTTGAAACTAGTAGATCAAAACATTGACTCACCAGGTCTATAAAACTATCTCCTCCAAAGGTAGAAATTGTTGTTGTACACATTGAAACTAGTAGTAGAAAGATGAGCTCTTTAAATTGTGAAAGATCAAATAGTCTCGCCGGGCGTGCCAAAAATTGTTGTCATAAAGGATTGCACCCCGAATGCTAAGCTTTAAATCTTGGAAATCTTGTGCAACATGGGAACATCCTCAGGCCTATGGGTTGCCCAAGATGAGGATGAACCTCTAGATTATGGGTTGGTTCCCTTTGAAAACCTCCTTCAAAATATTGAAACTGATGGGAAAAGGGATATAAGAACTCAAATGAAAAGATTATTAACCCTATGAGGTGATGCACCAATGAAATAAGACTTATACTCACTTGTTCAACTTACAATTTCTCTCAAAAATAAACCTTACCCTATGCACAACTCAACTTTCACAAGTTTACACAATAGTGTTTCATAAGAAGGTTGCTTTCATATTTTCTGAATGAAAACCAAAAAAAATTCATAATTTTGACTGTTGAAATAGATAACCCAGCCTATGACCTGTATAAATCTTTCTTATTCAAGTATAAAATATTTTGTAGTGAGACATAATTTAAGGATCTTGCATTCATAATCATAGAAATTAAATCAAATCATCTATAAAGATAGTCAATACATGAATTTAGAGAAGGAAAAATCTATTGTTTTTATTGAAATAATAAAAAGTTTCTTGTACAAATCTGAAAATACTAATCAAATTAAAAAAAACTGAGTTACAATGCTTTATGCTTTGCTGAGTATGCAAGCTCAAAGAAAGAATTGCCACTAAAAAGGAAGGAAAAAGAAGATATAGAAGAGAAGGCCTGATTTTTTACTCCAAGAAGGAATGATGATGAACTCCAACTCTTCTTTCATTGAAAACTCCACCAACCTCCTTGATGAATCACCTTTTGGTCGTGCACAAAAGAAAATCCTACAAAAAGGGGCTTAGAACTGCTCCAAACTGGCTATGAATAGGCTAAAAACTTGCCTTGACTGATGTTGCACCCATGTGGGGTCATGAACTCCACTAGAACTACATCATTTCCTCTTTTTTAGGCCTCTAACTACATGATAAGGTACTTTGCATGATGCTCAAATTGCTGGGCATGTAAGGCAAAAAGAACTTTAATTTATGGGACCCACACTTCATTAAAATGCATGCAAAAGACTTCAAACTTCAATTAACTTCAACCCTATCCATCAGGGCTTCTTATAAATTCCTAAACTGCCACAAAGTGCTTGAAAATCGAGTTTTTGGGCTAGTTAATTCCTTTCAACTGGAGAAAGCTCAAGCATGATAATGGAGTGTTTGGGTTTTCCTTGCATGAACCTCTATGATAGTCATAAAGGCTTCCCTATTATCATTCTTAATGCACATTTGTCCTTTTATCATTTAGCATGTATCATTGACTGGCATACTTCTTAGATTGTTCTCTTTTCATTGTCACCATAATAATGCCATTAAAAAATCTCCACTGCTACCATATGTCACTAGCTTCTATTTAGCTATCAAGCTTAAATAGCCTAGTGTTTAGCAAGGCTACTGCCTCTTAATTTCATAGTCACTATGTCCTTCACCATAATAATGTTTCCTCAATGCATAAAAATCAAGTTTTGAGCTATTCCATTAGCCTCCACTTTACCATCAAGCTTTTGAAAGTGCAAACCCAAGCAAGGTTACTCCTATTTACAATGCACATAAAAGATGATATTTGTATATAGTGAAAGGTCATTGCCATTACACTTAAGGATTTTGGCATAACTCCACAAACAAACTACCTTTAAGGAACATTACATAGGTTTGAAATCAAACATATTTATCTCTGACCCATTTGTGCCTTATACGTAATGGATCATCTATTGATTAACATCTCCAAACATTGTATGGGATTGTCTATTCATTTCCTGCTCTTTTTGTCAAACTTCTTGCTGCTCTTGTTTGGACATTAATTTGCACCTTTTGTGTCCTTTTTTGTTGTCATCATTTGGGACTATATTTGTTGCTCATTCTTCACCCATATTTCTACTCATATTCATCTTTATTTTTTGCACTTATTTTCATGCTTATTTGTTGCACTTTTATGTCATACATTGCTACACATTCTTTGTTATACTTTTATATCCTAAACTGTCATTAATTGTTGCACTTTTACATTCATATTTTGCACCTTTTGTGTCATTTTTCTGCACTTTTACCCCTGAGATTGTTGCACTTTAATCATAAAAAGGAGCTACACTTTAATCATCATTAAATGTTGCATTTAACTATCAATAATCTACATATCACGGCCTTGCTTATTGCTATCCCTCTGTATGTGGCTTGGTTCATCTTTGTTGTCGTGGTTTTGTCTTTCGTCTTCGCTTGAGGACAAGTATTGCTTGATATTTTGTTGATTTGATTTAAACTGAGTTAATGAGTGCTTTGATTGATTATTATAATAAAATAAATATTATTCATGTTAAAGACTATTTTTGATAATTAAATAAATGCTTTTAAATAATTATGGTTTTGATATAAATAAAATATTATTAAGGTTTTATTTGATTTAAATAAATTAAAATTATGATTTAATAAAGAAATATAAAAAATAAATATATTAAGTTATGGTGAAGTGCAAACAAAATTAAAATTAAATATATAAAGTTAATAAATAAAATATTTTAAAAGTTGACTTTCTCATTGTAATTAAAACAAGGATATGTTTTTATAAATAAATATATTGATTAGTGGTAGTTAACGATGTATGAGAAATTAATAAAATAATTAAATTAATGAAAGTGCAAGGAGTAATAAATTGGGAGTGGTGAATAAATTAGTTAATTGGTTTAAAGAAAGGGGCTTCCAAAGGATATGAAAAAGAAACTAATCTTGATTCCATCCTTGAATATTTTCTCTGTTTGTTCTTGGAGACTTTCCACTTTATTTGGGGTTTTTGTAATTGAAGTTCTGTAGATTTTGTTGGAGGCTTTTTGGAGAATTTGAAGTTGTTGTTTGGAAACTCATGCCCCGCATCAACCTTCAACTCAGTCAATCGAATTACTCTAGGTTCCTTGTTCATGTAATCCTTCTCTTTGATTGGAATAAATGTTGAAGTTGTATGTTGCTTGACACAAAATATGTCCATTTTCATTGAGATTGATTGGAGCAATCAATAGATGTGATATTTAAGATTTCCTTTTTTCCTTTGCAAAACGTCTTGTGCTTGTGCTGCAATCGTTGCACTCATGGAAAGTGTCTATCTTTTTATACCTGTTGTTTACTAGTTTGAGAGCCCTTTCAGCCATAGCTTAAATTTGGCTCTATAGAAGTTCGAGACCTAATTAGTTTTGACATTATTTATCACTGGAAGTGTGACTTAATCCCATGTTCTATAGGATTTTTCCATTCATCTTTGTGTTTGGTCTGGCTTGTTTGAATGTGGAAATCATGGTATAAAGAAGACCCTATTGATTGAAAGAAATTGATTCTCTTATTCAATCTTGACTGAGTTGAGTTGATGGATATTGAACCATTGTGATTGCTTGATGTTTTTTCCTTTTGGTTGTGCATATTCTAGCACCTCCAATCTTCCCTGTGTTGTCATTTGCAGCCAATAATGCTTGTAGCCTTCGATTTGTTTAAAACCAAGTAGTCGAATTTGATTTGCAATGATCAATTAAATATCCCTTATTTCCATCAGCTATGTCATTGATTAAAGAAACCCCTTTATGGCACTCGATGCCTCTAGAATAAAATAAACCCTTTGTCTATTCATTTAGGGAGTCGTATGGGTTTTTTCCATCTAGATTCAAGTCCATACCAAAGCTTGCGGTGTTTTGGTCTTGTCTTATGGACACCATTGTTTCTGTGATGTTGTTGGTATGCAGGAAAGAGTTTTTGAACTGATGCAGAAACAATTAGAAACTTGTCTTGAGGTTTTTGTAATTTGTGCACCAGGAATTTGGTTCCATGGAGATTCCAAAAGGAAATGCACTACTTGGTAGTTTGAATTTTCTTTTTTGTTTTGCTTCTATGTTTGTAGGAGAATGAGTTTGGATTTTGTATTCTAGTTTAGTGAATGAATTTTCTTTTCGGTTTTCCATTTTTAATATCTTTGGTATCTACAAAATGCATCATTATGTAATTTCTATTGAATTTTCACCATCGGTTATCTAATTTCCAGTCAAGCTTCATGATCCATCTCCTATGAGAATGAATAGTCCGCTTCATATCCATTACCTATGACTTTATTGGCAATGAAATGGCCACCGAACTTTATGTTTGAGTCTTAAATTTCAATGGAGATAAGTTTTATTAGTAATTCGTTATCTACAAAGCAATACATATCGATATAACTTGTATTCATATCCTTACTTTCACTATACTCATTTCAAATAGATTTAATAATGGTATTTTAGTTTCGTCCTTTAACTTAGGTATTCGATTGTATGACATATTGGATACCATGTCCCTCTTTTGTATCGTCGTTGGATAGTTCTTATTGTAAACCTGAGATTCGGTGGTATGAAAATTACATACCAGGCTTTTCGGTGGTATGAAAATTACATACCAGGCTTACTTGCCTCCTTGTGGTTATGTTGTCAATTGGTTGCAAGTAGACCATTGTATATGGGTCACCTTGGCATTCAAGGATACATGTTTGAATCGCATATTAGAAATGCATTTATTCGTTGGATTCGTATTGTATGTTAATATATATTCTTACATAGATAAGTATTTATACATATATTGTGATATTATCATCCGTTACTGAGCATTGTAATTAATGATTGATACTCGACCCTCCATTTGATTTGATAAATATGTGTTATTTCACATTTGATTTAAATAAAGGTATGTATCTATGTGTATGTGTGTATATATATATGTATGTATGTATGTATGTATGTGTACGTATAGATTGTATGTTTTCAATTTGTAATCTGTATTCTTTTAGAATAGAAGTTGATAGTAAGAATTTGAAATGACATCTGATTATTGTGTATATATATATAGATTTATATGGTTAGAATTTGTATTTAAATAATGGGATATTTATAGTTGTAAAATTAGAAATTTTTTTTTTTTTCCTTTTCTAGAATGAAAGATTGTATTAGACAATGAATTTGGATAGTTTCTTTATGTATTCCAATGTTAAATTTTTAGCTTATTATAATCAGTCTTGTACTAATGTATTATCTCGTATTTCTACTTGAAGTTCTCAATTGTTAAATTGATGTGTATCAGTTCTTGATTTGTAAACATATTCATGGTCTTGGTTAATTGATTGTTTATGATTGCTTGTTTATTGTGAGGTTGCTTTAAATAGTGTATTTCATGGTTGCAATGTTTGATTGTTTCCTTGTGATGAATTTTGGTCATTATTGTATGGAGGGAGCTTTTTGTGCCAAAGGGTTATTGGGGGACTTCCAGAGGTTGGGAAAAGATTTTTCTTTATGATTGGCTTTTCATGTTGGCTCTTTGTGAACACCATATTTTGTACTTGATTTTTTATTATGTGGGTTTTGGCCTTGCACTATGGAATTGTTATCTGTGGAGACTTTGTGCAAGTTGGTGTATGTCTCGCTTTATGTGCTAATTCATGTGGTTTTATATGCTATGCAGGTTGGCTTACCTACTGAGTGGACTGTAGAGTATTTTGTTGCTAGTAGGGGGAGTGGCTCTCAATGGGGGTTTGATGCACAAAGTGGCAGGTCTAGGGTAGCTCATTGAGAGTTTCTTAATCAGTGATAACCTAAAATAAATTAGGAGGTTGGGCAGTTCACATTAATCAAGATAACACCTCACTCATTGCTCAAGTGCTCGTTTAGGCTTGAGATGAGTGGGAAGGCTTGGAATGGCAAGATCATCTTCTTGGTCTGACAGGAAGGTATGTTGATCCCACATGAGTTTGTATGGAGGTCTAGCGATTAGTAGAGGTGGTCTAGGGTAACCCAGGATGGGGGTCTAGTAGCCTAGGAAGGTTACACCTGGATAACCCATAGCAAACTATGTGATGACACTCCTACCTATAACAACCTTGTATGCCTTGTTTGATTTTCCCTTGTTGTACTTGTACCTCTGGAAGCGGTTGTCTCTTTATGCACTTTGTTTGCTACTTTTGTATATTGGAGTCATGTTAGTCCTTTTGTGTTGTGCTAGTGTCTTCTTGTATGCTTTTGTGGTGGGATCTTATCATTATCTCCTAGCACAGGGGGTGGACCTTAGAGTTCCACATGGTTGGGTGGAACATGCCATGCACTCCATTAGGTTCCCTTGCTGATATTCGTGTCCATGGTGAATATTCATGTCAGTGTGAACTTCTGCACTTGTTCTAGTTCAAGTGATCTATCTCACATGTATGCGTATTGTATCGAAAAAAAATGTATCATGTATCATAACTCTGATTTATAATCTCCCCAATTGGACATGGGAAAACATTGATGTAAGGATGTAATGTTATAATTTATTGATGTACTCTCTCTAGTAATGAGCAATGATAATGATGTTTCTTGTTATATTAGTTAATGAAATTTTATTCTGTATAGAGCCTATTAATGGCATGTTATTTTTAATTCATATGGGTTTATCATATAGATGTGGTGGATTAAATGAAATTCTTATTGTCAAATGAATATTATTTAATGGTATGTTAGCAATGATTTACTATTCCTATAATTTTGGTCGATGGGATTCTAGTAGCGTACTCTCGGACCTTAGAGGACTTAGGTTAGAATTATAGCTATTGTTTCATTTGTAATCTTTTGTATATTGCACTTTCAAAAAAAAATTGTTCCATTTTTGTGTGTTTTAGCATGTTGTCCTCTAGGGTTTCATGGCGAGTGTTACATCTCCCATGTGGAGTATGCATCTTTGTCGCTGGTCATCATAATCCCTTCATCTATATGTTGATCTCCTCCTTTACAAGTGCTTTCCTTGATTTATTAGTCCCCTTTATTTACTAGTACTATGATTGTCTCCCATTGTAGTGGAATCTTAACTATCTCTATTGGATACCTCTAAAAGTGATTGTCCTATCACTGCCATACAAACTCTTACAATAATAATCCTTGTCCAAGTTCTATGTATGACTACCATATTATCACATGATTGTCCCATACATAAAGGTTTCTCTTTAGGATTCTATACATTATGAAGGTTTCAAACTACCCTTAACTTGGTCCTCCACCCATTGAACTAGCATGACTAACCTCTATGCATTTTCCAATCTCTTTTATGTGATTACCCCTAACAAACCCCTACTGTATTTTCCTTTCATTGATTTACCTATCAAATCACATAAGGTGTATTGTGAATGTCCATTGCATGATGGCTCAAAAATATTGTCTTCTTCCTAATTTGTCTATTGACTATGATTATCAAGCATTGAAATTTCCACACCTTTGAGGAATTGATAGTAAGCATTGCTTTCTTCTTGATATATTCCTTCTTGATTGTTACTCTCTTTAGGAAGCCATGACTATGATGATAGGATTATCTTTTATAGTTGAAATGGTTGCCCTTCTTCGATGTTTTCCTTTTCATTGTGATCACTGCCCTTGTAAATCTTTAATCAAAAGTATTTTATCATAGCCAAACAAGGTGACTGTTATCAAAGAAAGGTGACTGTGATTTATGCATGATCTTTTTCCATTGCATTTGTGATATATGACACTATCCACTCCTAAATGCCTATAATCCTTGCATTCATTATTTCACAACTTTGAAAAATATAGAAAAGCAATGGTTTCAAAAGGCCAAACCTCCAGACCTGCTTATTAAAATCTCCATCACTTCAAAATGCATGGTTGAGTGTGATTTCAATCCCATGATCCAATTGCAACTCTTTTTAAAACTATTTGTCTTTCATGAAGATAACCCAATGTCTTCCTTGCATGCACAAAACTTCTCAAGAAATTGAACTCTTGACCACTAGTTGATCTTCCAACAAAAGGCACCTTTTGCATGAAACCCTAGGAAACTTTTTGCCTATGTAAGATCGCCTTCATATTTCTCTTTTCTCAATTTGGTGCCCAATTGCTTTTCATTTTTTTTAATGCAATAAGAATGCTTCTTGACTTGGCATGATAAAATCTCATTTTTCTTTTCTTTGGTGTGATAAAGTCTTTGCTTTTATTTTGTTGCATGCAATTCTTTATGAGTTTGAACATGCAAAAAAAATGATTATTTTTACCCTTTTCTCTTTCATGTAGCTTTGCCTTAGTCTTGGCATGGAAACTTAAGATTTTAGGAGATGTATTTTTATTAAAACATTTTTTCCAAGGCTTAAGTAAAAGACCAAAATTTTCTCTTCAAAGGAATAATTGTTTTAAGACAAAAATATTATACCAAAAATGTTTTTTAAAATAGTTTTTCCAAAAAACACAAGAAAATGGACTACAATATCCATAGTGAAGGAAAAATAGAGCATAAAGTAGAAAGGATGTACAAGCACAAATACAAAATGAGACCCCCCCTCTTCACTCAACCAAACAAACCCTTGAGATAAAAATGATTTGGTACTTTATATTTAGTGTATTTTGTGAACTTCAATGCTTTTACAAATCCTCAAGAAATGAGCATATGTTGAAAGTATAATTTTGGTACAAAATAATATGAAATAGCATTAATGTGAAGTACAAAAAAAATCATGCACTTTCTAAAAAAGAATCAACTTGATCTGGGGTCGTATGTAGAAGTTATGTAGCTTTGAAGTTCTCAAAATGAGAATGATGAGGTGTCCTCTATGAGAATCTACAATTTTTTTAAAATCCATGAGCTAAAATCTAAAACCATCTTCACTAATGCATAAAGCATGAAAAAATTGCCCTAATAAAAAAAATGCACTAAAATTGGGGGTTTGGAGCTCGAGTTATGAACTTTCAAAGTTGGCCTTCAAAAATCAGCTAATCAATGGAGAGGGGGTATGATTTTTCAAACAAAAATCTGCAAAATTTAGTGAGAATTTTGCCAAAGTTGGCAACTTTCCAAACATAGAGATTCACCAACTATTTTATACCTCCACTAGAGTTAGTAGATTTCTAGATAAATTAGCAATCCACTAGTTTTAACAATCTGATAAAATTACCACCATGTTGGCAGCTTTACTAAAAATATTAGTAGATGTGAAACTTTAATATTTTTAATTAAAAAATAAAAAAATATTAAAAATGTTGGTAGATTTTGTCAACAAAATTCAAGATTTATATCCTATCATTTTTAAAATATTAAAAAAATATTAAAACATATTAGAAAAATATTAAAGGCTTGAAGGCTAAGTAGACCCACAAACTGGAAAAGGCATAAAGGCCAAAGAGCATTGTACCCACAACTTGAAAGAATGCACAGGTAATATTTTTTTTGGTATTGGTGCAGACTAAGAGAGCTACCCCTTTTAAGGGGGTTTCAACTTTCCTTAAGGAGTCACCCCCTTTTGATGTAGAGCAAGGGTGGAATTATCTCACCCAACACAATTTGACTCAATTCAATCACCTCTCAAACCGCAACACTCAATTGATGGTGATTTACACAATATTGCTTGCTTCTTCAACTAGGTCTCCAAACCTAGGTTTTCAAGGGCATGATTTAGAGAAGGTCATTTCGACACTGGACCAACAACTTTTTAGATACCCATTAGGCTTGTATTCAACATATCTCATTTGCGACATGGTTGTTTTGGACCAACTTTCTCAAAAAAGGTCTAGTACACCTAAAACAAGGTTAATTAGGCCACTTTTCCAAAGCACCTACATGGAAATCAACCTCTACACAACAAAACTCTTTACCAACAGTCTCCACTAGTCACATAGGGTCCAATTTAATAGGTTTTATCATCCACCAATCTCTGCAATTCATTATCCTATAACTTCTCTACCTTTCCCTAGCCTAACACATGAAGATGTTAGGCTAGGGATTGGACAAAAAATTTGCAAACTCCATCCCCTACTCCTAAAACCAAACTAAACATTAGAAGAAAACCTAAAGCCTCCATTGCACCAAGTTTAGCCAAAAATCAATGGTGGAATGGATAGATATTTACATTTTTAGATTACAAACCCTTACAATGAGGGTTTTTAGGTGGTCTGAAAAGAAACCTTTCAAACTCTTATTCCACCACAATAATAAATCACACAGGACTCAAATGAAATAGGATTCACATTAGTATTCTTTCACATCAATTTTAGATCATGAAGCCACTGTTTGGGGCCATACAGGACTAATAAACTTCAAAAAATATAGAATTTTTGCAGAAAACATAGTATTCTTCTATTATTTTGTCCTCCAAAAGCATCAAAAACCATGCCTCAATTTTTGTGATTGTATTTGAACATGTTTCAACCCATTTCAAATGGCCTCCAATTGAAATTCAATTAGGTGATCATTTAACCTCTTCATAATGCAAACTTGACAATGTTGCAAAGCAACTTTCAACTTTTTACAAAACACAACTAATGAACCCTTCATGACACAAAAACATTGAAAATGTCTTAAATCAACCTTATTACATAAAATGAGTGAAAAAAACACAAAACCTCAAACTTGACACCTAAATTCATCAATTTAAGCAACATGCCTATGGTGCCCCTGTACCATACACCCAGAGAGGAAAATTCTCAAGTCCCAACTGAGATAATTTCCTTAACTGAAGTTCCATGTTGTTTGATATCATCTTCAAACATCCATGTTGCATCCTCTAGAGGTAAACCATTCCATTTGACAAGATACTCATTGTAAACTTTATGACTAGTCCTTTTCACCTCTTTAGTGTCAAGAATTGCTTCTAGCTTCAATGGTTCAAAAGGAGGGAGATCTTTGACCCATTCTTCATTAGCAACTTCATCATCTACACATGTACCTACATCCACAAATGCTTTAAAAGGATAGAGATCAACAACATTAAATATAGGGGAGATAGAAACTTTAGGAGGGAGTTCTATCTCATAAGCATTAGACCCAAATTTACGGACAATCTTGAAAGGTCCAATTTTCTTCAAAAGGAGCTTGGTGTATTTTCCTTTTGGTAGTCTCTCCTTCAAGTGTGCAAGAACAAAATCTCCAAATTTAAAGTGCACATCTCTCCTCTTCAAGTCAGCATGCTTCTTATATTTTTCAACATTTTTCTGCAAGTTCTCTTTCACTTGATGGTGGATCTCTTTCATTTCTTTTGCAAAAGCTTCACCTTCAACACTTATTTTCTCTATCCCTGCTATATCTCTAAGCTCAAAGACACCTCTTGGATTCATACCATATACCACTTCAAATGGACTTTTCCCTATGCTCCCATTAATGGAATCATTGTAAGCATATTCTACTTGAGGAAGAACTAAGTCGGGCATTATTTCCTATGCTCCTTTGTGAGACACCTCAAGAGTTTCCAAGTGATATATTGACCACCTTTGTCTGCCCGTTTGTTTGTGGATGGTAGGTAGTACTAAAATTCAAATTAGTACCAAGCTTTTTCCAAAGTGTCTTCCAAAAGTGGCTAATGAACTTTGAGTCCCTGTTTGAGACAATTGTTAATGGAAGACCATGAATCCTCACAACTTCCTTAAAGAATAGGCTTGCAATATTGGAAGCATCACTTATACACTCGCAATGAATGAAATGGGCCATCTTACTGAACCTATCAACCACCAAAAATACACTATCATATCCCCTTTAAGTTATAGGCAATCCTAAAACAAAATCCATGCTTAAACTTTCCCATGGCCGGTTAGCAATTGTTAGGGGCTAATATAGTCATGCATTTGAAGTAGGACCTTTGGATCTTTGGAAAATTGTGCATCCTTCAACTAACTTTCTAATATCTACTTGTATTCTTGGCAAAAAATAGAACCTTCTTACTTGATCCAATGTTTTCTCTATCCCAAAATGGCCTCCAAGACTTCCACAATATTTCTCTTTGATCATATTTTGTCTCATATAACACTTGGGTATGCATAACTGAGCTCCTTTAAATAATAAACCATCTTGGAGCAAAAATTTAGAATATTCATTATGGAAATTATCCTAACTGATTACAAATAGAAAATACCTCCTTGAAGTCTTCATCTACAACATACATGTCCTTTAATGCATCTATACCCACACTTTGAAGTTGTATCTCATGGACCAATAATGACCTCCTGCTAAGAGGATGAAAAACCTTATTAGCTTTTCCTTTCTTGTGCTTGATGTTGAATGTATAACTCTACAAATATTCAACTGACTTTGCATGTCTATGGTTCAATTTATCTTGACTATTTAGAAATTGTAAGGCATGATTATTAGTGAACATTATGAATTCTTTGGGTAAAAGGTAGTGCCTCCACTTCTTCAGAGTCTGCACCATAGCATACAACTCAAGATCATATGATGAATACTTATTTTTATCTTCATTAATCTTTTCACTGAAGAAAGCCACCAATCTGCCTTCTTGGCTTAACACTGCACCTATTGCAAAACCACTTGCATCAGTTTCTATGGTAAAAACCTTATTGAAATCAGGTAAAGAAAGGATGGGTTGTTGTGCCACCTTAGTTTTTAGATATTCAAATTTCTTATCTACCTCATTAGTCCACTAACGCTTCCTTCTTTTGTCTCCCTTAATGGTATCAATGATAGGTGAGAAAATGTGACTAAAATTCTTAATGAACTTTCTATAGAAATTTGCAAGGCCATGAAAGCTTCTTACCTCTCCTACTAACCTTGGAGTTGGCCACCTGAGTATTGCTTCAACCTTTGTGGGATCCATCTTCAATGAACTCTTAGAGATCACAAAACCAAGATATGTTAGTTCTTCTTTCATAAATTCACATTTTTTGAGATTTATCATCAATTTCTCCTCATGTAACCTTTGCAAAACCATGTCAAGGTGTTGCAAGTTTTCTTCCTTTGTTTTGCTAAACACAAGTATGCCATCTAGGTATACAACAACAAATTTACCAATAAAAAGGCTTCAACACTTCATTCATAAGTATCATGAAGGTACTGAGAGCATTTGACATTCCTAAGGGAATCACCATCCATTCATAAAGGCCTTCATTAATTTTAAATGTAGTTTTCCATTCATCTCCTTCCCTTATTCTAATATGATGATAGCCACTTTTCAAGCCAATTTTTGAGAAATAGCAAGCACCTCCCAAACAGTCCATTAGATCCTCCATTCTAGGAATTGGGAACCTATATATGATGATTATTTTGTTTATAGCCCTAGAGTCCATACACATCCTCCAATCCCCATCCTTTTTAGGTGCTAAAACTATTGGGATAGCACAAGGGCTCAAAATTTTTCTAATGAGACCTTTATCCAGCAATTCTTGAACTTGTTTATTTATTTCCTCATTTTGTTCAGGGATCATTTTGTATCCACCCTTATTTGGAAAAATAGAACCAGGGATCAGATCAATATGATGACTAACATCTCTCATGGGAGGAAAATATCTTGGCAATTCATCAACTGCAATGTCCCTATACTTATTCAACAATGCTTGGAATTCACTAGGTATGTCTTCCAACTTATTTGTTGCTTAAAAAAACTTGGACTTAAGTCTAATCACTAATGCAAATCCCTAACCTCCTTCATATTTCAAAGTCTTCAAAAAATCCTTCTCTCCTACTACCATGACACTAGAACCAACTTACTTCTCAAACTATTCATCTTGAAGGGGTGTCAAGGTGTATGAAGTACCATCCTTATCTATCACATAGAAATTGTTTTGGCCATCATGCTTGGCCTTTCTATCATACTACTAGGGTTTTCCTAGCAACAAGTGACAAACATCCATGTGGATGATGTCACAAAGGATTTTGTCCTTATAACTCCCAATATCAATTGAACTCTACCCATGACTATTCATTTACCAAGACTTGTTGACCCTTGTTTAGCCATGACACTTTGTAGAGTGTGGGATGAAGAATTCTTTTCAAATTCAAATTTTCAACCATTTCTAAAGACACTAAGTTATCAGTAGAGCCTGAGTCTACCACTACTTTGCATACCTTTCTATGTGACTTGCATGTGGTCCTGAACAAGGACTTCCTTTGTGGAGGCTCTTGGGTTGTAGGCACCTTGATAAGCATTCTCCTCATCATTAATGATTCACCTACCTTAGTGGCAGCATGCTAAGATGGTGAAGTAACACTTTCAACATCCTCTTCATGCAAAATTTGAGTCCTACGCTCACCACCATGAGAACTTGAGGCTTGTTTTCCTGAGAACTTCCAAGCTGGCTGTCCACATTGATTCAAATTGTAGCATATACCTGAAAAGGTATTGGATCCTCTCTCTTGTCCACCAAACCTTCCTCTACTTCCAAATCTTCTTCCTCTAAAGTTACATCTACCACTTGACTCTCCACTTTGTTCTTGATGGTGGCTTGCTTCACCTTGTTTCTTTTTTGATTACGGTCCTCTTGCACCAAAGTTTCCTTTACCTCTAAAATTTTTCCCTCTTCCTATTCCTTACTTCTCTTTCCTTCTTTTGATTCTTTTCTCTGCCTTAATTTCCAATTGGAAACACTCCTCAACTATCCTAGGAGTTGTAACCCCAGTCCCATCTTGTATATTGAGCCTAAGCCCAATCAAGTATGTTCCAACCTTATCTACTTCATCTTCTATGTGTCTATCCCTTATGCTTAATCTATGGAATTCCTCAGTATAGTTCATCACATCTAACTCCCTTTGCTTCAATTTTTGTAACTTTCTAAAGGTTTGTATTGTATAATCTGCAGGAAGGAATTGTTTCTTCACTTTGGCTACCATCCGGTCCCATGATTTTATCTTTGTCTTTCCCTTCTTGACTCTTTCTCCTTGGAAATAATTCCACAATGTGATAGTGGTTCCTTTCAATTTAATTTTTGCAAACTTCACCTTCTTATCCTCTTGTACTTCTTCAAATTCAAAGAAGTTGTCTACCTTATCAATCCAAGCCAAAAATTCCTCACTGTCCATTTTACCCCCATACATAGGTACCTCCACTTTCAACCTTTGGAATACCATCACCCTTGATAGCCTTTATCATCTTGACCATCCTCATTTTCTCAGGGTCCAACTCCTCTTCTTCGTGGACTCCTACTAGAGGGTTCTCACCCTCATCCTCCTTGTCACTTTGGTCACCACCAACCACATCTCCTCTTTGATTCTTCTCCAAGGCTGCTATTCTAGCAAGGGTTGCTTCTTGAGACTCCTTATAGAGCCTCTCCTTCTGGAGTAACTGCTCTTTCAATTCTTTAACCTCTTTGGCTATTGGATTGTTCTTTGGAGGCATCTTGCTTATGCCTAATTTCTCATTCACTTCCCCACTTCAAATCAGAACCTAAGCTTTGATACCACCTAATGTAGGGCAAGAGTGCAATTATCTCAACCAACACAATTTGACTCAATTCAATCACCTTGTTAGTTCTCAAAAAAGCTGGTTTGAAACCACAAGAGGTTGCCAAGCTCTTGATACATTTTTAGCTAATGAACAAGACCAATTAATGCAATTGAATCTTCTTCTCTTCAGGCTCTGCCAGACCTAGGCATGAGAACCTATGTAAATGAGACATACTTATATGTTACCTACTTGATCAATCTATCCACAATGGAAATTGGGAGTGGGATAGATGAAAACTTAATAGCTACTCCTCTTGAAATTTGAGATGTAAATGTTTGAATAAGATTTTATAAAATTGTAAAATGGAATTGGTATGACTAGTGCCTACTTATGTTGGGCTAATAGAGTCAAGAGGTAAATGATATGTGTGTCCTATTTTTGGATAAATTTGAATTGTTTGGCACTTTTATTAATTTATGCCTGGCATAAATGTGCAAGGATGCAAATATCAATTTCTTCTTATTGATCCAAATAACCTTTTCCAGATTAGTGGGATTAATTAAAAGAATTTAATCCTTCCTTGAAGGATCCAATTAATTGAACCACACAAGAGCAGAAAATATGCTTTGATAAATTGAAAATATCCTTGATACATCAATTTAAATAATAAGGAAATGTCAACCTTGGAGACAACCGGATAATATCTTCAATTATTTCAACAAACAATTGACACCATAATTGGATCAAAAAATTTATGCATTCTTCTCCATTATATAATTTTAAAATATTTTATAATATACAACATAATGTTATGTTGAGGCGATTGACCAACCTATCCAACTACCTAACCTACTACTTCTAATTCTTTCTTATTTATTTCATCTTACATATATACATCATAATTTTAGGGTTATGACCCTTCGCTAGTTCGCTACATCTCTTCAATATTCTTCTTCTTCGGCAAAAATATTTAATTAATTTCCCTTGGAAAATTAAATATTTTAATCTTCATTATTGTATCTTCTGAAAATAATTTAGAAATTATCAAAATCTTCCTTTGTTGACAATCTTCACCTTTTACCAATTAAATAATTACCTATTCTACAACTCCTTTTGGTAAAAACGTTTTTCCCTCATAATGAAGGTATTTCACTTTATTTTGTGCATCAGCGTAAAATATTCTTTGAGTAAAAGTATTCTCCCATTAAAAGCTTTAATTTTTCCTTTTATTTCTTCGTGAAAAATATTTACTCTCCACCGTTAAGACATTTTCCAATGATAATTACCTCCCCTTGGCGAGAAATAATTTAAAAATACTTCACAACTTTATTTCACACGAGATAACATATCTACCATGCACATTTTTAAATCCGAATGAGATGTCTTCCATAGTCTTATTCTACTCAATCTTTTGTCCGCATTATGACCACATGTATTCATATTTTGGGGTGACTTGAAGTATCAATGAGAATTCTATACTTCCACGAACATTACGTCTCTTCCTGATGGAGTAAGCACTACTAAGCTTATTGATGAAACTCTCCCCAAAAGCTTCTCATTGGCATAACCCATATAGTCAGAAAGACTTGAAAAACTTGCTCCGATTGTTCATATCTTACCGATGCATTTATTCTGCAACATACTGATATTAGGGCTTTTGGCTTGTCTTCATTGGTGATGTAGGAATCTCTTCAAGTTTCCTTTTATTTGTTCCAAACAAGCTTCTTATACTTTCATTGCAATTCTAAATGTAGAACTTCATTGACCATGTCTATTGCAGGGGTTACATTCCTCAAGTTTCTATGCTATATACCATATTCCTTTTGAGGTGATTGACTGCGAATTCGAGCATTCTTTAGTTTATTTCAAAGCTCATCTTCCAAATCACTTTGCTTAGAATTTTAAAAACTTTCAAAATCTAAGGGTATATATAGGAACTTGTGGTTATTGGGTTCCCTTCCTTCATTACTGGCTATGAGACTTTTATATGCAACAATGAATATGCAAATTGCATTATAAATCTTTGTTGTTGTGAAAGAGTGATACATCAAGAATGATGTCTGCATCAACCTGTTCCATCTCTCAGTTTGACGTCAATTAGAATATGGGATAGACCTTTTGATTTTTAAGTATAGATTCTCTAGAGATCATAAGTTGTTTCATACTTGCAAGGCAGTATTCTCTATGAGGATTGATCTCATAAAGTTTTTGATTGTATATCCTTCATTGGGCTGTATAGAATATCTTAACTATAATTCACAAGCATAGGGTCTACATTCCATGTTTATTGTTCATGGAAAATTAGTTCAATTCCTTCATATTTTTTTCTCACTCCTTTCATTGGATTCCAATGATGACAAATAACCTATAACCGTAAGAGCAATCTTTGCTTTTGATTCATGCTCTTTCTGATCATTATGTTATGCTTAAGATTCTCGAGTTAGATATATTGGGTTGTGCAAGACTTTTTTATTCCTTTGTCCTCAATATTTTGAAAAGACACAATGAAAGAGTATTTTTTTTTGAGTTCATACATCTATCGATTCATGAGAAATATTAGGCCCTTGAACTATTTCTCTATTCTAAGTTGTTACATCTTCATTTCCATGATTTTGTAACTAAGAATATTTTGATCCCACAACTTGATTAAGTATGGGCTTACTTGAGAACAATGTCCATTGGTTTTGATTAACTTAGACCTTTCAAATTCATTGTGTCTATCCTTCTTTGACTACCAATGAAATTAAGTACTTACAAATTCCTATGCTCATAGTTTCAACTATATTCAAAAGAGAGCATAAGATACAGAAAAAAAAATTCTCTGTTGTGCAAGGAATCCCATATGGTTTTCTTTATGATCTGCACATCATCAAAATTGTCCTTATTGCTTAGTTGTTTCCTTATTTGAAAACTCTATGTGATGTCAATACCCCAGGTACTAACACATCAGCATAATCATAATCCATATTCTTATGGCCAAACTCGGTGGCCATCAACTCCACTCCTTTAAATTTGGATAATTACACCCATTTGCATGTTGAATTTTTCTTGTATATGCATCTAGGGTGAGAATTTTGAAGTCCAGGTTATTGTCAAAATTTTACTTTTAGGCACTTTGTATTGTGAACAAAACAAGCTAGGTAGCCTCCAAAATTGCCCTAGAAAATTGATCAAATGATCTCCAAAAGCCACAAAAATGTACTGGAATATTGAATTATGGTAGGAGAGCATGCTTGTCAAATGGTTGGGAATGAAGTAATTGGGATTGAAATTTGTTAATGTTCAAAATAGCTTACTTGACATTTTCTAAAAAGTTGCCCCTATGAAAACTAGCTGAAACATGCCAACTTGGTATCTTGAAAAA
This sequence comes from Sequoia sempervirens, assembly GCA_007258455.2. Lineage (NCBI taxonomy): Eukaryota > Viridiplantae > Streptophyta > Pinopsida > Cupressales > Cupressaceae > Sequoia > Sequoia sempervirens. The sequence goes on from VDFB02105785.1 coordinate 557,374,448, forward strand.
ATATCAAAATTTCTATTAGGAAGCTATAACTTTGGAAATCAATTCATTTAAGTCCCATGATCATGTGTACAAAAGGATTTTCATAAATCCTCTTTCTTAGAAAAATATTAAAAATCAAACTTGACCACTCTATAGTTGATTCGATTTTGAAAAAATACCAAATGATGTTGTGAAGATTTGAAAATTGATATGGAGGTACACTTTCATGAGGAGAATCTAGGGAATCAATTGGTTTGCCATGATGAGCTTTCAATTGCTTAAAAACTAGCTTCCAAAGATGGTTATTTTAAGAAATTTTATTGTGTAGACAACAGATCTTCACAGAACCCTTCAACTTGACCTTTTGAAACCTTGTCAAAATTGATTGTATGAAGTTGAAAATTGGTGGAGATACCCACATATGGTAGATGAACATTCGTGCAAGGTGGTTTGGCATGAAAATGAATAGATCCAAAATTATGATTTTTTTTAAAATGTGCTCCTCGAATTGATTTTACAACTGAGTTTATGAGTGTTACAATCAAACTTTTCATCATGGCACCTTCAAATTTTTCCAAATTTTGAAGGTTCCAACAGTGTCTCCGTCTAGGGATGTATGTCCCCTATGGGAATAGCAAGAATTCAGGCCTCTGGGAGAGCAGCCCAAGTGTTTTATTTGTTGAATAGAAAAATTAAACTTCCTCTTGAACTAGTATGGTCTGAAAAACTACACCACAACTGATGGCACAAGGCCACCAAAAAGAAACGCCCCTATTTTCCTTTGTCAAACACCCTATTTTCTTTGGAGTTCATCAAATTCCCCTTGAAAACATTCATGCAATCTGCCCTGTCATTGCCATTGAAAACTCTCAGAAGATCATTGTGTTCATCTTGACTCATGTTCCTTTCTGACGAGGGAGCAAACCTGAGACACAGAATAACACTCACAAAATAGAGAATAATATTTTCTATAAAAACATGGAACTCTTACATGCAGAGGATCACAAATCCCCAAGCTCTGTGATACATGCAAAATTACAAAAGTTTTAGAAAATTTACAAAATTACAGAAAATCCCCTCTTCGCAGCATGCAAACTCTTTCCCCCAAAAAGTTACACAAAAATCAAAAACTAGCCCATAAATAGCCCCTTTCCCATTTGGAGCCAAAAACAACATTCGAGATAAGAGTTTTGGTGGTTAGGTGCCAAAAATTACAATTTGAAATTCAAACATTGAGTCCTAATTTGAAAATTGGCAATATTCCAAAAATCGACCAACTTTCGAAAGCCATAACTTTTGATCTGGGACTTCATTTTTCGAACCGTTTGCACCGTTGGAAAGGTCTCAAAGTGAAGAATGTGCTAAGAACTAGCTCCACTAGTTCTAACATTTTCTAGGCCCATACGAGACTGTTTAGTGCCTCAAACTGGATTCAAAAGGTTTTTCAAGGCAAAAAAGCAGAAACTGGAACTTGAATAACTTTCTAACCGTGAATGATCTTGACCTGATTCTTTCGCCAAAGTGCTTATTTTTCCATCATGAACCTTCCCATAAATTTTGGTCTTCCCATGCCTTAAAATTCACACCTGCTAAAAATAGCATTTGGGTAGAAAAAGCAGAAAAATAGTTCTAAAAGTTGGAAACTCTTATTCGACAAAAAGGGTATCCAAAAATGCAAAAAAATCTACAAAAAACAAACAATAGGAACATAAACGGAAAACATCTTTTTGGGTGATGCAAGATTGCCCTCACACCACTGGATGCTCCTGCATCAGACAAATAGGGTAATTTGAGAAGTGACCCTGTCACGTCTTAGATGGTTGAGGAAAACCCAAACGGTCAACCTCTGCCTTAGACAACTAGGATGAATCTTTGACAGGCCTTCCTCGCCACTTCACCAAATATTCTTCATATTGCCTATTTCTAGTACTCCTTCCCACACGGTTATCTAGGATTTCTTCAATCTGCTCCTTCTCTGAAGTAGGTGTTGGAATGCCACACTGTTCTATTATTGGTACTTCCTCTATGCCACCTTCATGATACTCTATCAAATCTACAATATTAAACATAGGGGAAATATTGACTCCATCCAGTAACTCTACCTCATATGCATTCCTTGATTCATGCCTCTTCACAATTTTACAGAGACTGAACTTCTTCATCTTCAGTTTGTTATAGGTTCCCACCAGAAACCTTTCTTTCCTCAAGTGGACCATCACTTCATCACCAATCTAAAACTCCTTATACCTCCTCTTCTGATCTGCCTTAGCCTTATACTGCATATTCATCTTGTTAATAGGTTCTCTTACCTTCTCATGTACATTCTTGATGTGCTCTAAAAAGTCTTCAGCTTCAACACTCATCTTCTTCTCTTGGTCCATCTTCCTCAATTCTGGAGCCATCCTAGGATTGCCTCCATACACAATCTGGAATGGTGATCTACTAGTACTTTTGTTGTTAGAATTGTTGTAAGAAAATTCCACCTAGGGTAAGATCAAGTCCCATCCCTTGGGTTTATCTCCTACCAAGCATCTCAGTAGGTTACCCAGACTTCTGTTCACAACCTTAGTTTGCCCATCAGTTTGTGGATAGTGTGTAGAATTGAACTTCAACTCTGTCTTCAACTTTTTCCACAAGGTCCTCCAAAAGTATCCCACAAATTTGTTATCACGATCTAAGACTATACTCTTTGGCAGACCATGTAATCTCACCACTTCTCTGAAGAACAAGTCAGCAATATGGACTACATCATGGGTCTTTTGGCATGGGATGAAACATGCCATCTTTGAAAACCTATCAACTACCACAAATACTGAATCATTCCCTCTTTGTGTCCTTGGAAAACCAAGAAAAAATTCCATACTTATATCTTCCCAAGGCCTCTCTGGTACAGGTAAGGGCTAATACAACCTAGTATTCTGGCTCACTCCTTTAGCCATTTGACATACCCTGCAACTTTGCACAAACTTCTTCACATCTTGTGATAACTGAGGCCAATAATAATGCTCACTAATAATGGCAATGGTCTTATCTTGACCAAAATGTCCTGACATTCCTCCACTATGCTTCTCCTTTATTAGGTTCTCCCTCATGGAACTCCTTGGAATACACAATTAACTTCCCTTAAACAACATGCCATCCTGGATTATGAAATACAACCACTTCGTCTTGTCAATTGTAACAGGCTCCTTGCAAGCTTTCCAAGCTTCTGCAAAATCAGGATCTTTAGGGTATAATGTTTTGAGTTCATTGAACCCAACCACTTCAATCTACATCTCTATCAACAATGTTTGCCTCCTACTTAAGGCATCTACAACCCTATTCGATTTGCCACTCCTATGCTTTAAAACAAAGGTATAAATCTACAAAAATTCTACCTATTTTAGATGCCTCTGATTTAACTTTCCCTGACTACTCAGATACTGTAATGCTTGATGATCAGTAAACAAAACAAATTCATTTGGCAACAGATAATGTCTCCATTTCTTTAATGCTTGAACTATTGCATAAAATTCCTGATCATATATAGAGTAATTTCTCTTTGTATCATTTAAATTTTCACTGAAATAGGCAATGGGCTTACCTTCTTGGCTCATCACTGCTCCAATGACACATCCACTAGCATCACAATCCACCTAAAACACCTTATTGAAATTCGAGAGGGCTAAAATTGGTTGCTCTATCACCTTCTACTTCAACAGATCAAAACTCTTTGCTGCTCCAGTGCTCCACTTGAACTCTTTTCTATCCCCTCTCATTGTTTCAGTAAGGGGTGCACAAATACTATTGAAGTTCCTAATGAACTTTCTGTAAAAACTGGCCAAACCATGGAAAGATCTCACCTCAGTAGCAGTTCTTGGGGTAGGCCATTCTAGAATAGCCTTCACCTTCTTTGGGTCCATCTTGAGACCTTCTGCTGAGACAACAAACCCCAAGTACACTAACTCCTTCACAAAACTACACTTTTTCAAATTTATCAATAGTTTCTCCTATCTCAACTTCTCAAAAACCCTAAGAATATGCATTAAATTCTCATCCAAGGTCTTAATAAAAATCAAAATATCATCTAAATACATAATTACAAAACTTCCCAGAAACTCTTTCAATACCTCATTCATGAGCTGGATGAATGTGTTCGGTGCATTGGTTAGCCCAAAAGGCATGACTAACCACTCATACAGGCCCTCTTTGGTCTTGAAGGCGGTCTTCCATTCATCTCCCTCACAAATCCGGATCTGGTGATATCTGCTCTTTAGATCCATCTTTGTGAAGTACTATGCTCCACTCAAACAATCCATTAGGTCATCCATCCTTGGTAGGGGAAATCTATACTTGATTATTATCTTATTTATGGCTCGAGAGTCTGTACACATCATCCACTTCCCATCCTTCTTTGGTGCTAGTACTACAGGTACTACACATGGGCTCAGGGTCTCTCGAATCAAACCCTTTCTCAACAACTCCTGAACTTGTCTATTCAACTCCTCATTCTCTACAGGATTCATTCTGTGAGCTGCCTTATTTGGAAAATTGGCTCCAGGGATCAAGTCAATCTGATGACTAATCTTTCGCAGTGGTGGTAAACCCTCAGGTACATTATTAGAAACAATATCCTGAAACTCATTCAATAACCCAGAAACTTCTACTGGAACCTTCTCACTATCCTCTTTATCTATTCTAGGAATTAATGCATAACACATACACTCATGCTTCATGCCTTCTAAAAATTTCTTTCCATCAACAAAACAAATTCTAGCACTACTGCATACCTTTTCTTCATCCTTCTTCAGGGGTTTCAACTTATGGCGGACTCCATCCTTCATTAGGGAGTAAGTGTTTGCACGGCCATCATGTACAGCATGCCTATCAAACTGCCACGGCCTCCCCAACAACATGTGACATGCATCCATGGGGATGATATCAGAGTACCTCATCACAATAGCTTCTGATCTTGAACTTCACCAGGCACTATTCATTGATTAGAACTTTGTGGTCTTTCTGCAACTAGGCAATCTGATATGGGTGTGGATGCCTTTCCCTTTTTAGCTTCAACTTCGTAACCATCTCTTCTAACACCAAATTGTTGGTGCTCCCACTATCAATAATGACTTCATAGCATTTTTCTTCACACTTGCACCTTGTGTGGAATAGATTCTTCCTCTATTCTGGCTCCTCTTCAGTCACTAGGGCTCTTCTAACCACTAGGGCTTCTCCCTTTTCAGCATCATCTGAATGCTCGGATTGAGCTTCCTCATTTGCATGTGCAACCCTTCCACGACCTTCCGGCCTTTTTTCTATCCTTCCTTGGTGTTGTTGATATTCATAGGCTCGATGCCCTTCACCATAATGGAAACAAGTTCCTCTAAAACCACCTCTTCTAGGTCCTGACCCAGATCTTCCTCATCCTCTACCCCTTTGATTGCCACTGTTTTGATCACGAGGGCGGTAGAAGTTGTCATTCCTCTGACCTCGACTGGTACCCACATATTTATTTTTCCTTTCATCCTCATTTTGGCTCCTAGAAGATCTTCCACTACCTCTTCCACTTTGACCTCCTCGACCTTTTTGCTTGCTATCAAATCTTTTGTTCAACTTCTCCTCAACTTTAAGAGAAAACTGGTATGCATCTTCAATAGTGGTCATTCTGACCAGGCTTAGCTCCTCTTGAATGCTCGGTTGTAACCCATTAAGATAACAGGCTACCTTCTCCTTGTTGACCTCTACATGGCCTATCCTGATGATCATCTTGTGAAAATCTTCTATGTATTCTTTCACAGATCTACTTCCTTGCCTCAACCCTTGCAATTTCTTCAGCAAATCTAACTCATAGTCCACTGGTATGAACTGCTTCTTCAGTTTCTCCACCATGCGATCCCAACTAATGATCTTTCCTTTTCCTCTTTGATTCCTCTCCAATTGGACCTCTTTCCACCAGATATTGGCATGGCCCTTCAGCTTCATTTTCACAAACTTAACCCGATCTGGGTCCTCTACCTCTTCATACTCAAAATACTCTTCTAGCTCATTTATCCAGTTGATCAACTCTTCTGAGTTTAGACTTCCAGAATAACTAGGGACTTCTATTTTGGGTCTTTTTTCGATCTTTGAAATGGCCCTAGTCAGCCGCATTTGATTTCAATCAATAGCTTCCTATTTCTCTTCTACATCTAAATATTCCACCTCTTCTTCATCTTCACTTTCTCCTCTCCTTCTCGGGTCTAACCCTCTTCTCATTTGTTCCTACAATGCATCGATTTGTCTTTGAAGGGCTCTGAAACCCTCGGCTGCCAATGGATCTCTTCCACCAGCATTTCTGCCACCTCTTCCACCTTTGGCACCACCACGCCTACTAGGCATTACTCTTGGAGGCATCTTGAATACCTTGAACCCACAACCACGGTCCTGGTGTGAACTGCCTCACAATTGGCGATCTGTCCACATGCTTAAGAAAACCCGCTCTGATACCACCTGACGAGGGAACAAACCCGAGACACAAAATAACACTCACAAAATAGAGAATAATATTTTCTATTAAAATATGGAACTCTTACATGTAGAGGATCACAAATCCCCGAGCTCTGTGGTACATGCAAAATTATAGAAGTTTCAGAAAATTTATAGAATTATAGAAAATCCCCTCTTTGCAGCATGCGAACTCTTTCCCCCAAAAAGTTACACAAAAATTAGACACTAGCCCATAAATAGCCCCTTTTCCATTTGGAGCCAAAAATAACATTTGAGATAAGAGTTTTGGCAGTTACGTGCCAAAACTTACAATTTGAAATTCAAACATTGAGTCATAATTTGAAAATTGGCAATTTTCCAAAAATCGGCCAACTTTTGGAAGCCATAACTTTTGATTCGGGACTCCATTTTTCAAACCGTTTGCACCGTCAAAAAGGTCTTGGAGTGAAGAATGCGCTAAGAACTAGCTCAGCCTATTCTGATGTTTTCTAGGCCTATACGGTACCGTTTAGTGCCTCAAACTAGACTCAGAAGGTTTTTTAGGGCAAAAAAGTAGAAACTGGAACTTGAATAACTTTCAAACCGTGAATGATCTTGACTTGATTCTTTTGCCAAAGTGCTTATTTTTCCATCATGAACCTTCCCATAAATTTTGGTCTTCCCATGCCTTAAAATTCACACTTGCTAAAAATAGCATTTGGGCAGAAAAAGCAAAAAAATAGTTCTGAAAGTTGGAAACTCTTATTCGACAAAAAGGGTACGTAGAAATGAAAAAACATCTACAAAAAGCAAACAACAGGAACATAAATAGAAAGCATCTTTTTGGGTGATGCAAGATTGCCCTCACACCACTAGATGCTCCTGCATCACTTTCACCATTCTGCAATTCATTATCATGTGGTAAATCTTTTTCACCTTCAATATATAGTATGTATGCACATTCAATGCAACATTTCTCATTATCATGTGTTATAAAATGATCTCCCAACTGTATTGAGAATCGACCATCTGAATTCCATTCTTGAAAGTCTGAAAATTCCATCACATCAACATATTCTAGGATAATTATATCTGAAACATTTTCTATTTCTTTTAGGTCACTAATTGGTAATGACACCAATTTCTGATTTACATAGTCATGTTTATGTACATTTGAACCAATTAATGCTGGGGATGGATTTTTTGAATCTTTCTTATGTATGTATTTTTGATACTCCATTGCTAGCAAATCTGAAATTTGTTCACTATAGAGTGAACATGCCTGTACATCCATATCACTGCTACTATATTCTTCACTTTTTTCATCATCAAAAAATGGCAATTCAAATGCATTGATCTCATAATCATTTGCTTGACACAATGTCATTTGATCTTCCTCTAGTTTTTCATCATACAATGGATTTGAAAAAGTTTGAAAACCATTTTCAAGTATACAAACATTTTATTCACCAATTGTATTATCATGGTACTTTCCTATCAATGAACTTTCTATACTTCCATGGGAACTTACTCCTTTTACATCTTCCCTTGTTTCTTCCTCTGAATCTCCATAAAGGCTACAAGCATCCCTTTGCTATAAATTAAAATCCATGGGCTTGCCATCAAAATCTAGATTTCCAACTGATTCTTCATAGCATGCACTATTCTCATAGTCATAATCTGATATGCAAGAGAAATTTTCTACATCTTTGTCTTCATTATGCGGGTTGTCATAGCAATTATTTTCACTTGCATATGTCTCATCTTCTAGCTGTATTGCTTGATCAATTTCTCCACACTCATCAGTGATACTACTATTGGATTCAACATTGATAGTGCCCTCATACCTTTTCTTATCTATGATGCCAATCCATTCATCTATTTGATTATAAGCAATTGGTACCCATGATTCCAACCAATAAATTGAATTGGGCTCATATACTTTCATGTACTGCTTAATGAACTCAGACCTACTAGGTGGGAAATTAATAAGTATTTTCCTACAAATATCTACCATTCTTCTTAACAAAGACCACCCAGATTCTCCTATGTCTTCTTATGTCAAGAAAGGTGTCCAATTGACTTTTGCTTCTCTCTTGAATATGTAAACATTCATCATTTTTCTTCATAGATTGTTGATTCTAATACATACCTTGCTACAAATTTTGATTTACACTTCCATGGGGGATGACATTGCTTTGCACATTCTGATGAGGAGCTTGGTATTGATATGTATAATGCTCAGGATATGGATTATGTTGATGATCCTAATAGCTTACCAATCTTTGTCCAAAAGGGATAGGGTAAGCATTCATTTAGTTTGATGGCTGTTGCGAATGATATGATTTACCTCCATTACCAAAATTTCTAGCTATATTAAATGTGGCACTTGTGGGTTCGAATGTTTGCTTGTATTTGTATGTCCATTCTTAGTGAAAAATGGTGTTCTTTGTGATGCAAATGAAACACATTTGATTCCCAATTATACTAGTTGTTTGTCCAATTGTAGCAATTTCTTGTTTAATTGTAGTAGTTGTTTGTTTGATTCTTTACACTTTCCTAAAAATTGTTACCTTCCCACTTCTTCTAACATCTCGACAAGAAATTTGCAAAATATTTTTATCTTTTATTTTTGAATAGAAATAGTGTTGTTGTTCTAAAATGTCTATGTAGTATCTATCAATTTTAAACAGAGTCGCCACCTACTTTTTCAAAAGAAGGAAAATGATTCTTTTGAAATTATTTTTGATTTTCCACAGCAGAATCTCCTCACTCCAAATGTGAAATTTATATTAACTCTTTAAATGGAAAGGATGGAATCAAATTTTATGAAGTTTGTCCCCAACAGAGTCGCCAATCTATTAGTTGTGTGACTCAGATGGGGAGCTGCAAACTACACAATGATGAATATCTAGTTGAAGACTTGATTTGAAAAATTTTGTGACTCTATAAGGAAAGGCTGCTTGCTACCAGATTTTCTCAAATCTTCCCCAGTGAAGTCACCAATCTATTAGTTCTCAAAAATGCTATTTTGAAACCACAAGAGGTTTCCAAGCTCTTGATACATTTTTGTCTAATGAACAAGACCAATTAATACAATTCAATCTTCTTCTCTTCAGGCTCTGCCAAACCTAGGTGTGTGCACCTATTCAAATGAGACAGACTTAGACTATATGTTTCATACTTGAGCAATCTATCCACAATGGAAATTGGGAGTGGGATAGATGAAAAATTAATAGCTACTCCTAAAATTTGAGATGTGAATGTTTGAATAATATTTTATAAAATTCTAAAATGGAATTGGTATGACCAGTGCCTACTTCTGTTGGGCTAATGGAGTCAAGAGGTAAATGATATTTGTGTCCTATTTCTAGATAAAATTTGAGTTGTTTAGGACTTTTATGAGTTCATTCCTGGCATAAATGTGCAAGGATGCAATTATCAAGTTCTTCTTATTGATCCAAATGACCTTTTCTAGATTATTGTGATTAATTAAAAGAATTTAATCCTTCATTGAAGGAGATAGTTAATTGAGCCACACTAGAGTAGCAAATTTTCTTTGATAAATGGAAAATATGCTTGATACATCAATTTAAATCATAAGGAAATGTCAACCTTGGAGACAACCAAATAATATCTTCAATTATTTCAACAAACAACTGACACCATAATTGGATCACCAAATTTATGCATTAGAATTCTCCATCATATAATTTTAAAAGATTTTACAATATACAACATAATGTTCTATTGAGGCGACTGACCAACCTATCCAAATACCTAACCTATTGCTTATAATTCTTCTTTATTTCATCTTACATATATACATCATAATTTTAGGGTTATGACCCTTTTCCTATTTGTTGCATCTCTTCAATATTCTTCTTTAGAAAAAATATTTAATTAATTGCCTTTGGAAAATTAAATATTTTAATCTTCATTATTGTATCTTCGTGAAAATAATTTAGAAATTATCAAAATCTTCCTTTGCTGACAATCTTCACCTTTTGCCAATTAAATAATTACTTGTTTTACAACTCCTTTTGGTAAAAAAAAATTTCCCTCTTGATGAAGGTATTTCACTTTATATTTTGCATTAGCATAAAATATTCTTTGAGTAAAAGTATTCTCTAATTAAAGGCTTTCATTTTTTCTTTAATTTTTTTTGTGAAAAAGATTTACTCTCCACCATTAAAATATTTTCCAATGATAATTACCTCCCCTTGGTGAGAAATATTTTAAAAATACTTCACAACTTTTTTTCACATGAGATAACATATCTACCTTGCACATTTTTTTAATCCGAATGACACATCTTCCATAGTCTTATTCTACTCAATCTTTTGTCTGCATTATGACCAAATGTATTCATATTTCAGGGTGACTTGAAGCATCGATGAGACTTTCTATACTTCCACTGACATTACTTTTCTTCTTGATGGAGTAAGCACTACTGAGCTTATTGGTGAAACTCTCCCTGAAATCTTCTCATCGACATGACCCATACAATTGAAAAGACTTTAAAAAACTTGTTCTGATTGTTCATATATTCCTGATGCATTTATTCCATAGCATACTGATATTAGGGCTTTTGTCTTGTATTCACTAGAGATGCAAGAATCTCTTCAAGTTTCCCTTTATTTGTTCCAAACAAGCTTCTTAGACTGTCATCACTATTCTAAATGTAGAACTTCATTGACCATGTCTAGTGTAGGGATTACATTCCTCAAGTTTTTGAGTTACATACCATATTCCTTTTGAGGCAATTGAATGTGAATTTGAGCATTCTTTATTTTATTTTGAAGCTCATCTTCCAAATCACTTTTCTTAGAATTTTAAAAAACTTTCAAAATCTAAGGGTATATATAGGAACCTGCAGTTACCAGGTTCCCTTCCTTCAGTACTGGCTATGAGACTTTCATATGCAGTAATGAATACACAAATTGGATTATAAATCTATGTTGTTGTGAAAGAGTGATACATCAAGAATGATGTTTGCATTAACCCATTTTATCTCTTAGTTTGACGTCAATTAGAATATGGGATAGACCTTATTTTTAAGTATAGATTCTCCAGAGATCATAAGTTGTTTCATACTTGCAAGGGAATATTCTCTATGAGGATTGATCTCATAAAATGTTTGATTATATATTCTTCATTTGGTTGTATAGAATATCTTAACTGCAATTTCCAAACACATGGTCTACATTCCAATTTTATTGTTCATGGCGAATCAGTTCAATTCCTTCATATATTTTTCTCACTACTTTCATTGGCTTCCGATGATGAAAAATCACCTATAACAACAAGAGCAATATTTTCTTTAGATTTGTGCTCTTTTTTATCATTATCTTATGCTTAAGATTCTCGAGTTAGATATATAGGGTTGTGAAAGCCTTTTTTATTCCTTTTTCCTCAATATTTTGAAAAAATACAATGAGAGATTATTTTTGTGAGTTCAATCATCTATCGATTCATGAGAAAAATTAGGCCCTTGAACTATTTCTCTATTCTAAGTTGTTATATCTTCCTTTCCATGATTTTGTAGCTGAGAATCTTTTGATCCCATAGTTTGATTAAGTATGTGCTTACTTGAGAACAATGTCCATTATTTTTTATTATCTTAGACCTATCAAATTCATTGTGTCTATCCTTCTTTGACTACCAATGAAATTAAGTACTTACAAATTCCTATGCTCATAGTTTCAACTATACTCAAAAGAGAGCATAAGATATGAAAAAATATATATCTATTGTGCAAGGAATCCCATATGGTTTTCTTTATGATCTGCACATCATCAACATGATCCTTATTGCTTAGTTGTTTCCTTATCTCAAAATTCTATGTGATGTGAATACCTTAGGTACTAGCAAATCAACGTAATCATAATCCATATTCTCGTGGCCAAAACTACTTGCCATCAACTCCACTCCTTTGAATTTGGATAATTACACCCATTTGCATGTTGAATGTTGCTTGTATATGCATCTAGGTTGAGAATTTTGAAGTGGGCAATTTTCAAAATTTTACTTTCAAGCACTTTGTATTGTGAATGAAACAAGCTAGGTAGCCTCCAACATTGCCTCGAAAAATTGATCAAACGATCTCCAAAAGCCACAAAAATGTATTGGAGTATTGAATTATGGTAGGAGAGAATCCTTGTCAAATGGTTGGGCTTTAAGTAATTGGTATTAAAAAATTTTAACGTTCAAAATAGCTTACTTGACATTTTCTAAAACGTTGCCCTTGTGAAAACTACCTGAAAGATGCCAACTTGGTATCTTATAAAAACATCAAAATTTCTCTTGAGGAGCTATAACTTTGGAAATAAGTTCATTTAAGTCCCATGATCATGTGTGCAAAAGGATTTTCATAAATCCTCTTTCTTGGAAAAATATTAAAAATCAAACTTGACCACTTTGTAGCTGCTCTAGAAATGCTGTCAAAAACTATGCAATACCCATTTGGATTCAATTTTGAAAAAATACCAAATGATGTCTTGAAGATCTGAAAATTGACATGAAGGTACACTTTCATGAGGAGAATCTAAGGAATCAATTGGTTTTCCATGATGAGATTTCAGTTGCTTAATACTAGCTTCCAAAGATGGCTATTTTAACAAATTTAACTATTTGTAGACTACAAATTTTCACAAAACCCTTCAACCTAACCTTTCGAAACCTAGTCAAAATTGATAATACGAAGCTTAAAATTGGAAGAGATACTCACATATGGTAAATGAACATCCTTGCAAGGTGGTTTGGCATGAAAATGAACAAATCCAAAATTATGATTTTTTAAAAATGTGCTCCTGGGACTGATTTTACAACTGAGTTTCTAAGTGTTGCAATCAAAACTTCCATCATGGCACCTTCAAAATTTTCCAAAATTTGAAGGTTCCAACACACCTCTCAAACCACAAGACTCAATCAATGGTGATTTACACAATATTGTGTGCTTCTTCAACTAGGTCTCCAAACCTAGGTTTTCAAAGGCATATTTTAGAGGTGGTCATTTCAACATTGGAACAACAATTTTTTAGATACCCATTAGGCTTGTATTCAATATATCTTATGTGCAACTATGATTTTTTTGGACCAACTTTCTCAAAACAGGTCTACTACGCCTAAAACAAGGCCAATTTGGCCACTTTTCCAAAGCACCTACTAGGAAATCAACCTCTACACAACAAAACTCTTCACCAATAGTATTCTCCAGCCACATAGCATCCAATTTAATAGGTTTTATCATCCACCAATCTCTACAATTTGTTGTCATACAACTTCTCTACCTTTCCCAAGCCTAACACATGAAGATGTTAGGCTAGGGCTTGGAAAAAACTCTGTAAACTCCATCCCCTACTCCTAAACCAATCAGAACATCAAAATCAAACCTAAATATTCCATCCCATTGAGTTTTTTGATAAATCAATGATGGAATGGATATATATTTACATTTTTAGATCACAAACCCTTAAAATGAGGGTTTTTAGGTGGTCTGAAAAGAAACCTTTCAAATTCTCTTATTCAACCACAAGAATCAATCACACGACACTCAAATGAAAGAAGATTCATAGTAGTATGCTTTCACTTTAATTTTAGATCATGAAGCCACTATGCGGGGCCATACAAGACTGATAAACTTCAGAAAATATAGATTTTTTGTTGAAAGCAAAGTATTCTTCTATTATTTTGTCTTCCAAAAGCATCAACAACCATGCCGCAATGTTTATGAGGCTATTTGAACATGTTTCAACTGATTTCCAACAACCTTGAACTGAAATTCAAATAGGTGATCATTTAACCTCTTCATAATGAAAACTTGACAATGTTGCAAAGCAACTTTCAACAACTTCTTACAAAACACAACTAATGGACCCTACGTGACACCAAAACATTACAAATGGTCTTCAATTGACCTTATTATATCAAATTAGTAACAAAAACACAAAACCTCAAGCTAGACACCTAAATTCATCAATTTAAGCAACATGACTATGGTGCCCCTACACCACCCTCAGAGGGGCGAGTTGCCTTTAAGATGCAGGTATTTGTACCATCAATGTATATACTTTTTGATTTTTAACAAAAAAATTAATTATTATTTTTATTTTCAATTTTTTAAAAATATATTTAAGAAAATTATATAATCAATAAAGCTTTTTCAAATTTCTTTTAAATTATTACTAAATTTGTTTTCTATAAAATTAAAAAAAATGCTTGTATATATATATATATAAATTGATTTGTCCATGGGGGCCATATGGCTCCTTGGAAAAATAATTTTAGCCTCAGCTAAAATTGATGTTTTTATTGTCAATTTTATGGTTTTCATGCCTTTTGAACATGATGGAAGGGTTGTATTTGACCTAAAACACTCTAAAATGATAGTTCCCTATTATATTTGGCAATGAACCTCTCACTTCAAATTGTTGCAAATACGGCCTTCAGAGTTTGATTCAAATGAATTAAAGGGTAAATCTAACTTTCTCAACTGTTTTTGACTCAATGGTGAGCTCAAAATTTATCTAGGAAGCTTCAAAAAAGATGCAACTGACAATTCAAATATTGAACCCCCCTAGAAAGTGATATTTTATCCACACTTTTCTAATTCTCCAGATCATCCAAGGATGCAAGAGAAGAGCATACTTAGTGCTTTAAAATAAATAGCTCTAAAATCTTAGATTTCTTAAAATATTGCTAACCCACAACTCATTCTTGCTTTGATACCATGTAATATTTTTCTAACTAGCCTACCCAAGATACAAATGACTAAAGGAAAGAAAATAAAAAAATAAGAGATGAGAAAGAACAAATTGTATTTCTCTTAAGAGAATGCAAATCTTCTATGAGCTTGATAATTATATCAAAATGAAGTAAGATTACAAAGGGAATCCCTTGGTTATATAGGCCAAGGTGATGGATAATATATATCATGACATTGGGACAAGTGTATTAATATTTTGATATGAGACATTGTAGAAGAGGGGGATGGATTGCTCAAGACCCTAGGTCATGGGAAGGCCTCAAATGATAGGTTGCCCTAGTCAATCTCAAGCTAGATGAAAGTTTTAGGAAATTGTGAAGTATTTAAGGTATAGAAAGAAGACCATTCTTAGTACCACTATCTTTCTATTGACCTGAGAGTTTTAGGAGGTTAAGAGAGTAGGTTTCCAAAGTTCAAATTGTACCCCACACAACTCTCTATCAAGGGGTGAAAGCATAGGACATAGATGATAATGCAATGTGCTAGCATCCTAGTAGGGCACTAGCATTCGTATGGACATAAAGTGTGAAACAAATCCAAAAACTACAAAGAATCTACTAACTACTTAATAGATAAGGTTTGATACAAACACAAAAAGTAAAAGATACTAAACAACAAAATAATAAGAAGAATACTTTAACTACTTGAATCATGAAATGAAAAAAGAGGGTGAGGAAAGCACAACTTCCTACCTGTGAGTTAATTATCTTGAGCTCTTCACTTCAACACGAACCTACACACAACAAAGAGGAAAAAGGTTGGGGATTTTTTAAGAGGACTACCATAGTCAGTCCCTCGCTTTGGCATTCCCACCTCCATAGATAACCAATATAGAAACGATAGGAGAAATATGATAAAGGAAAGGATTGAAAGGAATAATACGAAGAAATTCTAACAACAATGTTCTACATAAACAAACAATGATGCTACGTAAAATGAGAGATAGAAATATATCACCTTCAATCACATGCACTCAAGGAAAATAAGAGAATGAGTGAGCTCGTAAGCTTGGCATAGTTGACATTGCTACAACAACAAAGAAAGCAGTCTTGCAAGACACCAAGTTGCAACTCCAATGGTTGTACAAAATATTGTGAATGAGTGAGCTATGAAGAATTGTGAAGAAGATCAAGTGAAGTCTCAATAACCATGAAGAAGATCAATTGAATGAATGAGATAGTTTTTTGAAGATTAAATGGAGGCCAAAGGAGTTGTTCAAGGTTAGTCAAGGGGGTAGAGCCATTATGCTTCATCACCAATGCAGAAGTGTAAGACCTATATAGATTCTAGAGGTGGGAATACTATTACAATGGAAATGCACCATGTAAAAGTTTGAGTGTCATACTAGCGTCGCCAAAAAAAATTCTCCTGTTGAAACTACAAACAATTGCCAAATGGATGGAGAGCGGATGGAGGACATGGAATAGAATCATCAGGTTTGATTTTTCTAAGGTAAGGGGTGTAAATGGGGAATTTGCAAGGCCCCTAAAAATGCATTCCATTAGATTTTCCCCCACTTTATCAAGCATATGTGCCACCAAATGTGAGGTAAAGTAGATCAAAAGGGTTTAAAGAAAGTATACCTAAACTATCAAGGAAGTATACCACAATCTAACACACCTGAATGCTCAGGAAGAGGAGATGGCTTCACAACTACTTAGTCCTTAGGAGACTTGAACAAAATGCATCATAGGCCCTTAGACCTACAAAAATGTGAACAAAGGCCTTGTAGGTGATTGGTCCTATAGAGTCAAACAAAGAGATCTCATAGGATGAAAGTGCTTTACAAGTCCTTCGACTTGCAAAGGAGGTGCCTCATGATTTGGGGGATATTTTCACTAAATATTGAACTCTCTCCAATACTCCATATTTTAGCACCATTAGAAAGAGCTCAATGTCCTGATTCTAGCACAACTTGAACGAAGCAAAAAGGACTCCATTTTCTCAAGTTACAACCAGTCAAACTTTGGGTCAAACTGCCATCAGGGGTCATCCAGGAAGTGAAAAAAATGATCTTCTTAGAAATTGACGGAAGTAGAGTCAAGTCGAAGTGATTGTCGAGATGATTCTGATAATGTTTGTTTCATCAAAATCCAATGTCGTATGCTTGAGATATGGGCAGTCAAAGTTCAGTTGACTTGATGGTACAATGGGTGGCATCATCAGTTAGTCTGTACTATATGGAATATGATGTGGACAAACCAGGGCATGACACATGGCAGTCGAGTCATCTAAATGGACCAATGATATGCTGACACGTGTCCTTCCGTACAGGTGACGTGGCATCTCAGTACTCTAGTCAGCAAGCACGATGTCATTCGAGTCAATGTACAGGCTTGCCTTGTCAGTGCTGATGTGTCTTCAGTGGCGAATAGAATGCTAAAATGTGGCTCTATCTTTGGCCAATTAGATTACACCACGTGGCACCCTCCTGGTGCGACACGTGGCCTCTCCCCCTTACTGTCAGCAGTTAGTTTGTTCAATTAAAAGAAGATTATGTGGGGGGATTCAACCCCCCAACCTTTCACTAGTGAAATTTCCGCATGGCCATTCCACCAAACAAAGCTTTATTTGCTAATGATGGATGCAGGTTGGTTTTGATGAGTGAGCAATTCAAAATTATGGAAAATGCTAACTGCCGAGAGTTGAACCCGGAACCACCAAGATTCTAAAATTTAAGGCCACCACCAAGCCATTTGATGGCTTTAATATATATGTGGCATCAGACAGTTTTGTCGAATTGTGGAAATCGAATACCCCTTAATTTAATAAATTCCCTCCAAATTGTAAAACAATAATCCTTTTAAAAGGATTAGTTGTAACTATTGAAAATAGTTAAAACCCGAATAAGGGATAAGAGGGGCTAAGGTAATATTTTTAAAAGATTATGTAATTAAGGGAGGATTTTTGAACATATTTACTATGTAAGGGAGATTGAGTTGAAATTCCCATATCAATTGGTTTTTCACCAATTTGGGAATATTTGTGGTATAAAAAGGGGTAGAAGGGAGGTTGAAAGGCTAAGAGTTTTTAGTGAAGTGATATAGTTGAGAAACAGGTGATACGAAAGAGAGACTCTAAGGAGATATTCCAGCCATTTTTGTTCATCGGAGTATTGTTATGCTGCCGAAGTGCTAGAAGAAATGGTCTTGGTGCAATTGTAATTTCTATTTGGAGATTAATCAGATCTGTCTCACTCTATTGGAGTGGACCCGGAGATGTAGTCATGTTTGTGGCGAACTCCGTTATCAGATCATTTGCACTCTCTCTCTTCTTTCTTCTCAATTTTTTTTCACCTTAAGTTTTAAATGCATAGTTTCAATAATGTATGCATGAATAGTATTTTCATTAAGTTGTTGTAATTAAGCATTCAAATATGCAATTAGTCTAGATCCTAATTAGATCAAGTGGTATTAGAGCTTTTGGTGACTATTATTGCAGTTGGTTTTGAATGCTAACAAGATCCAGGATTCAAAAGGGAAAAGGAAAGCTTGAGGAATATAATCCTGAGATCAGGAAATAAAGAAATTTTCCAAAAATGTTTGTGTTTGGAATGGAGGTACCTAAAGAACTCAGTGAATAGGAGTTTCGAAGAGCTTTATGGAAAATGAGAGCTACATTGGAGATGCTACTCAAAGAAAGGGAAGAACGCCTGAAACGTGAAGAAGATCATAGGGACAGTAAAAGCAAGAAGCAACCAGGAGGTGGTGATGAACCCCCAAAATCTCCTCCTTCTTATCCTCCTCCTTCTTCTTCGACACATTCTCTTTCTGGTAATCCTTTTAAGGGTGTAAATAAGCCTCAAATTAAATTGGATGTAAAATTTGAACTACCTAAGTATTGTGGTGAATTAGATGCTGAAAAACTAGATGAATGGATTCAACAAGTAGAAGTCTATTGTAGAGTTCAAAACCTCTTTGATGATGCTTCTAGGATCCAATTAGCCACTCTTTGGTTGGGAGGTTCAACTCTTAGCTGGTGGGAAAGTAGGACTAGAGCAGAAATTTCACAGCATGGTAGAGTCAACTTATCTTGGTTAGAATTTATTAATGCTCTTAAAAATCAATTCTATCCCTTAGGTCACATGCAACAATTAATGATGAATTGGAAAGTGTTTAAACAAGGGAAAGGTCAAACTATCCAAGAGTACACCCATGAATTCAAAAAGAAGGATATTGCATTAAATGTACCTTTGTACACCCAGGATACTTTGTTAAAGTACATAGGAGGTCTTCACTCATATCTCAGACATTCTATTTTGGTCTTGAACCCTAGCAATTTGGATGAAGTTTGTGTCCAAGCTATACATCTAGAGTTAAGAGGAAAAGGTTCTTTTATTGATAAGTTTGATAATGATAACTCTGTTAAGGTTGCAGAGATAGGGAAAGGAAAGAAGACAGCTACAGTCAAGAAGGATAACAAGCTTTCTTGCTCTCATTGTGACAGGAAAGGTCATGATGAAGATCATTGTTGGAAGTTGCATCCGGAATTGAAGCCTAAGTGGGCTTAGAGATAGAATCAGAAATAGAAAGGTAAGGATAAAGCCACAAATGTTGTTATGGATCTTGGTTCTAATTCTGATGATGAAACTAAGATAACAACTATGGATTTGAAAGGTAAAGCTCCTATTTCCAGTGTTTCCTTTGATAGTTGTGCTTCTACTTCTAAAGTTAATGATGTCTTTGAAGATAAGAAAAGGAATGAGTTGTTTCATTTAAGGGTTGTTGCTAAGAACATTAAGATTGATGCACTCATAGATAGTGGTTCTCAAGTTAACTTAATTTCTAAAGATGTTGTAAGAAACTTGGGATTGAAAACTACACTACATAAGAAACCTTATCCACTAGGTTGGATTTGCGAGAATGATAAATTGCAAGTAACAAGACAATGCACTTTGAGATTTGCAATCACTAGTAAGTTTGTGGATGAAGTAAAGTTTGATGTGGTTCCACTAGATATATATGGGATAGTTCTAGGTAGCCCTTATCTATATGATTGGAAAGCTATTTTCTACAGGGAAAAGAATAATTATCATTTGTTTAAAGATGGCATACATTATATTGTACATTCTCACAGGATTAAGACTGATCGTTCTTTTACAAAAGAAGGGAAAGTAAAGAGGGTGATTAATGCAAGTAAGGATTTAACTCTTATGTCTATTAGTACAGGTGGTTCTAGACATGAACTTAGAGTAGCTAACCAGGGTCAGATGTCGCAGGATGCACCCATAGTACAACATGAGGGAATGGTGATTGAAAGCATTGATGGTCCCTTGGGTAAAAATGTTTCTCATGTGAAGGATCAATATGTTGTTGATTTATTCTCTTTGATTTCTGCATTATTGTTTAGCTTGATGTTATTCAATGTTTGTTGGTTAGTGGCTACAATCGTTGATGTAAATTCTTATGGAAGTGATAGAGTGATGTTTATGTTCAACAATGTTGCAGTCTTCATTGTCATTGTGAGCTAGTTATACAGATGTATAGATGATATAGGACAAGTGGGGAGGCCAAGTTCTCACTTGATGTTTGAATAAATGCCACTTTTGGAGGTCCAAAAGTTCTCCAATGGGGAGGCCTGATCTGGGGGATATTTTCACTAAAAATTGAAGTGTCTCCGATACTCCAGATTTCAACACCATTAGAAAGAGCTCGATGTATTGATTCTAGCGCAACTTGAACAGAGCGAGAAGGATTCTGTTTGCTCAAGTTACGACTAGTAAAACTTTGGGTCAAACTACCATTAGGGGTCATCCAGGAAGCAAAAAAATGATCATCTCAGAAATCAATGGAAGCAGCATGAAGTCAAAGAGCTCATTGAGATGATTTTGACAATGTTCGTTTCATCAAAATCTGATGTCGTATGCTTGAGATATGGGAGTCAAAGTTCAATTAACTTGATGGTACAATGGGTGATGTCATCAATCAGTCTGTACTATACAAAATCCAATGTGGAAAAACTAGGGCATGACATGTGGTAGTCGAGTAATCTGAATGGACCAATGATATGTTGACACGTTTCCATCCGTACAGGTGACATGACATCTTGGTACTCCAGTCAGAAAACACAGTGTCATCTGAGTCGACGTACAGGCTTACCTTGTCAGCAATGATGTGTTTTTAGTGGTGAATAGAATGCTGACACGTGGCTCTATCTTTGGCCAATTAGATTACGCCATGTGGCACCCTCCTGGTGTGACATGTGGCCTCTCCCCCCACAGTCGATAGTTAGTTTTTTTGATTAAAAGAAGATTATGTGGGGGGATTCGACCCCCAACCTTTCACCAGCAAAATTTCTACGCAGCCGTTCCACCAAACAAAGCTTTCTTTGCTAATGATGGATGTGGGTTGTTTTTGATGAGTGAGCAATTCAAAATTATGGAAAATGCTAACTGCTGGGAGTTGAACCTGGAACCACTAGGATTCTAAAATTTAAGGCCACCACCAAGCCATTCGATGGCTTTAATATATATGTGGCATCATATGGTTTTTCCGAATTGTGGAAACTGAATACCCCTTAATTTAATAAATTCCCTTCAAATTGTAAAACAATAATCCTTTTAAAATGATTAGTTGTAACTATTCGAAATAGTTAAAGCCTAAATAAGGGATAAGAGGGGCTAAGGTAATATTTTTAAAAGATTATTATGTAATTAAGGGGGGATTTTTGAACATATTTACTATGTAAGGGGGATTGAGTTGAAATTCCCAAATCAATTAGTTTTTCACCAATTTGGGAATATTTGTGGTATAAAAAGGGGTAGAAGGGAGGTTGAAAGGCTAAGAGTTTTTAGTGAAGTGATATAGTTGAGAAACAGGTGATGTGAAAGAGAGACTCTAAGGAGGTATTCCAGCCATTTTTGTTCATCGGAGTATTGTTATGCTGCTGAAGTGCTAGAAGAAACAATCTTGGTGCAATTGTAATTTCTATTTGGAGATTAATTGGATCGATCTCATTCCATTGGAGTGGACCTGGAGACGTAGTCACATTTGTGGAAAACTCCATTATCAGATCGGTTGCACTCTCTCTCTTCTTCCTTCTTAATTTTTTTTCACCTTAAGTTTTTAATGCATAGTTTCAATAATGTATGCATGAATAGTATTTCCATTAACTTTTTGTAATTAAGCATTCAAATACACAATTAGTCTAGATCCTAATCAGATCACCATAGGTGCTCAATCCTAAGGGAAGGCCGATGTTAGACTCTATAGAGCTTGATGGGCCCTTACAAGTACTTGGTCCTACAAGGAAAGCTCGAGGTCCTTGGATCTCCAAGCTTGATTGAAAAGGAAACTTCACAAGTCCTATAAAGCAACATGTTAATTCATAGACATTTGAAATATTTTAGATAGCAAAAGCAATGCAGGCAGTTAGAAAGATAATCAACAACTAAAGGAGGAGCTTTCAAAGGGGTCTCTCTAGAACCCTTCAAAAGGAAAGGGTTCCACTCAAGGGACACTCTATTTGAAAAGTGATAACATTTTTCACCAACAATTCTAGCATCAAGGAATCCTTTCAAAAGATCTCTTTCATCAAGGAAGTTGAAAGGAAGAATACTCCGTCATAAGAGAAAAAAATTTAGACTTCTTCATCAGAAAAATTACTACCTTTTGAAAGGAAAGTTTGTAGATTTTTTGTTTACAAATCCACGATGAAAGAAACATTCCACTAGGGATGCTTGTTGATGAATGAAAATTTTAAAAAATAAAGGATTTTCAGTGAGGGATTCATTGGCCACCAAATATACCTTTTTGAAAATCAAAGTAGTATGATAGCCCCCCATTAGGATGGTGTGTGCTAAACTTAGAGGCATGTGAGATCCTAAGGAGAGAAAAATAAGAATGAAAGTGATGTTGTGGCCAATAGAACATGATAAGATGTAATTGTGGTAATGTTTTCACACATGTGAGGGACAACACATAAGCACCACAAAATTACAAAGCAAACAAAGAAGACAGAAAGACAAAATATAATATAAAAATAAACAAATACATCAAGAGACAGGGGGATCTTATATTTTTGGGTTAGAACTGCTCATAAATATAGATATATAGGTGTAATAGATATGATATATAAATTATTGTCATCAACCCCCTACTATATCAGACCATGTTAGGAAAGGTACATGAAGATAAAATAAAAATAAAAAATTGGGTCAACATAGAAGGGAGGCCTAAAGGCTCCCAACACTTTGCATCATCTGCAATTTTAAAAAATCAAGGCCAATAGAGGAATAATGATGTAAGAAATAGAAGAAGTCTATAACACAAAAAAATCTTGTATCCAAGCACCCATGAGGATAACAAGGGTCCTCCAATAACATATAAGAACAAGCATTGGGGAGCACAACACGCACACAAATCTAATCTATAGATAAAGAAGAGGCACCCCCTAGTCCTCATCAACCAAGAGGTCATTGTTCTCCTAATATAGATCATTATAAGGGGAAGGTAGATGATCCTACATGGGTGGGATAACAAGAGGAAAACCCTATGAATCTCTTGTGATAAGAGCCAAAGAAGAGGGCCCCTCGAGGTCCTCTTTAGTCAACTCCTGTGAGGTAAACATCATTGATTTTGCAAAAATCACTAATAGAGATGAGACGTAATCTTGATGGGAGTGCCATGTTTCAATTGAATGGGTAATGGAAAAGGTGCTCGAGATCCATTGCTAACCTCACCAAAAGACTCAGGGGAAATGACGAACACAAGAGACATCATGGTTGCATCCGTCACTAGGAAGATGTTGGCCAAAGTGGAACCAACTTCTAAAGAAGGTGACCCCTTCTTTTGACCCCCATTAGAAATAGAGTCATCCTCCAACTTGTGCTTCACTGAAGAATGTGAGATCCCCATAAACGAAGTGGAAGGAAAGGATGAATAGGAGAAAACTACAACAGACACCATCGAGGTATTCATATCCACGGGTTTGGAAAAAGGTGGGATGTCTAGAAGGGACATTAGAAAAGGAGGATCAACCAAGGGAATGATGAACACTTGCACCCTCTTATGGTGAGGATCATCCATGCTCATAGGGGGAGGAAAAATCAATATCAAGGTGATGAAACTCAAGCAAAAGGAGTGGAAGAGGAGGAAACAAAAAAGGACACTGAAACATGAGTTGTTGGCTCCCCTTCTTCCTTCTGCAAAGCAACTTGCTCAATAGATAAATCGTTCCTTTGGTGCTTAGGCTTGTGCACAAGGTAGTTTCTTCAGCTCCAAGATCTAGAAGTTGCAACTTGAGGAGGAGTAGGAGGCTCCTATTTTGTCATTGAAGTATCTATCATAACCGTTGCTAGCAGAGGGAGTGACTCCTAGACAAGAAAAAGAGGAAGAGATGCAAGAACATGAACAAAAATAGGTAGGGAAGCAGACTAAAGCACCTCAGCAGTGAACCTCTTCCCCTTCACCACCCTAAGAGAAGGGATGGTAGGAGGTTGCAAAGGATGAGACACAAAGGAAACTTCACGGGGACCCTTCCCCTTACCATAAAAGACATGCCAATGTATCGTGGGTAAGACAAGAAGGTTGAACACTTGATGCTTTACCTTCTTCCAAGTGGGCATCATTGGGATCCCCAAGAGATGCATAGGGGCAAAAGTTGAAGGTGCTACAACAGGGTGAGAAGTAAAGGTAGGTGGAACTGTAGGGGAGGAAGAAGAAGGTTCTTGAGTGCAAGAAGACCTCCCCTTCCCATTTTGAGTGGAAGAAGCAACCTATTGATGCGCTACAAGGTAAGTAATTTTGGTTGCACCTTGCCCCCTTGATCTTATATTAATGTAATTTAAATAAAATAGGTCCATTCTTAGAGGAAGCAAACCTATCAGGGAGGGCCAAAAGTGATCTAGTGAATATCCCCCATGTGATACCAATGGTTGATATCCAATGTCATGCACAACATGCTCCACACCCTCATGAGAGAATTTCAAACATTTATGAATAACAGAAGTGACTATGTTCATGAAAACTAGCCTCAAAATGCTAAGTTTCACTTTGAACAAGTTAGATTTCATAATGACATCAAAGATGGTATTCATAGCCTAAGGTGCAACTAGGGCGTAAAGAGTTATAAAACCATAAGAAGCAAGAGAGATGCCATCATGGGTAGGTATAGTGGTCTTCATCTTTTCATATTCCTCCATGTGTAAAAATTTTAGAAAAAGAGTTTCCTTCATAATGACATTCACGCAACTCGTGAGGTCCACAAGGACTCCTATCATAAATTTTCCATTGATGCGAGTGGGAATATATAGCTCGGAGAAGGGTATGTGTAGGATCATGATGGGCCAAAAAGTGGTGATATAATGGGTATGTGTAGGGTATGTGGCTGACGACTTTTTTTTAACCCAAAATTGATAAAAAAAAAGGGGTTTTAAAGGAGATTCTTAGCTTTCCACCAATATAAATTATGCTATACTTTGAATTTAATAAATAATTATTATTCATTTTCTATTTGAATTACGACTAAAGTCCTGTTTGATAGGATGATTGAAAAACATCTATAGTTTTCAAATGGTATCACATTTTTTGAATCTAAAATGTGTGTCACATTCTATGCTTCACATACTATAGTATTAAAAAAAATCAATTTCATGAAGTTTTGACCAAGTTAAGGTGGTCAAACATACAATTTTTAATATTTTTTAAAAGTTGTAATAAAAAATTCATAATTAATTATTTACTTGGAAAATAATTAAAAAAAATATGCATCACATTCGGACATAAGTCCCCTACTTTTATCTAAAATATTATAAAAGAATATTATCATTTTATTGTGGTTATGGTGGTCATACATACACCTACTTCTTATTTTTTCCCTAAAATTTAAGTACTACTGCATTGAAATTTCAAATTTTCACCAAACAATTTATTTTTTTAAATAAACCTAGTAGTTTAGAAACTACATTCAATTTGCTATAGATTCTATTCTTACGTATTTTTGAAATAATATAGATAACCTATTCCAATTTTTACGTCAAGTTGCCTAACTCTAATTTTTTAAATTTTTTTGCCACTTAAGGGCCTATTTTTTCCATGATGATCCTGCACATACCAAAAACTTTATTATTCATGGGTAGATCCCGGGATGTGAAAGATATATCTAGTGAACTCATCGTAGGTTGAGGGGGAGGATTGTGAGTAAAAAAACCCACATTTACGTATGTTGAGGCCTTGAGAGAAGCATCAGAAGGATCAATAATCAAATTTGTAGAGAGATGGAAATAGGTCTGTATAAATCTACAATTCGTTGTTTTCCTTAGCCACCAACTTGTTCACATTCTACCTTTTACCATCAAGGTGAATGGTACCATTGTTGATGCGATCTTGTACCTCATGATGTAGGTGCATACAATGTTTAGTATCCTTCCCATGGACATGGTGGTATTGGCAGAATGCATTTCCATTGTACCAAATGAGATAAGGGTCTCTAAGAGGTCAAGGATCCTCCAAGGTTATAACCTTATCTTTCAACAATTTTTGCAGAATAGAAGAATAATATTTAGACAACTTTGTGAACTATCTATTATGCTTGAGGCCTTTGTCATTAGATGCAATGAATACATTCAAAATATATTTTCCTTTTCCTAAAATTGACACTATAGATCTTCCTTTGGGATGGGAGCATGAGGAATATCCCTTTAGCTGAACAATTGTTTGCTGATATTCCTACAATGTTGTGCACAAATGTCTAAAAGAAGGATACTTCATTAAGGTAAAATTCTCCTGCCAAGGTTACTGCATGTTGCCAATGAACACCTTTTGCACATTTAAGTCAGGTAGCAAGTATGATATTTGTGAAAAGAGTGCTTTGTATCAAGCAATGAAATCAACAATCTTCTCATGCTCTCCCTACTTACACCAAATGAGATTTGAGAAGGTCATCTTTAGACTAATGTTAGCCTAGAACTACAAGAGAAACTGATTAACAAGTTGATTGAATGAGAATATGGCATTTTTAGGCAAGGAACATTTACCACTCTAGTGTTGTTTCCTTAAGATATTGAGGAAATAATTTGGCCATCAAGGAATCTTGGTGAAAAATTTCTATACACATCATGTTGAAAGCTGAGACATGTGTTTGAGGGTCTCCTTTACCACTATATTTCTTAAATTTAGGAATTTTCATCCCTTGAGGGATGGGAGTGATCAAAATCATCACCAACAAAGGGCTATGTTAGAAGAAGGGTTGGAAGATCGGTTGGCTAGAGGCCTAGGACATACTCGTTGATTGGTTTTTCATTTGAGCCATATTTTGTAGCAAATCATCCAAAATAGGGTCAGATGAATAAAGAGGACTAGTGTAGCCACCGCTAGAGCCATGATCAGAACCACCACTAGGGCCACTGGAGGTACTACTGTAGCTGCTGCTAGAGCCACCATTATGACCACCATCAAAGCCACCAGACATACTAGAACAACCAACCCCAATTTTTTTAGAGATCCCACTACCAAATAGAGGGTTTCCCTCAAGAGGAAGAACACTAAATCCTAGAGGTAATTTGCTTGCTTTGATAGTAGGAGGTGGAGTAGGAGCAAAGATGTTGACAAAAGGGCATGTTTCAGTGATACATACTAATGTCATGGGCTTCGAGACACCAATCATTGTTTCATAAGTATCAAGCTCATCACTTTGGGTAATGCTTGACCTAGGGTTGTAAGAGGGGACATATGCTTCCACTAAATTGGTGAGGCCATATAGAAACTCTATGCTTGCCTGATCCTTGTCTAGCATATATCTAGTGTCATTAACAACCATAGTGGCTCTAGCCATGTTTTGATATTTCCCTAAGTGATTTTTGGTATCCATTAGTCTCCAATCTAGAGCAATGATATTTTCTATAGGAATAGTGAGAGCATCTTCATCGTTAAAAGGTGGGGCTCTAGGAGAGGCAAGATGAGTAGGGGCATGAGTGGTTTCATCAAAGAAATTCATAGTTTCTATGAACACCATCTCTTGCGAAGCAAGAGTCATAGTGACACTTGAGAAGTCCATCTTGAAGTTTCATTGTTGTACTCTCCTCACAATGTATCCAAAAGTTATAGACTGATTTGCGAAGCTCTTAAAGTGTCACAACACACAAGTATACAACCTATGAAGACACGAGACAAAGAACCTCAACAAAAAGAAATAGATACTACAAGATTCACTTTGGGTTCACCAAAATGTAGAGGGGGATTGGCTGCTCAAGACCCCAAGGAATAGGAGGGCCTCAAATGATAGGCTACCTTAGTCTACCTCAAGCTAGATGAAAGTTTTATGAAATTGCAAAGTTTTTAACGTAGATAAAAAAGAGAACTCTTGTTGGAAATAAGATGCCATTCAATTCCAAATCCTAAAAATTTAATTATTTCATGTATCTCCTAAGTTCTTAGAATGTGTTCACAAACATTAGGACTAAAAGAGATTAAATATCTAAATGAAATAAATCATGAAATTGACATTTGTAGTTGCTCCTAAATAATAGGAACATGTGGGATGCCCTTGGAGATGCTCCTAAAAAATAGGAGAACATGGGTGCACACATGTGAGGTGGGACACACCTCAGTTCAATTAACTAGTTGAGGAATTGATAACTCTTATGAAATGCATGTTAGGTTCCCTATAAAATAGGGATTGATAATAACAATGCATGTTGAGTGGTACTATCAATTCATTGTTAGTTCTAGTTCAGTTCAGTTCAATTCAGATTCAGTTATCTTCAATTGCATGCATGTTGTTTATCTTGAGTTGCATGTAGTTAACTTCAATTAACTTGGAATGCATGTTGCATGCATGTTGTTTATCTTGAGTTGCATGTGAGATAACCATTTGAATGTTTTAGTTAACAGGGGGAGATCATTCATGCATGAAGTTTGCATGAAAGGTGGAGAAAAATGTTTTAGTTAGCAAGAATAACTTGGACCCACCTTTGGGTGCCCAAGTTGGCTTCTTGTTATTAACTTCTTTCCATGATAAGATATTTTTGAAGGCTCAGTTAAGTGGGACCCTCTCATGGGTGCCAACTTTGAGGAAGTGCTTTGGAATTATCATCGAAGTGAAGGATGAGTTATAGCTTCAATTTGGGACACTCAAATGCATGAAGCACATGTTCTAAGCTTTGGTTTTCATGGTAGAACTCAACTTGAAGCAAGATGGCATACCTTTTCTTGGTATTGGGCTTAAGCATTGTTATTTTCACCTTTTGGAGATTGTACAAGGTTGCTTATTGCCTTTATATCTCATGCAAGTTGAAGAGAGTTTTCATAATTGTTATTGCAGGTTTTGAAGAAGATTGGCTAAGGCAAAGGGAGCATTCTCAAGCAAGAATTGATGCTATTATATTCTACATATTGAATAATAGAATAATTCTTGGTGGAGTTTTTTCTCGAAAGGGTTTCTCCACGTTATATCTTGTGTAGTATTTCTAATATCTTGTCTAGTTCTTCTATCAACTTCTGTCAACTTTCTACAAGTAAAATGGATTAATCAGATAATCACCCACAAAGAATATTTAACAAAGGAAAGCTACTTTTAGATCAGAAATATTAAGATTTTACAAAGCATTAAGGCATTAATTCAAAACAATTTTCAACATTTGTTATCAAAGTTGAGGTTGGGTAGAGTATTGGGATGCCTTTCTCTTATAGAATTGAAGGATTTTTTGGCTTAGTGGGAGCTTTTAATATTTTTCTATTGCTGATTTTGGAAAAGTAAAGTTTTGTTACAATGAATTCAAGGTTAGATATTGAAAGGTTTAATGGATCTAACTATGAAATGTGGAAATTAAAAATGGAAGATCTCCTTGAAGAAAGGGATCAGTGGTTAGCTATAAGTAATCAGAGTAAGACACCTACAACTATGTCAGATGAAGATTTGACTAAGTTGGATAAAAAGGCAAGAGGAACTATTATATTATGTCTTTCGGATGTTGTTCTCTTGAATGTTTTAGATGAAAATACTACTTACTAATTGTGGAAGAGAATAGGAGATATTTATCAGACTAAGAGTCTTACTAACAAGTTGTATTTGAAAAAGAAATTATATTCTTTGAAATAGAAATATGGTGACTTTGTTGCACATCATTTAAATGCATTCAATTTTATTCTTAGTCATTTAGCATTAGTTGATGTAAAGCTAGAAGATGAAGATAAGTGTATTTTGTTACTTTTCTCTTTACCAGAATATTGGGAAAATCTAATTGTTGCTATCAGTGGTAGTGGTGCACACCCGAAGATGGACAATATAATTCCTATTCTCCTATCAGAGGAGATGATGAGGAAGCAAAAATCGGGCTCCCAAGATGCCTTGTTTGTAAGAAGTAGGCCTAAGGAAAAGGAATCTAAGGCAAACAAGAAAGGAAAGGGTACGTCCAAAGGATAGTCTAAAACCCTTGGTAAGAGTAAGGTAAAGTTTTGGAATTGTGGAAAACATAGACATATCAAGAAGGATTGTAAGAGCAAGAAAAATAATTTTGATGCTTCTATAGAAAGATCCAATGATTATAGTAATGATGCATTAGTCATTTCTTCTTATAATGTTGTTGATGACTCTTGGCTTATTGATTCAGGTTGCTCTTATCATATGACTCCTAAGAAGGATTGGTTCACTAAGTACACTGCATATGATGGAGGAAATGTCTTCTTTGGAGACAACACTATAAAGATTGTTGGCAAAGGAGAGGTAAATTTATGTTTTAGTGATGGTAGGGTTGAGACCCTTAATGATGTCTTACATATTCTAGGACTTGCTAGAAATATACTTTTTGTCTCTAAGTTTAATGATTTTGGAATGCATGTGACATTTGAAAAAGGTCTTTGTAGATTGGTGAAAGGGGATATGGTGATTGCTAAAGGATATCGGGTTGGGAATTTGTTTAATTTGAACACCTCCCATAAAAATAATTTAGCCAATGTAACTAAAGCTGAAAATGCATGTATGTTGTGGCACCATAGACTGGGCCACATTGGTGAAAAAGGTCTTAGGACCATTCTTAATAAAAATCTAGTTGACGGTATTCCTAATTATAATATTGGAAAAAAAAACTTTTGTGAGCATTGTGTGTTTGGAAAGAAATCTAGATCTAAATTTCCCAATGGTACAAATAAAGCTAAAATATTATTAGAGATTATTCAGTCATATGTAATGGGCCTTGTGGATATTAACTCTTGGAAAATCTAGATACTATGTCACATTTATTGATGATGTATCAAGATACACTTGGATATATTTTATGCATAACAAATCTGATGTGTTTAATAAGTTTAAGGAATTTAAGGCTTTGGTTGAGAAACAATCAGATCATAAGATAAACGTATTGAGATCAAATAATAGTGGTGAGTATTGTTCTAGGGAATTTGACTATTATTGTAAGCATGCAAGAATAGTGAGATAGAAAACTACTCCATATACACCTCAACAAAATGGAGTAGAAGAAAGTATGAACTGAACCCTAATGGAAAGAGCTAGGAGTATGTTAAGTAGTGCTAAGCTAGATCGGTACCTTTGGGCTGAGGCGGTATGTACTTCTTGTTATTTAATCAATAGATCTCATAGTTCATCTATTGAAGATAAAACTCCTTATGAAATGTGGTTAGGTAAGAAGCCTAGTGTTGCACATTTAAGAATATTTGGTTGTGAGGCTTTTGCTCACATGCCTCAAGAAAAGTGATCTAAATTGGATCCTAAAGCACAAAATTGCATATTCATAGGTTATGGTGAAAATGTAAAAGGATACAAGCTTTGGAATCCACTAACTAGAAAATCTAGTTTATCTAAGATGTCATTTTCAAGGAATTTAGAGCTTACTCGGGAGGAGAAGAACCAAAGGAGAAGGATACTTCTTGAACAGTGCATTTTGAGTTAAATGATAAGAAGCAAGAAGATGCACATGTTGAAGAACAATTGGATGGATTGGATGAGGAGAGTTCACATAGTTCTTTTGAAATAGATGTTCAAGATGAGCCTATTGAAGAACAAGATGAAACCCCTTTGAGAATATCCACAAGACAACAAAATCCCATTGATAGGTATAGCCCACCTGATTTTTGTTGTATTTTTACTTTGATGAGTACTAATGGTGAGCCCAGTTCTTACAGGGAAGCTTTATCTTCAAATGAGAACAAGTTTTGGTTGCAAGCTATGGATGAGGAAATGAAATCCTTGGATACTTGTGACACATGGTATCTTGAGAGTTTTCCCAAAGGGAGAAAGGCCATTGGTTGTAAATGGATCTTTAAAAATAAAATTGGTGTAGACATTAATCTCGAAAGGTACAAGGCTAGATTAGTAGCCACGGGCTACTCCCAAAGAGATGGAGTTGACTTTAATGAAATCTTCTCTCCCATTGCTAAACTAACTTCAATTAGGTTCATTCTATCTATTACTTTTGCTTATGATTTTGAGATAGAACAAATGGATGTGAAAACTACTTTTTTGTATGGGAATCCTGATGAGGAGATTTATATGAAGCAACCTGATGTTTTTGTTGTAAAAGGAAAAGAAGAATTGGTTTGCAGGTTAAAGAGGTCTTTATATGGATTGAAACAGTCACCTATAATGTGGTATGAAAAATTTGATGCTTTTTCATTAAAAATTGGTTATGTTGGGAGTGAGGAAGATCATTTTGTTTACGTATAAGTTATTGATGATCAACTTTTAATTATTATCTTGTATGTTGATGACATGTTGTTTATTGGTAACAACAAGGTAATGATAAAAGAATTGAAAGCACAACTCTCAAGCACATTTGAGATGAAAGATCTAGGGGCTAAAAAATATATGCTTGGTATGGAGATCAATAGAGATATAGGTAACATAAACCTTTTCTTGAGTCAAAGAAATTATGTTGATACTATTTTGAAACAGTTTAACATGCAGGACGGTAAACCAATTAAGATTCCTTTACCAATTGGTACGAAGTTAAGTTTAAACATGAGTCCTAAATCTTATTTTGATTATGAGGAAATGTCTGAAATTCCATATGCTAGTGCAATTGGTAGTTTAATGTATGCAATGGTCTGTACGAGACGAGATATAGCCCAAGCAGTGGGAGTTCTTAGTAGGTTTATGTCTAACCCTGGTAAAGAACATTGGAGTTATGCTAAGAGGGTGTTTAGATATTTACGTGGAACATCTAATTATTGTTTGGTTTATCATGGTTCTAATGATGTTGATATTATGCATAGATCATTGGACATACAAGGTTTTGTTGATTCATATTGGGCAGAAGATCTGGACAGTCAGAGGTCGACAAGTGGCTATGTGTTTACTTTCTTTGGAGTTGTGGTTAGTTGGATGAGTAAGAGGAAGCCCAAAATTGCTTTGTACACCATAGAAAAAAAGTACATGGCTATTGCACATGCCTCTAAAGAGGCAGTTTGGTTACAGAGACTTGGGAAAGGTATCTGTTTTAATTGCAAGCAAGTTATACTTCAATGTGATAGTCAAAGTGCTATTTGTTTAGCCAAAAATCATATGTATCATGCTCACACTAAACATATTGATGTTTAGTATCACTTTGTGCGAGAAATGGTTGAAACTAGAAAGGTATTAATTGAGAAAGTTAACACTTTGATTAATGTTGTAGATTATCTTATGAAACTAGTTCCTATAGATAAGTTCTCATGGTGCAGGAAGGCCATTGGCCTTGAGTCCTGTACTTAATAATTATTCCTTTGTTTAGAATAATTGCAATGTATAATGTCAAGTGGGAGAATGTTGGAAATAGGATGTCATTTAATTGCAAATCCTAAACATTTAATTATTTCATGTATCTCATAAGTTCTTGGAATGTGTTCACAAACACTAGGACTAAAAGAGATTAAATATTTAAACGAAATAGATCATGAAATTAACATTTGTAGTTTTTCCTAAATAATAGGAACATGTGGGATGCCCTTGGAGATGCTTCTACAAAATAGGAGCACATGAGTGCACACATGTGAGGTGGGAAACACCTTAGTTCAGTTAACTAGCTAAGGAATTGATAACTCTTATGAAATGCATGTTAGGTTCCCTATAAAATAGGGATTGATAATAACAATGCATGTTGAGTAGTACTAGATCAGTTCATTATTAGTTCTAGTTCAGTTCAGTTCTATTCAGATTCAATTATCTTCAATTGTATGCATGTTGTTTATCTCGAGTTGCATGTAGTTAACTTCAGTTAACTTGGAATGCATGTTGTATGCATGTTGTTTATCTTGAGTTGAATGTGAGATAGCATTTTGAATGTTTCAGTTAGTAGGGGGAGATCATTCATGCATGAAGTTTGCATGAAAGGTGGAGATAAAAATTTTAGTTAACAAGAATAACTTGGACCCACCTTTGGGCAGCCAAGTTGGCTTCTTGTTATTAACTTCTCTGCATGATAAGATATTTTTGAAGGATTAGTTAAGTGGGACCCTCTCATGGGCACCAACTTTGAGGGAGTTCTTTGGAATTATCACCGAAGTGAAGGATGAGTTATAGCTTCAGTTTGGGACACTCAAATGGATGAAGCACATGTTCTAAGCTTTGGTTTTCATGGTAGAACTCAACTTGAAGCAAGATGGCATACATTTTCTTGGGCTTGGGCTTGAGAATTGTTATTGTCACCTTTTGGAGATTACAAGGTTGCTTATTTCCTTTATATCTCATGCAAGTTGAAGAGAGTTTTCATAATTGTTATTGTTGGTTTTGAAGAAGATTGGCTAAGGAAAAGGAGGAATTATCAAGAAATAATTGATGCTATTGTATTCTACATACTGAATAATAGAATAATTCTTGGTGGAGGTTTTTCCCAAAAGGGTTTCTCCACATTATATCTTGTGTAATCTTTCTAATATCTTGTATAGTTCTTCTATCAACTTCTGTCTACTTTCTACAACAAGTAAAATGGATTAATTAGATAATCACACACAAAGAATATTTAACAAAGGAAAGATACTTTTAGATCAACAATATTAAGATTTTACAAAGTATTAAGGCATTAATTCATAACAATTTTCAATAACTCTTAATACTATTGTCTTTCTACTGACCTAAGAGTTTTAGGAGGTTAAGGGAGTAGGTTTCCAAAGCTCAAAATGTACCTTAGAAAACTCTCTGCCAAAGGATGGAAGTGTGGGACATAGAAAACAACATGACATGTTGGCATTCTAGTGAGGTGATGGTGTTCGTACAAGCAAAAAGTACACAACATAGCCAAATAACACACAAAACCTACTAACTACTTAATAGATAAGGTTTGATGTGATCACAGAAAGTAAAAGCTACTAAAAAAAAAAAAAAGGAAGAATACTTTAACTACTTGAATCATGAAATGACAAAAGAGGGTAAGGAAAGCACACCATCCTACCCATAAGTTAATTATCTTGAGCTCTTCACTTCAACATGAACCTACACACAACAAAAAGGAAAAATGTTGGAGTTGTTTTAAGAGGATTGTCCTAGTCAGTCCCACACTTTGGTGTTCCCACCTCCATGAACAACCAATATAGCAATGATAGGAGAAATATGATAAAGGAAAACATTGAAAGGAAGAATACCATGAAATGATAACAAAAATATGCTATGTAAACAAACAACAATGATTTAAGCAAAGCGAGAGATAGAAAGATATCACCTTCAATCACATGTACTCAAGGAAAATGAGAGGAGCGAGCTCGTGAGCTTGGAAGAGTCGATGTTGCCACAACAACAAAGAAAGCAGTATCACAAGACACCAAGTTTTAGCTCCAATGGTTGTATAAAATGTTGTGAATGAAGTGAGGCATGAAGAATTGTGAACAAAATCAAGTGAAGTCTCAAGAACCATGAAGAAGATCAATTGAATGAATGAGATAGTGTTTTCAAGATGAAAGGGAAGCCAAAAGAACTGTTCAAGGTCAATCAAGGTGGTAGAGGTGTTAATATTCAACACCAAAGGAGAAGTGTAATGCCTCTATAGATTCCAAAGGCTAGAATCAGGTCAAGATGTACAACACGTTGTGCTAGTGTCCTCGATAGAAATTCCCCCATCGACACTGCAAATAGCTTCCAAATGGATGGAGAGCCGATGGAGGACATGAAATAGCATGATCATCATGTTTGATTTTTCTAAGGTAATGGGTGTAAATGGGGAATTTGCAAGGGGTGAAAATTCACACCATTACAAACATAAAATGGGTAAGTATCATAAGATTGTGATAAGTTTCTTAATCTTATGATATGAGACACATAGTGATAAATATCCCATTTGGACCCTAAGTAAACTTAAGTAATAAGATGTGAAAAGAACCTAAGTGGATTACTAGTTAGGAAATGAACTAGTTAGATAAAGTACTCCTTTCACACCAATAGTTTTCTTGCTTGAACATGCTTCCTCTAGAGAGATGCATTCCAAACATTTAGTCAAACTTTGGTCAATCAAACAAGTTAATATATGAATTGCTTCTCCCCATTATTTATCTTCGAGGTTTCAATCCTTGAGCATTGATTTAGTTTTCTCTTTAAGTTTCCTATTCATTCTTTCATGTAATCCATTTTGTTGTGGTGTATATGGGTTTGAGAGTTGACTCTTGATTCCCTTTTGTTTGTAGAATTTTTTTTTTTTAGGCATACTCCCCCTTAATTTGTTCTTAGCATTTTTTTATCACATTCATTCTCAACTTGGTGTACAAATTCCTTAAAAAAATGAAATGATTTAGAATTTATTTTTATAAAGTAGACCCATACCTTCTAACTATAGTCATTAATGAATGTCATGAAATATCAATATTTCCCAATGAAAACTATCTTCATTAGTACACAAAGATCATAATAAACCAACTCCAAATTTTTGGAAGCTCTCTAGGCTTTCCCAAAATCAAAATTTTCTCTATGTTGTTTCCCCTTAACACATGCTTCACAAATGAACTTATCTATAGCGATAGATGGAAGACCATATACTATATTCTGATTAAGATTTTCCTTTAGTATCTTGAGGTTTATATGGCCAAGACTTTCATGCCGTAATCGATTTCTTGAAGAAGCACTTGAAACTCAATCTTTGGAGGAGTTTGTTCTCAAATAAAAAATCTTCCTTTCATATATTCATAATATTAGGTCAACTTCCATTTACTATCAAACACCTTACAAGTCTCCTATTAAAACATAACCTTAATATTTTTAGCAATAATTTTGGCTACATGGAATGAATTTTCTTTAGTCCTAGAACAAGTAAGAAATTTTCAATACATGTTTTACATTGGGTTGGGACATTGACGTGAGCTCTTCTAGATCCTTCAACATGTAGTTGTGAATCATTTCCTAATATAATAGCATCTCTTTATTATTTTTTTATGTTTATCTAGTTGTTGATATTACCAATGAATACAATAAGTAGCACCCACTCCAATGATCTATACATCATCACTTTTGATATACTTGGAAGCATCTAATAAGAATAGTTTAGAACTTTCATAATCATATTTAATTTCATACTCAACCATCATACATCCTTGTTTACCTTTGTTCATGCCTTTGTTATTCTTGAAGCATTTGTGCTTAAAATGACCAAGGCAATTGTAATAATAGCAAATATTTCCTTTCCTTTGTTTATCATTATCCATGGCATGATGTTTTTCCCATTGAGACTTCTTTCTCTTGAATGTAGAGGCAAAAACATTTGTTGATTAAACTACACCATATCTATTAAGTGTTTCTTCATGTTGCAATAGTAGACTTTCAAAAGCATTGAATTTCAAGGTTGTTAATTTTTCGATCAATGTGAATGTAGTCTTGAAATTGTCAAATGACTTAGAAAATATTAAGAGCTATACAAGTGAGATCTTTAACAATAATAATCCCACCTACACTAAAGAGACTATTTAAAATACCCATTAAGATCCATAAAGGTGAACTAGAAATGCTCACTTACCTATCTACCCATTCTTAAATTTCATAATTCAGTTTGTTCAAGCATGTGTGTTTTTACATCATTTTTATGCTCAAAGATTATGGTAATGGTTACATTACTCACATATTTTTATCAATGTACAAGCAATAGAAAAATTTATCAAGGCCAAAGTTTATCACAGTTTCTTGATAGATTCTTCTTTTAGATGACTATATGTGGAATATCTTGTTATAATTCCAATAAGAATGGAAATTAGGTTTGATAAAATAAAAATTATTTTAATTTGATGATGTCATTTTTTATAATTATCAACACCAATCAACTTAATAGAGATGACACCCAATATATTATTTAATGTTATATGAAACTTAAAAATTAAAAATTACTAGACCACCAAAAATTATTCCTAAAACATAAATTTAATAATAATATTTACACAAAATTATCTTTCATTTAATATTTATACCAAAATTTTATGTTTCAATCTTTATTCATAATCACAAATTTATTTTCTTCAAGCATAAAATATTTTTCAAGAAAAACAAATCAAATGACTTTCTCGTTGTCAGGTAAAATAGGTAACTTGGCAAATAATAAAATATTGTTACCTCAAGCTATTCAATTTTAGACAAGGTAAGGTGTATGAGCTCCGCTAGGGTTTTGTGGTTTATGGGGTCACCCTTGGTCCCTCTTGCATCATACTACACTGTCTGTGTAGGAAACCCCTCATTTCTTGTGTACGACTACATTTACTACAATTATAGTGTTTTAATATGCCTTCAACCGGTTCTAACCAAGCAGTTCATGCTGGTGTTAGCAATTCGATGATGCTGCTTCATGGCTCCTCCTCTAAACAAACAACCCCAAAAACTTGTCCCAAAAGTCTTTCATGAGTTAAGTATTCTGACTCCCCAGCTGATGTCATTTTTCCTTTACTAGATGTTGATTCTGCTTGTCAATGGCTTGAGAAACACACCCTTGTGGGTTATTTTGTTGGGAGGACTCCCCCTGAAAGTGTACTTAAGGAATGGGTGAACAACGCCTAGGCCCCTCATGGGGTCTTCCTTGATATGGTCTAGAATTTAACCAAGGGTTTCTTTTTGTTCCACTTTGTCGAGGTCAATCATGTACAAGCTATCTTAGCCCATGGTCCCTAGTATGTCAAGTCTTCTTTGTTGGTTTTCCAATCATGAACCATGGGTTTCACTGTCTCAGATGAAACTAAGTTACGGGTCTTGGTCTGGATTGAGTTTCTTGGTCTACCTTTTCCTTGTGTACCTTTTTTGAATCATATTGCATCCTCTCTGGGGAGGGTCATTTGTATTGAGCCTGATAGGTTTTTCCAAGCCTGATGCTAGAAAAGGGTATGTGTGGAACTTGACCTTTCCAAGGATTTGAAAGAATCCATTGATATTCAAATTGGAGCTCTCCAACATACCCAAAAAGTCACTTATTTATTTTTCCCAACATGTGTTATAGGTTTTAGTCTATAAACCACAAGATTAAGGACTACCCTTTGGTAGTGCCTCGTACACCTTTTCTGCCATGAGATACTGAAAAGCCTCATTAGGTGGATACTTTTGCTGCCAAATCTAATGAAAAGTGGACCACAATTGTGAACCAAAAAAATAAGTCCGCTGGTTTTGGGTTGGCCTTTGAGGCCTCTGAACCATCCAAGATAGTTTCAAATGCCTCAGTGAAGGGGAAGGACACTCCTACTAGAGTTGATCATGTTTGGTGCAACCTAGGCCAAAGAGAACACCTCATCCCACTATTGTTATGACTGCACAACTAAACATTTCTCCTCCCGTGTTGGGATCTCAAAGGAATTCTCACAGTCCTTCTCCTCCATTGGAAGAAGGTGAGTTTACACATGAGAAATGGAGATTTTCCTCTCCTTCTATTCAAATTGGGTCAATTCCACGAGAATTTATGTACAATTGTTTCTCTTCTCTGCATGAAGAGGAACCAAACTCTGACAATATGGAGGAGTTTCATTCATAAATTTCCTCTCATGGAATGTATGAGGTCTGAAAAACCTCTCCAGAAAGTATTCTATAAGGGATACTTTGAGAAAATATTCTAGTATTGAAGTGCTTTATCTCCAAGAGGTTAAAATTTCTGGATTTTTGCTCGCTTCATCTTGTCACTCTATTTGTCCAGCCAATAAAATGTTTTGCACTGCTCATGATGTTGGATGTGGTAGAGTTGTCACCCTTTTTTCCCCATGGTGGCATGCTTTTGTGGTTGACCACGGGTCTGATCCCACTCATCAGCTCATCTAGATCCTCAACATTGATAATCATTCTTTTGGGATTATTAATGTTTATGCTTCTAATGATGTTGCAGAATGCTCTTTGCTTTGGTGATGGATTGTATATTCATTTCCAGTTGCTACATGGTTATTGTGTGGGTATTTCAACATGGTTGAGATGGTGTATGAAAAATATGGCACCTTTCCATTCAGATGGGTAGCTGGCGAACAAGAGGCATGGTTCTACATGCACAATAAATTGGGGGTTTTTAATCCTAATATTGGTTGCCACCATTCTCATTCTCTTTGGCACACTGGGTGTAATTACAGAGCCGGTTCTGACAGGATATTTAAATGCCTTGATCATGCCATTATCTCGGTTCAGTCTTTTTTCTTTTTTGGTATCTCTTCTCTACTAGTTAAGCCGTTAGTGGATGTGACTTTGTTAGACCACTTCTCCATTTCTTTTCACATTGAATGGGAGACAAGACAACCTCACACATGTAAAACTCAATTCTTTTTGAATAAATCTTTCCTTTGCCATAAGCCTGCTCTAGCCCACATTTGTAGAATATCTAATCTAGAATGCAAGCCATCTCATCATACAGGTTGGATTACTTGGTGGAATGATGCCATCACTCATACGACTTGATTTTTGCACATTTATGTGTGCTAGTTATCTATCTTTTACCGACAGTCTTATGAGGCTACCATTTCTGACCTAGGCTCAACTACCAAAGCTTTGGCGACCAACCCATTTTCCTTGACATTACAAGTTAGGGTGGTGGAATTAAGGCACAAAAAGAAAGTTGCAGACAATTATGCTACTCGAGGTGCTCAAATCAAAGCCAGGCTACACTGGCTAAAAATTGGCAACTGTGCCTCTAAAGACTTTTCCTAGCCCTGCATTCCAGGCACTCATCCCCAAGCATTAAAAAAATTAAAGATGGTATCCAAGTGCTCTCTGAGCTTCCTAACATTCTCTAGGCCTTTGTGCACCATTATGAGCAAGTTTTCACTACACAAGACTCCACGCCTATGCAATAGCAAGCCCTCTAGGATTTCCTTGTTGTGCCAAATAGGATTTCCTTAGCCTAGAGGAATTTTTATGATCAATTATTAACACTGGATAATCTCAAGGAAGCTATTCATTCCATGGCTGATGACAAAGCCCTGAGGATTGATGGTTTTCCTTGTGAGTTTTACAAGGCCCTTTGGGATTGTGCTGGGAAAGATCTGCATTAGGTTTACTTAGAGGCTTTTCATAATAATTCTCTAGAAATTTAATAAACAAAGACAATATTAAATTCATACATAAGATTGGAGATCCTGGGGACATTTACAACTGGAGGCCTACTATGCTTCTCAATGTCTCATACAAAATCATTACCAAATATTTGGCTCTAAAAATACGCCATATTTTACTCAAATTGTACGCTTGGAGCAAACAAGGTTCATCAAGTCCAAGTTAATTTTGGATAATATTATTGTAGTATGGGAAGGTATGGAGTTGTCTAGATGCTCAAACTAGAAGGATTTTTTCTCAAAATTGAGTTTTCCAAGGCCTATGACTGCATTGAATGGCCTTTTATTCTTGCTATGTTGCATGCTTTAGATTTTGGACCCAATTTCATTCAGGTTGTTCAAATGATCTTTGTGGATGCATTTGCTTGTATCACCATTAGTGGTTGCCAATCCTTTGCCTTTGGACTCTTTCATTCCATTTGACATGGGTGCTCCCCCTCTCTGTATGTGCTCACCACTAAGGGTTTTGGCTACCTTTTGGCCAACGTGGTTTCCCAACAGCGTGTCAAGGGAATTTCACTATCTAATTCTCAGGCCTAGCTGGTTAATGGCCATTTTGATGATGACTCTTTTCTCACTCTTTTGGAAGACAAAGATAATATTTAGGAGGCCCTTGAATGTCTTAATATTTCATGTCTTACTTTTGGCTCTGCCATTCAATGGCATAAAACTTTATGTTACAGAAAGTCTATTATGCCCACTCCCCCCTGGTTTTAGCAGTATGAGTGGAAGTGGATTAAGCCCAGAGAAATTTTCCACTTCTTGGGTATTCTCTTTGCCTTCCAAGCATCTATGGCCAAGCTATGGAAACTTTTTCTTTCTAGGGTTAAGCAAAAGCTTGCTTACTAGATTACTACGCCCCTTTGGTAGGGAAATTTTAGGTGTACTAAAAAATTCTCATGGCCACTCATTTTTACTATTCTTCTTGTTGGGCCCCTTCGAAAGCTGCCTATGACAAGCTTGAAAAATTGCTTCTGGACTTCCTTTGGGCTTCTATTGATTCTCATAAATGGTTTCACCATGTTGCCTAGGAATTTTTCTACCTTTCTAGAGACTTTGGAGGACTTGACTTGCTCTCCACTCAACAACAAGGTACTACCTTGTGTGTGAAATGGATAATCTAGGCCCTTACAAAAGATGAGGCCTAGAAAATTCTTCTTAGGCACTATATTCAATCATGCTTCCCTACTCATAGGACCGCCTGAAAGGGGATTGGTTTTCAAACCATTCTAGTCATGGATGAACCAATTCAAATTGTGGGGAATTTTATTGTTAAAAACATTTGGAGAGCCTGGGAAGTAGTTAAACCCTGACTCCTCTAGGTTTCATGTTGGGCTTTCACTCAACTAGTAGAATGTTTGGTGGTATCCTCTTTTTGCTAGAAATGGTCAGCCTCTAGCTAAGTCACCTAGGCTTAAGGTGCTCAGATTCCACAACGAAGGTATTCAGACCTTACAATAGATATTTCAGAGACCTTAGACAATGCATATCATGTCATGGGAAGATTTTTGTGCCCTGAACAGGCTTCAAAACTAGGGTCATGCAACTTATTATGGTCTGGCGAATGTTATTCCTAAAGAAATGCTTCATAAGGAGGGAATTCATGGTTCCAAGCCCTGGTGAAATGGAAGTGGTATCTAAACACTCCTTTCAAGAATTATAAGCCTAGGCTTTGTTATAGGTGGCTCTCACCACATTTTCCTATGATTCATGGTCTAAACTAGAAGTGGATTCTTCAATCTCCTGCTCATGTCTGGCATAAAATATTTGTTTCCACTTGGTCTGTAAGTGTTGAATTGAAACTTTCCCACTTTTCTTAGTGTATTCTT
Organism: Sequoia sempervirens; assembly: GCA_007258455.2. Lineage (NCBI taxonomy): Eukaryota > Viridiplantae > Streptophyta > Pinopsida > Cupressales > Cupressaceae > Sequoia > Sequoia sempervirens. Next base: position 557,417,863 of record VDFB02105785.1, read on the forward strand.
TTCCAAGGCTTGCCAATGGGTTCTCAACTTGTTCACCTACAGGTCCAAGATCCTCGTTGCCCTTTTTGTGGGAAAGCTGAGACTTTTAAGCATCTCTTTTGGTTTTTTCCTCGAGCCCAAAAGTTTTGGACTTAGATTCATGACTTCTTTTGGCCCTTTAGACTGGAGCCCTTCTCCTAACATATGATTTTGTTGGGAGACTCACCTAGACTTCCTACTAAGTATACCCAGATTTGGCACACTTTCAAGGTGGAAATTCTCTTCAATATCTAGAAAAACATAGATGCCTGCATATTTTCTCACATTCGAATGGATAAAGATGTTTCCTTATATTCTAAAGCTAATTTTTGTTCTAATGTGCTCTTACAGATTTAGGTGCAAGTGAAAAAAGTCACCCTTGAGGTTTCTCACCTACATGTGCTCTTGGATCACTAGGGAAATTCCTCGTGTATTGTTGCTCGGGTGCCCCCTTCACCCACCTCCTCCCATTGTTAGTCACCCTCTCGGGGTTGACAGTGGAGTGGCTATGTGCACCACCACTATTAGCCTCCTCTTCGATGGGGATCTCTCCCTCCTTGGCGGACTCGCTCTCCTCCGCCTCGAGCTGGCTAGTGGTGGCCCTCTGACTGTGCTTTGGGGAGTAGTGATGGTGGTTCTAGGTGGCCCTCTATTGACATTTCTTCCTCTTGCTCTGGTAAAAGCTTTATGTGGCTTGTGCTTGCAATCTTGCCTCGGCACAAGGAAGAAAAAGATAAAGACAAAGAAGCTAATGATGGTTGGTGTCCTCCTACTGACATCACTCTAGAACCCATTGATGTATGGGGAAAGAATTTGGATGACAAAGACCCTCCTAGCTCTGACATGATCCCACAATAGTGGTTTACAATTTTTGGCCAAACTAGACATTGAAGTAATTTTTTTAACTAAATCTTCACTTTCAAGCACCTATAGCGGCTAAACCATGAG